>CM060926.1:501547720-501882720 GCA_030737875.1 Allium sativum | reverse complement strand
AATGGTCAAAGGAAAGACATGCAACAGTGAAAAATCAGTTTCAAGCCAAACACAATTGACCATGGACACAACACTAAGGGTCAAGTAAGGAAAGCCAGACCAACATCTCAAGTGAACAAGACATGATCAAGGCAGCAAAAAATGGATCAGGTCATCAGCTTAAAGAAAACAACAACCTAATAATGGCAACAGTTAAACATATATATACACACATTTATGTGTACATATATATATATATATATATGTATGTATGTATGTATGTATGTATGTATATGTATATGTATATGTATGTATGTATGTATATATAATCACATATAATTGTACCCAAATGAACAAGCTGAAAAAATCATGCCGAGCCACAAGTAAACAATTCAATGCTCGAATTGTTATAGGGCGAAAAATAATGCATGAAGCCTTGAATGCTTATAGTAAAAGATTTCGAATGTGCAAATTATGGTCAAGGAAATTCATTCATATGTTTCTAGAAAATAGCAAGAGAAAATCAAGGGTTCTAAAGATTTCTAGTTTTCGAATGAGCAAATTTGGCAAGATTGAAATACACTTGTTCAAGAAATTCTGAAATTCATTCGAGGACAAATTTCTGAAAATAAATCAATACGCAAACAATTTTTGGCAAGTTCCAATTTTCTAGAAATCGATTTGTCGACCACAGAGAAATTTCATCTTCGGAAAGTCTTATTAAAAACAATCAATTGTTTCCAAAAAATCATCAAGGGGTACACGGTTTCCAAAAAATCATCAAGGGGTACACAGATTAACGGTTTCTATACCCTATTTATACACCACATTCATTATCGACATGTGCATCGAAACCAAACAAAAAAAATTCGAGAGCAAACAATTTTAAATCAGAATTACTCACACTGATTTCGATCGCAAAAGCCAAATCGGATCGACGAGCAAAGCAATAAGGATTCGAAGCTTCATAGAATAAAATCCCAAAACAACCAAAATCACGATTTGATTTGAATGCAGCAAAAAACCCTAATTTAATTTTGGACAGCTGACATTGAAGATTAAAAAGAAGCCAACATGTTTGAGTATAAAAGGAAAGAGGCTGGCTATTTTCTATTTAGAAAGGAAGGATTTTGATTTTATTTTTTATTGTATTGGTTTTTTGTATTTCTTTCGTATCTAATTTAGGGTTTTCTAGTTTGTCAGTAAAACTAGGGTTTACTAGCTATAGGATTTGTAGTAAGGGTTTACGAGTTGCGGGTTTGTAATTCGGGGAAATCTGATCTTGGGTATAAAGATCAGTGTAGGGTTTTGATTGTATGATTAGAACAGGTGCAAGGTTTGCTAGTTTACAGGGTATTGTAAGCGGGATATATTTTAATACACAGTAGAAATCTTGGTGAATGTAGCAGTAGACAGGGTTTACCGAAGCTGGGTAAAATATGTGTTATATAGTTTCTGCATTTATTTTCTCTACTGTAATCTGTGTTGTGATAATTTAAATATCTCGTAAAACTTTAATAAACCATATTCTCCCCTCCTCTAGGGTTAATCTTGATCCAACAAGTGGTATAAGGGCGAGTATTTTATTAACTCTAGAGTCATGCTTTTCCCTTGTTGTCAATCCAGTAGTTGTCAGTCTAGTCATATTCCAACTATTTTTAATGGTAGATTTTTATAATTGGAAATCAAAAATGGAATTCTATTTAAAATCTGTTAATATTAAATGTTGGGGTATTGTTAACAATGGAGGTAGTATGACAGATAGGAATATTAATGCTCATGCTATGCATATTATCTATTCTTATCCTAATAACAATCAAATCTCTCATTGTTTGATTGCGAAGGATATCTGGAAAACTCTCGATGCGATGTAAGGAAGAATGGACAAATGCTCAAAACCCTCAATTGCCAACTCAAGCTCAGATATGTGCTTAACAAGGGTGATAGATGAAGACTCAACATATGATGATATCGATCGAGACTCAACAGGAAATTTTTCTTATGATTATCCAGTTCATCTTTGTAATGGTTTAAATAAATCTGTTGAGAGTCTCAAACTGAAAAATAAAATTCTTAAAAATGAGAATCTTGAGTTGAGCTGAAAAAATTGATGTTTTGGAATTGGAAAATGTCAAGAAATTTGAAAACTCCAATTGCATAAATTATTCAAACTTAGAAAAGGTATTTTCTCACCTTAATGAAAATTTTAAATAGCTTGAAAATGAAAATTTGATTTTGAAAACCATGAAGATGAGCTAATTCATAAAAACAATGCTTTGCGAAAGGAGTTGGATAAAATTAAGACAACTAATAATTCCATACATAAATTTTGTGAAAAAGGAAATTTGTTCAAAACCGAAATAATTCTGAAAGAGCTTAAGATTGAAACTGAGAGAATCGGAAATCTCATATGCAATAAATGCACATCTTTTAAAAAGAATTAATTGAAATAAAAGAGAATTTCAAGTTCCTTGAAAATAAAAACATGATTCTGGAAAACAATAAGATTGAATTTCTGAGGTAAATCATGATTTGGAAAATGAAATTGAAAAATTCAAGAAATTTGAAAAACTTGTTTACTCATAAGAGAATGCGTTAAGTTCCATGAAGCGCAATAGGTAATTATAACAGAATATTTAAAAGACAGATAAAGTAAGCAACGAAAATTCTTAAACTTTATTATAAAAGAAATAAAGCATAGTTTCAAAAATACATCAAACCCAATTACAACTAGCAAACTGTCTCAAATCTATCTTGCAAAACATCTCATAAAATAAAATATCAGAGTACATAAAATCATATCCCTCAGCATAAACCATACTAAAGTAGAGAGTAAGTCAAAACGATACATCTCAAAAATTCAAAGAGAAGTCCAAGCTGTAATAGAAATCCTAGTCACTGTTGAGTGCTTCCACTCTGAGGACCTAAGGGGGGGAAAGGAAAAAAGAGGCGAAAGAAAAAGGGACATAAAATCTGGTGAGTTCTAGTGATTTACAAATTTGAGTAAAATAGGGATGCCAAGACAGGTAAATAAGACTGATTAAGAAAGGATAAAATGTCATAATAGATAAAATAAACAGAATAGCATGATGGACATGAATAACAGGAATAAACTATGATCAAGTAATGCTTCATATTTATATCCCATAACAGGTATGTCTACACCAATAGTAGTATACAGGCTCAACAAGATTAGGTTCTTTGCCTAATTATATATCAGCCAAATTAACAGCAGGATTGAACAGCAAGATTAGGCGTACTCTAATTACGTAACGGGATTATGTGTTAACCGAATTATGTAACAACATGATTAGATGTACCCTAATTACTACCCAAGCAATCAGCTCTGTGCTACGTAAATACCCTGTGTCAACCCCGACAGTAGGGTGTATCACTCCCTAACCCAACAACTATATGATACAGACCTACTTACTGGTGTTATAGTGTCTTATCTTCCCTAGTCGGACCCATGCACGCTCAAGACTCCGTCAGAATGCGCCCGTAACCACCCCCATGTGAACCTCTTACTATCCAGTTCAGTAAAGCTTGCTCTGGCCCCTACCTAGTGCAGGACACCCATTAATAAGTTATATACAGGGATACTGACTGATATGGGTTCCAAACAGCAGATTGACACAAGCAAAACCCCCTAAGCTTGTATTCCCAAATAACTAGGATTTAAGAGTCCCCAAAACCCGACACAACAACGGACAAGGGACCTCATAGCTTATTAATACTTAAGTTTAACCTATTAGGGTTAGGTTTACTAATAAGCGTGGTCGTTTACATGTCATTATGTGTGTACAACCCTATTCTTAACATGTCATTTACTTAATGTCCATTTTAAGTCAAACTTAACTTGTCTAATTCATATGTATATTATACATCAACTACACACCCAAGTTACATATTTATGCATAATGTTCATTTACAGCAAGTATATGCACATTACAACTTTTATACCAGTTTAAGCAAGTCTAAACATGTGTATATTTATCCATTTCCCCAAATTATAGTCAATCAGTCCAAGCAAATAACATGCCTAAATTCCTCTTTTAAATTATTCGTTATTGCCCAAATTGTACGCAACTCTAATATGATATTACCTAGGCTTCAAAGGCCTAGGCCTGACGAAAATAAAAAAGGAAAAAACAGAGGAAGAAGAACATAATCAAATCACATATGCATATAGGCAAGACTGAAAATAAACATAAAACATAGAAAATGGGAAAAGGAAGATAGATATATATAACTTGTTTAATTATCCAACATCACATGCATATGTATAACTTGTTAATTATCCATCATCAAAGGCATATGTATAACTTGTTTATTATCCAACATCACATGCATAAATTGTTTAATTATCCAACATCACATGCATATGTATAACTTGTTAATTATCTAACATCACAAGCATATGTATAAATTGTTTAATTATCCAACATCACAGGTACAAGTGATTAACAATGAAAATAGGTATAACATTTATTTTACTAACACTGTAAATCCTAATCAGTTTTATTTAGATGACATGTTCAAAGCCTAAGAAATCAAATCAGTAAATAATGGAAACTCACAGTGAGTCTTGTTGAAGATAATTATACAACACTATGCCATAGGAAGTCCAAGTCCAATTCAAGTTGTATGTATGCAAGCGTTGATGTTGTATCTGTTTGATCCAACCTTTAGCATCATTCCCCAATTATACGTTTATAATCTTTAGAATAGTATCGTGGAGGCAGAAGAAAACATGAAGAATTTCTGCGAATTGAGAATGAGGGAAGCCTTCTATTTATAGAGTTATAGAGCCAACACCAACCCTTAGATTTTATGTTTTAAATCCAAACCGTACAAGTCATGTTGAGTCTGCAACGAATGTAGTGAACAATACAGTCCAGGTTCACGTTCAGAATCTGCCTAGATTAGTGGTGGGTCGACCACCTACCCACTAGGTCGACCTATGGGTCGACTCGGGCTGGACATGGGTCGTCTCATAAAGGGACGTTTTCCCGCCCGTTTTCCCACCTTGTTCGTTTAATTTTTAGGAATTTTTTTAATTTATATTATACATAAGCTCCTTACACGTTTACAAACTTCTAGAGCTTATAACTTCTTCATACGTTGTCCGTTTTGCGCAAACTTGGGGACTATATGAACCAAAGTTCCAAGAGGAACGCAACGGTTATGCTGGTTTCACTTAATTCTGAATATTTAATTAAGTTATTCCCAATTTATCATCTTTTAGCATGGTTATAGTGTATTATGTTTTGGGGTGTTACATTCTCCTCTACTTAAAGGATTTCGTCCTCGAAATCTCCAAGTCTTGAAGAATGTTACTATCCTAACATACACCTACAACCATTTACTCATCCATCATCCATAGGCGTCCATTGTCCTTAAGAGATTTATAATGCTTGTATGAACTTGCGAAGTGTTATCTGTATATCTCCTTACACTAATGCGAAAATCAGGCTGTCGACTTATTCAGTTGACCTCCTTAATGCAATATATGTTTATGTCGTGAATCAAAAATGTATGCAAATAGTCCTAGTATAACATGTGAACTCTATATGTGTGCACAATCATCCGTCCAAATGCAACATCCATATGATGATACACCCATTTCCATTCAAAGAAAAACCTAAAATTCACACATATCTATATGCAATATGTAAGTGATTTGAGCTGATCTAGTGCCTAGTGTGTGTATATGCATCCACGAGCAACCACTATCAAACACTTACATCCAATTGCGACTATCAATCATAACATGGTTCAATAACATGTTTTCAACCATTGGATTCTACCTAAGGTTCGAATGATAGGATAAACTCGAATAATAGAAGAAAACCCAAAGTAAAAGCTTGGAAAAGAAGTCAAGAACGTAATCTCAAAAAGAAAAGGATAAGAAGCGTGAATCCTATCTTCGAGTTCCCACGTCGCATCTTCGTGGTCTTCTCCTCATTGCACCTTAACAAATTTGATTTCCTTAATACGTAGCTTCTTGATTTCTGATCCAAGGATATGAGTAGGAACTCGTATCACTGATGCTTCCTTCTCAACTTCTACATCATCAAGTGTGCTCAGCTCTACTATCTCTTCCATATCATGTAGAAATGTCCTTAGATGGGAAACGTTAAATACATCGTGTACGCCCTCCAATCTATCCAGTAGCTTAATCCTATAAGCCATCTGCCCTATTGTAACACCCCGCCTCCGCTAGGGTCACTCGCAAAGGAATGCACTAGCTTTAGAGGGGCATTATTGGTAAACATGCACAGAAGTATCACAAGACGGAACATATATATAAATAGCGGAAGTAAAATCAAACTTTCATAAAATGAATAAATAAGGTCTAAAGCCTTTTACATCAGAGTACATCAAAACCTGTCTTGCAATAGTAAAGAAGCATAAAGACTTTTTCATAAATTATTCCCCAAGTAAAATAGTAAAGTAGCCATAGCCAAGAGAAGTCCAAGCCATCCATGATGACCTTCAAGCAGAAGAAGTCCGAACTAAACAGCATTGTTTCCTCCCTGAAACCTTGGGGGGGGGGGAAACGGAAGAAAAGAGGCGAAACAAAACGGGTTAGTCAAAAAGACTGAGTAAGTCCTATCTACTTCCAGTATAAAAACAGGTAAAGGTAACATGACATGCATAAACTGAAAGTAAACATAAGGATAACTACAAGATAGATAAACCAGAGTAGCCGGTTAAACTACTGTGACAAGGTAAACTAAGGTATCATGAAAAACTACGGTGTTATGATAAGTCAAGGTATCAGATCGTCAGATTTCTATCGAGTACATTATCCCAAGGTATCTACCCCGTCTAACATCCCACGGTATCTATTATGTATATTCTTCCTAGTTCTAACATGTATATTTGCTCTACACCTCTCGTACTAGTATCCCTACCTGCGTCATGTGTTAACCATGAATGTCCCTTGCTCAAGGTCGTGTAATGGTCCATGTCAACCTAATATATCGCATATATAGGTTACTCAAATCATATGTTTCTTTCCATGTATATAAGTTCAGTCCTTTGCCGTACCTCGTACGGGCTTCCTCATGTCGTATTATCCTTAAAATCGTTTGGACTGTCACCCTTGTTCTAGCTAGGCTCTTCCATATGAATCATCGTTTGGACTACTAGGACTTACGCCACCTAGCACCCCTAGGGATTACGCTTACCTATTGCACGTTTTCATATTTCGGTTTGGGTTAAACCACCTAGGCCACTAGGGATTACGCTAACCCTCAACCGTGCCCTTTTTCCCACGGATTCATCGTGAATCATTTTTCTATAACTGTATGCACATGTATCACATCGTGCCATCCGAGTCCTGTCCCAGGGCAAAACAAGAAATACAGGACTCGGTCGGGAGCTTTAGATTTATCTGCCGATGCAGATACTAAGGTCTGCTTTTCTACACGTGGCTATGGTCCCACGAGACCCCTACCTCAACTAGTGAAAGGCAACACAAGAGAAAATCTTGCATGAGAACTACACTCCGGCCAGCCTACATCCTACGGCCTACCTCACCCATAATTAGATAGCAATTATGGTCTGTTGGGTGTTCCCTGCCTTTCCGTACGTACACGCTTGACTCAAGATGGTAGATGATCGACGAACTTGCTATCTCGGGCACCTTATGTATTCGTCGACTCACTGCTATCCACCCCAGTCTTTAGGTCGCTCGCATAGCAACCAAGGCATATTCTTGGTTCTTCTACCGCAGACCTCAACCTTCTGTGAGCCTAGTATAATGACCTGGCAGCTCACAGAGGGATCCCAAGAATATCCTCACGTTCCCCGAAGCCGTTGCTTCGTTACCCAGTTCGTTGGAGCCTTTATCTAAATCAGATAGCCCGCTCCTACACGCATACTTAAACGTTGACCTAACGTATCGGGTTACTCATCTATCTAAGAAGTGGTCCAGATTTCCTTGACTAAGAATTATTACTTAGTTTCCCTTAACTAAGGTTTACCACTTAGCCTTATTTCCATTACCCTTGTTAACTATGGTTATTTACCTAATCCTCCGAATTAGGGTTTATCTAATGGGTTAAGTGTCACTTAAGTTCATAACTTAGCCCGTCTACAAACCATGTCAAAATTGGCTAAGTATCCAAGTCCAAGACTTAACCCTACAAACCATGTGTCAAGTTGGCTAAGTATATCAAGCAATCCATAACTTAACCTCGTCTAATTATCATTTTAGATTGGTTAATTATATAAATTAACTTGACCTTGTCAAATTACCGAGTCAAATCGGTCAAGCGTATTCAAGTGGTTCGTGACTTAGCCTTATCCTGTTTTTCACGTTAGATTGGTTAAGTATAGGTCACTTAACCACATCCAATTAACGAGTTAGACTGGTTAAGTTTAGTTCACTTAACCACATCAAATTAACGGATTAGATTGGTTAAGTTTAGGTCACTTAACCACATCAAATCTTCATGTATAATTGGTTAAGCATAAGTTGCTTAACCCCATTAAATTATCACGTTAAGTTGGTTAAGTATTGGTTACTTAACCTCATTGAATTACCAAGTTTAAATTGGTTAAGTGTTTAACTTAACCCCATCGAATTACCGTGTTTAGATTAGTTAAGTGTGGATTACTTAACCCCATCTAATTACCGTGGTTAGGTTAGTTAAGTCTTAATTACTTAACCTCATCTAATTACCCAGTCGGATTAGTTAAGTGTAAATTACTTAACTCCATCTCCTAATCATCTTGCATGGTTAAGTGTCATTAAGGAAATCAAGCCCGGTCCCACTTAACCTACCCATTCGTGTCATATCGGTTAAGTGTCATTAGTGAAATTTACTTAACCTTATCATGTGGCATTAATTTAATTAATGCACTCTTAACCTCTCACATTAGACCTTGTTGTGGTTACTAGTTAAGCCGGGCGGGTCCGGGTAGATTTACACCACAACCTAGTCTAACCTTGGGTCTTAAGCGCGACATGACCAACTTCTCACATTGGGTCCTATTGTTTGCAACTACTAGTTAGGCCGGTCGGTTCCGGGTAGTTTTACGTTGCAAACTCAACCCAACCTCGAGTTGGCCACACTTATATTATCTAAGTTCATCATGTTTCCAAAACATGTTACAAGTTTTCAAGCATTTGGGTAGACCTAACTTAATAGGTAAATTCCCAAAGGGTAGACCTAACTTAATAGGTAAATTCCCAAGCTCATGTTTTTATGCATACTTACATGCCATCCATGTTATCTTTCAAGTCATATTTTCAAGTATAAACACATGTCATAATCAAGTTAAGATTTCACGACATGTTCGTATTTATCTAACTACCCAAAATCGTATTTTCCCAACGCAAGCAAAGAGAGTCAACATAGTAGGTATACTATGTCTACATGTAGACCCCAAAACATACATGATGCCACAAAAGGGATTGGCTCCAAACATGCATGGCGTCATAAGGGGGTTTGGCCTTAAAACCTGCATGATAGAGTCATATAGGGATTGACCATAAGCATGCATACTATCATATAGGATTTGGCCACAAACTTGCATAATATCATAAGGAGGTTTTGCCACAAACATGCATGAATCATAAGGGGTTTGTGTTCATATGCATGCATGTAACACCCCACCTCCACTAGGATCACTCCTTAGAATGTACTAGCTTTGGAGGGGCGTTATTTTGAAGGTAAACATGCACAGAGATATCGCAAGACAGAATATATAAAAATAAATATAAGTGAAGCAGCGGTAGCAGATAAAAACCCATCATCATCATCTCAGAAAACCGACATAGTCAAGTACATAATATCAAAATGTCATGATCCAAAATACAACATCAGTCTAGATACGTGATAACAAAATACATGGTAAAACATCAGTACTAATCCCCAGAAATAAAAGATAAGCCACGGCTAGCTCAGATCCATACATGAGCTATCCAACAAGCAAGCCAAAGATCCACTAAGCAGATGTAGCCCCTCCCTGAGAACCTGTGGGGGGGGGGGGAAACGGAAGGAAAGAAGCGAAAGAAAACAGGTCAGTCAAAAAGACTGAGTAAGCCCTACTACGATCAATCTATAAACTAATAAAGTTAACAGTATGATGGAAACTGAGATGAACATACTGGAAACAGATAAAGGTGACATCACATAGACGGGATTAAACTTTGCACCACAGTGTACTAGCAAACCCACAAAACAGATTTTGATCCCTTAGCCCAAACTTTGGCCCAATAATTTGAAGTGACCTTAGTATAAGGTCCAGCCCAATGGTCTAGTCGATCGGCTCCCTATAAATCTAACACATCGAGTGTTGGTGTCCATACGGCCCACATGGATGTAGTCAGACTGTGCTGGGTCCACCTTCGGGTGTATCAAGCCCTACGGTGTCAATCGCAGACACCCAAGCAATAATGCACAGTCTAAGCCTACTGGTACCCGTGCCTCGAGTTTGTCCAACATCGGACTACGTGCACGTCCGTAGCCCGCCGGACCCGCACCGCTGTACCACTCAGCCGTCGCTTTGGTCGCTTACATCAGTCCAGTAATCGTACCCCGCCCTAGCCTAGCCCCTAGGGTTGTGAATGATACCAAACTGGGATTACTGCTGGAACAGACCACGTTGCTAGGGTTTCTAAGAGGGTTAAGTGTGGTTTTAACCCCTCACTAATCCTGGATTAAATTAGTTAAGTGTAACCACTTAACCCCATCTAATCCTCGCATGCCCATTATTGGTTAAGTATTAGTGGGCCATGACTTAACCCTAATCATGAGGCATTAATTACTTAACGCACCCAACCTCTCACATTAGACATCCGTGGTTACCTGGGAAGATTTACACCACGTCTAGGTCTAACCTCGGGTCTTACGGTGCAACATGACCAACTACCCACATTAGACCCCACGTTGTGGTTACCTGGGAAGATTTACACCACAACTAGGTCTAACCTCGAGTTGGCCATATCATGTTATCTAATGTCATGTCCACGTTTACAAGTTAATATATACTTGGGTAGACCTAACTTAATAGGTAAATTCCCAATCTTTTAGTTTCATGTATTTTTACGTTTACCCAAACCCTCCCAACGTCATTATCTCACTTATATATACGTCATAACGCATAAGGGTAAAAAAGTAACTTGGCAAAACATACATGATGAACTTCACATATCATAATACACATGCATACATGTTAAACTTGCAAATCATGTCATAGTGAACTCGCATAAACATGCATAGCTTATTAAATATGCATAACATGGTAAGCTGAACTTGCATAGTCATGCATAACCCATTAAACTTGCATAACATGGTGAGGTGAAATTGCATAAACATGCATAATCCATAAACTTGCATAACATGGTGAGGTGATCTTGCATTAACATGCATAATCCATGAAACATGTAGAACATGACATAATAAACTCGCATAAGCATGCATAACTTATGAATCATGTAAAACATGGCATAGTAATCTCGCATATGCATGCATAACTTATAAAACATGTAAAACATGGTATGGTGAGTTCGCATAAGCATGCATAACTTATGAACCATATAAAACATGACATAGTGAGTCCGCATAAGCATGCATAATCAACTAAACCCACATAAATCTCAACTTTCACCAAACATTAACTTTAGAGTTTGTAAAGTGAAGGTAAGAGGGCTTACAAATATAAACAAGTCACAAATCCACCAAATAAGATGAAGAAGCCCTTTTTAAAAACTCAAAGCAAAGCCTCAAATAAGAAAACCCTTTTGCAAAATCCCAAAACGCAAACTTTAGCAAATCAAACTTGCTACTTAATGAAGTATGCAAGTTATTAAGCATTCATACAACATAGAAAAGGTTGTATGATCATCATATCTTCATAGGATTTAACTTTGAGGAAGGTGGAGGCTAGGTTTTAGGTGGAGGCCATTTGAGGATTCAAATTGACATAGTTTAGTTGCTAGATTGATTAATGAGGCTTTAGGGTAGGATTAGGGGTATATTTATAGAAGATTAGAGTGTTTTTAGCCCTAGGATTAACCCTAGATTAGGTTTGGCCCGTCAGATCTCGGATTTCTCTAGAACCAAGCCACATGACCCAACCCAAATCAGAAATGGTGCACCAGGCTAAGCTGCCTGGGCACCCCCTGTCGACAGGGCTGTCGACAGGGCTGTCGACTCCCTGGGTGCCCTGTCGACATGCCTGTCGACATGGGCCCCCTGGCGGGAATTTTCCCGCCTAACCCAGATTAGCCCTAATCCCTGTTTTTAATTTGAAATTTAAATCTGTTTTTAGCATAGAAATTTCTGAAAACTTCAATGGGCCTTAACCGGGTCATACGGACTCCGATTTTCGAAAACTCGGACTCTATTTCGCGTATTTTTCTGAGACGAACGCAATGGCATAGCCCGTTTCCCCTGATTCTGATTTTTGAATTAAATTCTGCCTCGATTTATGTTATAACAGTTTATTGAAAATACGGGTTGTTACATTCTCCCCTCCTTAAAGGATTTCGTCCCCGAAATCTTCAAGTTAGAAAGAACATATCCTACCATCCAACATCCATCTACTCAAAATATCATCCACGAGCAACCATTGTCCTTAAAGGATTCTAAATGCTGTATGAACATATGCAAAAGTGTGTGTATATGTACCTATCTAATGCAATGATCAATGCAAAATATGTTAGTGAAATGTATCCATATGTATGCAAATCCCTATAATGTATAATGTCTATATGCGTGCTCAACCATACACCCATATGCAACATCCATGTGATTGCATACAAAGTTCATCCAAGAATAAGCATAAACACTCATGCACATGCAATATGAGGAGTGTGTGAGCCGATCTAGTGCCTAATGTGTATCATGCATCCACGAGTAACCACTTGCAAACACTTGCAACCACTTGCAACCATCAAACATAACATGTCTCAAGCACATGTTTCATCCAAAAGGGTTTCTACCTAAGGTTCTCATGACAAGTTTAGCACGATAACTAGATAAATATGGATAGCAAAGAGAAAGATATACTAACAAAAGAGATTGAGAGTGTACCCTCAAAAAGAAATGGATAAAGCCCACGCATCTTCTCCCCGGTTTCCCAAGTTGCGTCCTCTTCGGCTTCACCCCATTGAACTTTCACCAATCTGACCACACGATTCCTTAGCTTCTTGGTCTCTGCCCCCAAGATACGAATCGGAGCTTTCCTTAAAGTTGCTTCTTTCTCTACTTCCACGTCTTCAAGAGTGCTAGGTTCAACCACCTCAGCGGACTCATGCAGGCACTTTCGGAGATGCGAGACATGAAAGACATTATGCACTCCGGACAGCTTCTCGGGCAATTGCACTTTATAAGCCATCTTCCCAATTCTCTCAATGATGGGGAAGGGTCCAACGAATCTCGGTGCTAACTTCCCGACAGCTCCAAACCGGACCACATTCCGTAAAGGAGAGACCTTCACGAAAACCTTGTCCCCAACCTCAAACTCTAATTCGGACCTTCGCCTGTCAGCATAGGATTTCTGCCGGTCTTGGGCCGCTTTCATCCGTCTTTTAATCAACTCAACCTTCTCGGATGTATCCCTAATCATGTCGGGTCCAAGTATAAGCTTATCCGTGGACTCCCACCAACATGTAGGTGACTTGCACGGCCTCCCATACAAAGCCTCAAACGGCGCCATCCCTATGCTCGCCTGATAACTGTTGTTATACGCAAACTCGACAAGAGGAAGATGGTCTTCCCAAGCACCACCAAAATCCAGGATGCAAAGCCTCAACAAGTCCTCAAGTACCCTATTCACCCTTTCTGTTTGGCCGTCTGTTTGTGGGTGATAGGCCGTACTCAGGTTCAATTTCGTGCCCATAGCCTCCTGCAAACTGTTCCAGAACTGACTAGTAAAGATGGGGTCGCGGTCACTGACTATGCTGGAAGGGACTCCATGTAATCGCACTATCTCACGAAGATATACTGATGCTAGTCCAGAAGCGGTTCTTTTGCTCTTTACTGGGATAAAATGAGCACTCTTCGTGAGCCTATCTACAATGACCCATATGCTCGTATTCCCCTTCCTGGACCATGGAAGCCCATCAATAAAGTCCATAGAAATGCTCTCCCACTTCCATAGCGGGACCTCTAGCGGATGTAATAGCCCACCGGGCTTCTTTGACTCAGCTTTTACTCTCTGACAAATAACACATCTCGAGACAAACTCCGCCACATCCTTCTTCATTCCAGGCCAGAAGAAAACGCGCTTCATGTCCTTATACATCTTATCACCACCTGGATGTATAGTCATCTTGGAGCGATGTGCTTCCTCAAGAACTTTCCTCACCAAGTCTTCTACCATCGGAACACAAAGCCTTCCATCCCTCCTCAGCCAACCCTTATCGTCTATAGAATATCGAGCAAGGTGACTAGATGTCTCCCCTCGAACCAGCTTGTCCATGATCTCAATTATCTGGGGGTCTTCCTTCTGTGAAGCCCCGACTTGATCTAGAAGGGTAGGCCTGAGCTCTAGAGATGCCAAGGAACCGGTCACCGACTCCATTGCCAAAGAGAAATCAAAGGTCGCCAAGAACTCTAAATTCTTCATTTCAACAAATAGAGGACTTAGTGTCAATCTTTTCCTACTCAACGCATCCGCTACAACATTCCCCTTGCCAGGGGTATAGGATATCTCAAAATCATAGGAAGCCAAAAATTCCATCCATCTCTGCTGTCTTAGGTTCAGATCTTTCTGTGAAAAGGGATACTTCAAAGACTTATGATCAGTATACAGCTCAAATCTCTCTCCCAGAAGATAATGACGCCATGCCTTGAGGGCATATACAATCGCTGCCAGCTCTAGATCATGAGTGGGATAATTCCTCTCATGCACCTTAAGTTGCCTCCCACCAAAACATATAACTCTGCCCTCTTGCATCAGAACGGCACCCAATCCCGTGCCACAAGCATCAGTGTACACGGTAAATATCTTACCACCATCGGGTAAGGCTAGAACTGGGGCGGAGGTAAGGGCTCTTTTGAGTCTCTGAAAAGCAAGCTCACAATCCATATCCCAAGCAAAGACTAAGTTCTTATTCGTCAACTTAGTAAGAGGAGCAGATATCTTTGCGAAGTCCTTGATGAACTTTCGATAGAAACCCGCAAGACCCAGAAAGCTCCTCACCTCGATTGCACTCCTTGGAGTCTTCCAATCCTGAACTGCAACCACCTTAGCGGGATCCACCGCCAAGCCTTGCTTGGATACGATATGCCCAAGAAATCTGACTTCCCTTCTCCAAAAGTGGCACTTGGAGAACTTAGCTTTTAACTGGTGTGCTCTGAGTGTGTCCATCACCTCTGCTAGGTGCCTCGCATGCTCTTCCTCATCCTTGGAGAAGACAAGAATATCATCAACAAAGACCACGACAAACTTATTCAAGAACTCCCGAAACACCCTACTCATCAAATCCACAAAATACGCGGGTGCATTCGTCAAACCGAACGGCATAACAAGCCATTCAAAGAATCCGTCTGGAGTTCTGAATGCAGTTTTGTCTATACTGTCTTCAGCCACTCTGAGCTGATGAAAACCCATAGCAAGATCAAGCTGAGAGAAAACAGAAGCACCAACAAGTTGATCAAAGAGATCGTCGATCCTCGGTAACGGGTGTCTGTTCTTCTTAGTCAGCTTATTTAATTCTCTATAATCCACACAGAGTCGGAGAGAGCCGTCCGCCTTAGTTGCAAACACCACAGGCGCTCCCCATTCGGATATGCTCCTTCTGATGAATCCCTTCTCAAGCAATTCTTTTACTTGCTTGCTCAGCTCCCGTCTCTCACGCGGAGCCATAGGCCGAACGGGCAAAGAAACAGGCTTAGCATTATCTACCAGATAGATGCGAAAGTCAATCTCTCGTTTAGGGGGCAACCCCTTAACTTCTTCGAACACATTTGGATAATCTCGGACCACCCTTACAGACTGAAGGGCCTCCTCTGATGAGTCGAGAGATTCTAGATAGCATAACATGACGGGATTCTTCGGATTGCATGAAATCTCTAAGGTGTTGCCCAGGCGAGTCACAAGCCTTACAACCCTATGCTCACAATCCAGAATGGCTCCATATCTAGACAGCCAATCCATGCCCAAGATCAATCCGTATCCCCTGAAACCTAGAACATACGCACTACACAAGAACTCAACGCTGAGTATAGAGATCCTTAGATCCTCACATATCATAGATAGATGAGCAGAACCCCCAATGGGATTCGAAACACAAACGGGATCATCCACTAAGCTAGTACTGAGATGCAAGCTATCAACAAGATCAGATGAAATAAAGCTATGAGATGCACCGGAATAAAACAAGGTACGTACTGGAAGATCAGAGATATAAACAAGGTTCTCAACAGAAACACTACCTCTCTCGGGAACTGAAGCGGCATTGAGAGCATGAACTTGCCCTCCTGAAGATCCAGCCTGTCCTTTCTTCTTTGGGCATTCTTTGCTGAAATGCCCAGTCTCTCCACAAGAAAAGCATCCACCACTAAGCTTCCTTTTCTTCTTCCTGCAATCCTTAGCAAAATGCCCAGCTATGCCACAGTAATTGCACTTCCCCTTGCCTTTATTGTTGCCCTTCTTGTTCTTATTCTGATTTCCTTGACTGCTTTGACCTTGGTTGCCTTTGCCTTGAGAATCAGCCTTCTTTGCTTGAGTATCGCCCGACCTGACTTCCTTCTTTCCCTCTCCCTGAAGCAGAGCCATATTGACCAAACTCTCGAAAGTGGCTCCATGCGGAATATGTGACATCGCCAAGCCCTGTAGCGGCTCATTCAATCCTCTGGCAAAATGAAGAGCCTTCTTCTCCGGGGTGTTTACTATATCCAAACCAAAGCGGGCCAGCTGATTAAACTTGTTCACATACTCCTTGATAGACATGTCACCTTGCTTTAATAAAATGAACTTCTCCATTTGTAAATTCGCCTCGGCTGAAGATAGAAACTTGGTCACAAACCTAGCCCTCAAATCGGCCCAAGTCTCAACGGGCCTCGTCCCATTGGTGACCTCCCACCAATAGGCCGCCTCATCCTTCAAAAGCCATACGGTCAATAAGATCTTTCTCTCGTCATCTATCCCAAAGATGGCAAACAAGTCCTCCATGTCCTTCAGCAAATTCCTAGCTTCAACGAAAGACTCCGTGCCTAGGAAATTCTTGCCTCCCATTGCCTTGAAGTCTTTACAAACCTTTGTAAACTCAATCTGAGGGTGCTGAGGGGGAGGAGGGGGAAGAGGAGCCTCAGCAACGGGAGGGGGAGGAACATTAGCAACGGGAGGGGGAATATTAACTGCTGGAGGGGGGGGGGGAGCAGGGACCACCGGAGGAGGGATATTAGGGATAGGATTCTCAATTATAGGAGGAGGAGTGGGAGTAGGGTTGGCGGGACCAGCTGCCGCCCTAGCTTCTAGAAGTCTCCTATACCAGAGTGGTACGTTCACTCCATCTAGGATGTCAAGATTCTCAGCCATACTGAAACAAAAGATAAGATAAGATCAGGTCAAGGGAATGAAGGATAACGCTGATGGCTTTTGGGGATTAGCCTTAAAATAATCTAGACTTTATTTTGGAAAATACTTAGTAGGTTTTTGAAAATAGTTTTTCAAAAGGGTTTTTTTTTTCCAAAAGTTTTGTTCAATCTTGTAAACCTGGCTCTGATACCAAATGTAACACCCCACCTCCACTAGGATCACTCCTTAGAATGTACTAGCTTTGGAGGGGCGTTATTTTGAAGGTAAACATGCACAGAGATATCGCAAGACAGAATATATAAAAATAAATATAAGTGAAGCAGCGGTAGCAGATAAAAACCCATCATCATCATCTCAGAAAACCGACATAGTCAAGTACATAATATCAAAATGTCATGATCCAAAATACAACATCAGTCTAGATACGTGATAACAAAATACATGGTAAAACATCAGTACTAATCCCCAGAAATAAAAGATAAGCCACGGCTAGCTCAGATCCATACATGAGCTATCCAACAAGCAAGCCAAAGATCCACTAAGCAGATGTAGCCCCTCCCTGAGAACCTGTGGGGGGGGGGGGGGAAACGGAAGGAAAGAAGCGAAAGAAAATAGGTCAGTCAAAAAGACTGAGTAAGCCCTACTACGATCAATCTATAAACTAATAAAGTTAACAGTATGATGGAAACTGAGATGAACATACTGGAAACAGATAAAGGTGACATCACATAGACGGGATTAAACTTTGCACCACAGTGTACTAGCAAACCCACAAAACAAATTTTGATCCCTTAGCCCAAACTTTGGCCCAATAATATGAAGTAACCTTAGTATAAGGTCCAGCCCAACGGTCTAGTCGATCGGCTCCCTATAAATCTAACACGTCGAGTGTTGGTGTCCATACGGCCCACATGAATGTAGTCAGACTGTGCTGGGTCCACCTTCGGGTGTATCAAGCCCTACGGTGTCAACCCCAGACACCCAAGCAATAATGCACAGTCTAAGCCTAATGGTACCCGTGCCTCGAGTTTGACCAACATCGGACTACGTGCACGTCCGTAGCCCGCCGGACCCGCACCGCTGTACCACTCAGCCGTCGCTTTGGTCGCTTACATCAGTCCAGTAATCGTGCCCCGCCCTAGCCTAGCCCCTAGGGTTGTGAATGATACCAAACTGGGATTACTGCTGGAACAGACCACGTTGCTAGGGTTTCTAAGAGGGTTAAGTGTGGTTTTAACCCCTCACTAATCCTGGATTAAATTAGTTAAGTGTAACCACTTAACCCCATCTAATCCTCGCATGCCCATTATTGGTTAAGTATTAGTGGGCCATGACTTAACCCTAATCATGAGGCATTAATTACTTAACGCACCCAACCTCTCACATTAGACATCCGTGGTTACCTGGGAAGATTTACACCACGTCTAGGTCTAACCTCGGGTCTTACGGTGCAACATGACCAACTACCCACATTAGACCCCACGTTGTGGTTACCTGGGAAGATTTACACCACAACTAGGTCTAACCTCGAGTTGGCCATATCATGTTATCTAATGTCATGTCCACGTTTACAAGTTAATATATACTTGGGTAGACCTAACTTAATAGGTAAATTCCCAAGGGGTAGACCTAACTTAATAGGTAAATTCCCAATCTTTTAGTTTCATGTATTTTTACGTTTACCCAAACCCTCCCAACATCATTATCTCGCTTATATATACGTCATAACGCATAAGGGTAAAAAAGTAAATTGGCAAAACATACATGATGAACTTCACATATCATAATACACATGCATACATGTTAAACTTGCAAATCATGTCATAGTGAACTCGCATAAACATGCATAGCTTATTAAATATGCATAACATGGTAAGGTGAACTTGCATAGTCATGCATAACCCATTAAACTTGCATAACATGGTGAGGTGAACTTGCATAAACATGCATAATCCATAAACTTGCATAACATGGTGAGGTGATCTTGCATTAACATGCATAATCCATGAAACATGTAGAACATGACATAATAAACTCGCATAAGCATGCATAACTTATGAATCATGTAAAACATGGCATAGTAATCTCGCATATGCATGCATAACTTATAAAACATGTAAAACATGGTATGGTGAGTTCGCATAAGCATGCATAACTTATGAACCATATAAAACATGACATAGTGAGTCCGCATAAGCATGCATAATCAACTAAACCCACATAAATCTCAACTTTCACCAAACATTAACTTTAGAGTTTGTAAAGTGAAGGTAAGAGGGCTTACAAATATAAACAAGTCACAAATCCACCAAATAAGATGAAGAAGCCCTTTTTAAAAACTCAAAGCAAAGCCTCAAATAAAAAAACCCTTTTGCAAAATCCCAAAACGCAAACTTTAGCAAATCAAACTTGCTACTTAATGAAGTATGCAAGTTATTAAGCATTCATACAACATAGAAAAGGTTGTATGATCATCATATCTTCATAGGATTTAACTTTGAGGAAGGTGGAGGCTAGGTTTTAGGTGGAGGCCATTTGAGGATTCAAATTGACATAGTTTAGTTGCTAGATTGATTAATGAGGCTTTAGGGTAGGATTAGGGGTATATTTATAGAAGATTAGAGTGTTTTTAGCCCTGGGATTAACCCTAGATTAGGTTTGGCCCGTCAGATCTCGGATTTCTCTAGAACCAAGCCACATGACCCAACCCAAATCAGAAATGGTGCACCAGGCTGAGCTGCCTGGGCACCCCCTGTCGACAGGGCTGTCGACTCCCTGGGTGCCCTGTCGACATGCCTGTCGACATGGGCCACCTGGCGGGAATTTTCCCGCCTAACCCAGATTAGCCCTAATCCCTGTTTTTAATTTGAAATTTAAATCTGTTTTTAGCATAGAAATTTCTGAAAACTTCAATGGGCCTTAACCGGGTCATACGGACTCCGATTTTCGAAAACTCGGACTCTATTTCGCGTATTTTTCCGAGACGAACGCAATGGCATAGCCCGTTTCCCCTGATTCTGATTTTTGAATTAAATTCTGCCTCGATTTATGTTATAACAGTTTATTGAAAATACGGGTTGTTACAATGCATAAGCCCCAAAATCTTGTCTTAGCCAATGTTTCACAAGTAAAGTGGTTCCTAAAGGTTCATGCTAGCGTTTCATGCATAAAGATCCAAACTTGCAAGTTAAACTAGGTTATGCATAGCATGAGAGGCATGATTAAGTCACTCACATGGCCCAAAATCATAAACATGAACACAAGAGGCAAGGTAAGGTTCACATAGGTTCGCATAATCATGTTTAGCCTCATTTTATCCCATGTCATTATCAAAACTACCGTTTCCATCTAAAAGTAGATAGAACTTACTTAGTTAGGCCTAGGGAAAGAAGCATGAATCACCTTGGCTAAGAAAGGTGCCTCCTTTGTTGAAGAATCGTCATGGAACTCGCATAGCAACGTTGATTTTGCCTCTCTTTGGTGTAGCAAGCTTGCATCTTTTGATTTGAACCCGATTTGAATGCATAGGCTCTAGGGATTTGAGATGGAGGCCATGAGAGTAGAAATTTGGCCATAGTTTAGTTACATGAGTGAATAATGAGGGTTTAGGGGTAGGTTTAGGGTCTTTTTATAGAGATTAGGATAGTTTTAGGCCCTTAGATTAACCCTAGGACCAACCTGAACCGTCAGATTTCAAACCAGGCCCAAAAACCTAGCCAAGATAGAAAATAGGTGCACCAGATTAGAATCAGCCGACAGGGCAAGTCGACAGCCCTGTCGACATGCCTGTCGACATGCTTGTCGACTTGTCTGGGCGGGAATTTTCCCGCCTGGCCCCCATTTCTGCATGTTTCGAAATTCAAATTTCCCGAAAACTTCTTTGGGCCTTAACCGGGTCATACGGACTCCGATTTTCAAAAACTCAGACTCTATTTCGCGTATTTTTCCGAGACGAACGCAATGGCATAGCCCGTTTTACTTGCTTCAAAATTTAAATTAAATTCTGCCTTGATTCTCGTTTTAAATACGGGTTGTTACACCTATCCTCTCTACTATAGGGAATAGCCCTACAAATCTCGGCGCCAACTTCCCTACGGAGCCAAAGCGAACTAAATTCCTTAGCTGTGGCATTTTAATAAAGATCATATCTCCCACCTCTAATTCCAAGTCGGTCCTCCTTTTATCGGCATAAGATTTGTGTCTGTCATGAGCGACTTTCATTCTTCAACGGATAAGATCAGTATTCTTGGATGTGTCTCGAATCATATCTAGCGCACGAAGAAGTCAATCTGTAGACTCCCACCAACCAGTCGACAATCTACATGGTCGTCCACATAATGCTTCGAAGGGTTCCATGCCCGTGTTTGATTGGTAACTATTGTTGTAGGCAAACTCCACCAAAGGAAGATGCTCTTCCCAAGTCCCTCCAAAGTCTAGGATACACAATTTTAGAATATCCTCAAGAACTCTATTCACCCTCTCAATCTATCCATCTATCTGAGGACGATATGACATTCTCAAACGTAACCATGTACCTAACGCCTCTTGCAAGCTCTTCCAAAACTCGCTAGTAAAGATGGGGTCGCGGTCGCTTACTATAGTGGAAAGTACCCTATGCAAACGAACTATCTCTCGGAGACAAACTGATGCCAGCCAAGACGTCGTCCTCTTGCTCTTCATAGGGATAAAATGAGCGCTCATTGTAAGTCTATCTACTGCCACCCAAATGCTCATATTGCCTTTCCTTAACTGTGGCAATCCATCGATGAAGTCCATAGAGACGCTTTCCCACTTCCATTATGGGATATCCAAGGGCTGAAGAATCTGCCTAGTTTCTTTTGTTCCACCTTTACTCTTTGGCAAGTCATGCATCGAGCAACAAATTTTTCCACATTTTTCTTTATGCCAGTCCAAAAGAAAACCCTCTTCATGTCTCAATACATATTGTTGCCGCCCAGATGGATAGTTGTAACACCCTATAATTTTAACAATATTAAAGAGCATAAATTAAATAATAATTAATTGAATATTACAAATTAAGGGAAATAAATTGTGCCATTGCGATCGTCTCGAAATTCTAGTCAAGATAGACATTTGGTTTGCGTAAAACAAACACCGTATGAAGAAGTTATGAAGGTTTGAAGTTTGTATATGCACAGAAGAATTACATATATATATATATATATATATATATTAAATCAGAAAAAATCAGAAAACTGCTTGAAAATAAAAAATCCATAGGCAGCAATCTTCCGGCCCCAGGGGAGTCGGCCCCAGGGTCGACACCTCAAGGGTGGTGTCGACCATGGGTCGACCCGCTAATAGGGGAGGGGGGTCGACCCCCCTAGAGCTGAGGTGGCAGTCGAATTCTGGGGGCTGACAGCTATATATACGGCTCCATTTTCTAGTTTTCGCACACTGAAATCATTGGAGGCCTAAATGCTGTCGGTGCCTAGACTGAATCAATACTCTTTCTTCTTCTGCAATCAAAGTTTCGAGATTCAAGTGTAGATCTGTGATTCAAACGTCTTCAGCCTTTTTCTATCTTTCTAGATCCGAACACTATGAGTTTTAAGTCACTTTTAGATTTAAATGATTAAAAGTAAAACATGATATGACTGTAATTTGGATCTATCCCTATGACTGAATCATATCAGATCTATTGTAATTTGTGAACCTATGATATTCTAAATTAACTATGACTTGGATCTAAATCTTTATCATGTCAGATCTACTTTTGATTATAGATCTAATCTATTATTTAGATCATTTTGTATCAATTATGTTTGAGGTTAATTTGGATCTGTTATTAGTTGGACATCTAAATCCTTATTTAGATATAATCATGCCTATTATGACATCCCTACTATGTTAGAACCTATTTTATTATCACAAGTTCACCGATTTGTTCTTATATGTCCATCTTATCATTATGCCATCATATGCTTATGTTAGTTTTGTTAGAATAATTATTTCTGTCATCTTCCCTTCACCCTTTCCCTTTTATTTTATATAGCCAGGCTACTTCGAGCCTAGGCATGCCGCTAAATTATGCGAATGCGTTAGTTTGGGAACGAGGGGGAAAAAGCATTGAAATTGGGCATAACTTGTAAATTGGGAATTTGGGCATAATTGGTAAATGGAGAATTTTGCATAACTTGAATAATGGTTATGTATATGAATTTGGACATAAAATTCACTATGAACATAATTGGGGGAAAAGAGGCATGAAACCTATAACCTATAACGATATAGGTAAAATTGGCTAAACAATTGAAATGCCTAGGATTACAGTAATTAGAAACTATAATTGCGCCTAGACACGAGGTTAGATTACACTTATGGTGGAAGTCTGCCCGGACCGGCCTGGCATATCCAGCGACCACAAGTGGTGAATCTAATGTGGGAGGTCTAGGTGCACAAATACGAGATGTGCTAAGACACGAGGTTAAGTCCAATTTGTGGAATAAGTCCGCCAGGACCCGCCCGACATGTCCAGCATCCACAAATGGTAGACTTAATGTGGGAGATCTAACATACTGTAACCATAAATGAAAACATGGTAGTAAATCTTGAATACTTAACCTAGTTGAATCCATAAGGATTATATGAATATAAACTTAAGTTAGGGTTAAGTAAACTTGGTTGAACAGTGGGTGGGTTAAGTAAATCTGAGTGGGTGGGTAATATTTACATATAGGCTGACAAACTTAACCTACTAGGGTTATGTAATTAAAGACACCTAGTGGTATACATAACCGATGGAAATATTAGAGTTATGTAATTAAAGACACCTTTATAGGGTACACATAACTTATAGAAATGATAGGGTTACGTAATTAAAGACACCTAGTGGTATACATAACCAATGGAAATCCTAGTGGGGATACAGGACAAGGGGAGAGCTTGTATCATATTGTGTGGGACCCATTTCAGTCAGTAACCCTTAATAGGTATCAAACGAGCACTCCGAACTAGGCCGGAGTTGGAACCCGCTTATTAGGCTGATTGTAAGAGATCCAAACGCGAAGGATGGTGTGGGCGGCGCAAACCGACCGGGGACATGTGCGTGCATGGGCCGGGCAGAGGGGGCTAAGACGACCGTGACACCAGTAGGTATGGCTGTGCACATCAACGAAGGGTTGCCACTTTAAGAACTGACACCTCCTACTGTGGGCCGACACAGAGTATCTACGGAGTAGGGAACCAATCTATTAGGGTAGTAGTTATGGTACATCTGGACGTATGCCTAAGTCTACCATTTGATAATTGTTGGGATCATCTCATTCTGGTTATACTAGTATTAGTGCAGAGTAATCATTAGGGACGCTTATACACTCTATCATGTTTACCTTGTCATACTTACCTTTTATGATGTTATCTTTCTTATCAACTTTATATGCATTTCATGTTACTTTTACTTATTTATTTGCTAAAAGTAACTTGACTCGCTAGACTTTATGTATAACCCTTTTGTTTCCTCTCCTTTCTTCTGTTTCCCCCCAGGTTCTCAAGGTGGGAATACTCAGGCTTAATCAGGATTCGGTTATCATCTTGCTAGGAGCTTCTTTTGAAGTATTGCTCAAGTTCTTGTCTTTACTACTATGGCTTTGTCTCTTTTGGGGAATTATGCTTTTCTTTTATGTATTTTTGTACTCTGATGGTACAAGACAGAAGCTTTACATTATTGTAATGGTTTTTATGTAGTTCCAGACTTGTGATATTTTGGACCACGATGTTATGAATTATTTTTTAAATAAAATTTTAAATTCCTCTGCTATTTTTTATATTTGTCTTGTAATATTCTGTGTCTGTTTACCTATAACGCTTCATGAAACTTAATGCATTCTCTTAATGAGTGACATTAACGGACGTGGGGTGTCACAATAGTCATTCGAGAATGATGAGCTTCCTCAAGCACTACCTTAAGAAATTCCCAAATCTTAGGGACACATAGCCTTCCATCATGTATTAGCCACCCTTTTTCATCCACAGTATATATAGCATGGTGACTAGAAGCCTCTCCTGTACCAAGTGTATCCAAGATGTCTGATATCTGCAGGTCATCCCGCTGCATAGATCCAACTTGCTCTAATAGCATAGAACGCACCTCCAACGATGCTAATAATCCAACTGTGAAATCCGTAGAAGGCTTAAAATTAAAAGTCGACAAGTACTCCAAGCTCCTCCTTTCTACGAATTGGACTCAAAGTCATCCTCTGCCTACTCAGTGCATCCTCCACTACATTACCCTTGCCTGGGGTATAAGCTATCTCGAAGTCGTAGGATGCTAGGAACTCCATCCACCGTTGCTTCCTAAGGTTGAGATCCTTCTGTGAGAGCAAGTAGTTGAGCGACTTATGATCCGTATATAGCTCAAACTTTTCTCTAAGTAGATAGTGTTACCAAGGCTTCAGTGCGAACACTATAGCAACCAACTCTAGATCATAGGTTGGGTAGTTCTTTTCGTGAATCCTCAACTGTCTGTTTCCATAGCACACTACCCTTCCAACTTGCATCAGAATGACACCAAGCCCTGTACCACAAGCATCGATGTAAAACGTAAACATCTTGCTTCCATTTGGGGGAGTCAGAACTGGGGCTATGTCAGAGCCCTCTTCAATCTCTGAAAGGAATCCTCACAATCAGTACTCAATGAAAAAGGCAAGTTCTTTTTTGTCAATCGGGTAAGCGGGGCCGATACTCTTGTAAAATCTTTGATAAATTTTCCATAGTAGTCTGCCAACTCTAAGAAACTTCTCAACTCCGCTGCATTCTTTGGAGCCCTCCAATCTTGAATAGCAATGACTTTCGCGGGATCTACTATTATCTCGTCCTTGGAGACTACATGCCCTAGGAACCTTCCTTTGTCCAAAAGTGACACTTAGAAAACTTCGCCTTTAGTTGATGTGAACTTAGGGTACGTAGAACATCTCCTAAGTGTTGGGCAAGCTCGTCCTCCTTCTTTGAGAAGATCAGAATGCCATCCACAAAGACCCCCACGAACTTGTTTAGAAACTCCATTAACACCCTACTGATCAAGTCCAAAAAATAGGCGGGTGCATTGGTTAGCCTGAAAGGCATAACCAACCATTCGAAGAATCCATATGGAGTTCTGAATGCAGTCTTATCTATGTTGTTCTCTGCCACTCACAACTGATGAAACCCCGTGGCTAGATCCATTTGCGAGAAAACTGATGCACCAACTAGCTGATCAAATAGGTCGTCAATTCTCGGTAGCGGGTGCCTATTCTAATTCGTGAGCACATAGACTAAGTGAGCCGTCTGCCTCGGTTGCGAAGGCAACTAGTGCTCCCTATTCTGAAATGTTTCGCCTAATAAAAACTTTCTCGAATAGCTCCCTTACTTTCTTGTTTAGCTCCCTTCTTTCCCTTGGAGCCATGTCGCGCACTGGTAGAACAACTTGCTTCGTGTTCTCCACCAAATAAATCCGGAAGTCTATCTCGCGCTTTGGAGGTAGTCCCTTTACCTTCTCAAACACATCCGGGTAGTCTCTAACTATGGGCATAGATAGCAAGTCGTCAACAGAAGTATCATGTGATTCTAGAAAACTAAGCATCACCGACCCCCGTGGGTCACAGGAAATTTCGAGAGTCCTACCATGATAGGAAAGAAGTCTGACTACTCTCTTTTCGAAATAAAGGATGGCACCATACATGGCTAGCTAGTCCATGCCTGGAATCAAACCATAGCCCATAAAGCCCATCACGTATGCGTTGCATTCAAATTAGATGCCCTAGATAGAAATTCTCAAACCCCGACACATCATGGATAAATGAGCCGATCCATCTATGGGGTTTGAGACCACTGTAGGTTTAGAGACTATACTAGTATTAAGGTACAAACTATCAACTAAAGAACTGGATATAAACGAATGTCAAGCACCAAAATCAAATAGGGTTCAAACATGATAGTCAAAAAGGGAAATCAAACCTTCAGTCATGACTTTCATACCTTGATCAGGTCCACTTGCTTCCAAAGCATGCACTTGTCCAGAAGTTCCTTCCCCTTATCCTTGCTTGCTAGGGCATTTCTTAGTGAAGTGTCCCATCTGTCCACAATTAAAGCAAGCTCCCTTTGTCTTTCTGCAGTCCTTTACAAAATGACTCATAGCACTGCAACCATGACACTTTACCTCCTTTTTGATTTGAGCCTTGTCAGTCTTTCCACCTTTTCTTTGTTTCTTTCCTTTCTTGGGCCACCATTTCTGTTTTTTCGCACTTAGCTTGGGTCTCCTTAGTCTTAGTTTCCTTCTCTTCCTTTCCATCCTTGTGCATATGCGCCATATCAACTAGCCTTTCAAAAGTTTTCCCCATTAGTATGTGAGACAAAGCAAGTCCTTGGAGAGTTTGGTCCAACCCTGAAACACCCCACCTCCGTTAGGGTCACTCTCAAAGGGAATGCCCTAATTTTGGTGGAGGTTTATAAGTATAAGTCACAAATATACAAGACAGATATAAGAACACATATTTGTGAACAACAGAAAAGCAGCAACTTTTATTTCATAAAAGTAAATACGTGGTACAACAACATCACCATGATTGTCTTACATCCTTTCAAAAAAAACATAACACCTTCATAACTGTCTTGATTACATTATTTTAAAGAAGCATAAAGAAAACATAAATAAACTGCAAAAGTCCCATAGTTGTTGTCCAAAGCCATAGTTCAAACGAAAAGGTCCAAGCAATAAATTCTTTCTCTTCAAGCTGGATATGAAGGCTGGTCAAGCTGCAGTATTCCCTCCCTGTGGACCTGGGGGGAAACGGAAGAAAAGAAGACGAAAGAAAAGTAGAGTCAGACATAAAGCCTGAGTAAGTCGAGGACTACTCTGTCTATGAATAAAGAACTGGGTATGATAAGTATAAACTAGAAATGGGGAAAGCACTATAAACTTGGTTAAGTTGTCTAGGGTCAAATATACTATCGTACCCCATATTAATCTCTGTACCCATATAAACTAGTTCCCAATAGGCACCCCATAACCAGGGTGAAGTGATCCATTTTACGATGATCGGCTCCTACTCGCATAGTTACATGTGTCTTACGGCCCCCGATGTTGTAGTTACCTATGCTGGTCCCACCATGGGGTGTATCAAGTCCCATGGTGGCGGCCCGACACAATTCTAGAATGCACAGGTATGCTACTGGTGCCCAGTGCCTTATTTTTCTGCGCCGGAGTGAGTGCACGCCCACACCCCGTTAGAACCTACACTGTTGCACCACCGCCGTCGATTTGACCTCTTACATTCAGCCCAGTAATCGTGCCCCACCCTGCCTAGTTTCAGGGTATCATGATACACCTTATAGGGTTACTGCTGAAAAGGGTCCCCCGCTACTAGGTTTTCTACTTCTAGCCAACATGCTAAGTTGGTTAAGTGTTTTATGAACCTAACCCCCAATCAGTCTGTTTAGTTTAGCATGTCCCATTTTTGATTAAGTCTTTAGTTTACTTAATCCTATCAGTCCTGACTCAGCCTTAATTGTCTTATTAAAGCCTTGACCTCTCACATTAGACAGGTATTGTTGTGGCTGCCTGTTGCCGGTTGGTTCCAGGCAGTCTTACGCCACAACTCAGTCTAACCTCGGGTCCTTATTGGGCTCCATGTTTAACCACCCACATTGGATAGGTATTGTTGTGACTACTGGACAGCCGGGCGGTTCCGGGCAGGTTTACATCACAACTCAATCCAACCTCGGGTTAAACACATCGTATTTTCTACGTTTACATATTTTTCCTTTCTTCTTTATTTTCTTATATGTAAATATTTGCGGCCCATTATTAAAAATCAATGGTGTGAAGGTTACACCAATCATGGGCCCAACCCATACTTGAATTTGGGCCCCTTTACTTTATATTTTCATTTATTAATTAATTTGGCCCAACGCTATTTTCCCCCGTTTAATACGTTCGTTTATTATATATATATATATATATATATATATATATGTGTGTGTGTGTGTGTGTGTGTGTGTGTGTGTGTGTTGGGCTTAGCCTTTTTAAGCCCAACTTAGCCACGTGAAAAAGGGGAGGCTTAAAGCGTGATTACATACACAAAAAGGGGAATGTGAACGCATGAACTTGCAACATAACTGTAACACCCCGAATTTCGGTTAATACTAAAATTCACAAATTAAAGAATAACTAATCCCAGATGTGGGAATCAAGGGAAACGGGCTGCGTCATTGCGTTCGTCTCGGAAAAATACGCGAAATAGAGTCCGAGTTTTCGAGAATCGGAGTCCGTATGAAAGAGATATGGACGAACGAAGTTAGGCAGAAGAACCCGGAACAGGCCAGAAATGCACTGACGCACTTGTGAAGTGCGCCAGAACAAAAATGCACTGGCGCACTTGTGAAGTGCGCCAGTACAAAAATAGACTGGCGCACTTGGGAAGTGCGCCCGTGCCGAGCCAAGAAACCTGCACAGTTTCTAGAGAGTTCTGTGGTTGGGTGCACCAGTTTGGGGTTTGGGCTTGGTCTTAGGGCTGATTTCTGGAGAGTTCCGAGATCTAAGGGTCCTAAACTAATCTAGGGTTAATCTAAGGGTCTAAAATGCAACCTAATCCTATAAATAAGACCACAACCCTACCCTAATTCATTCATAATTAAACCTAGTAACTAAACTATGGCAAAATGAAACTTGATCATGGCCTCCACAAATCAATGAAGAGGAAAGCAAGCTAATCAACCTCTCTAATCAACTTCTAATCCATTCTAAGCATCTTAATCTTCTTCATTTGGAGTGCAAATTGCTAGTGGTGAGTTTCTATCACTTTGATGATCAATTGTTAAGATAAGTAGATTAGGTGTAATGAGACTTATGGTCTTGAATGCGGATTTGTGAGTTTGAATCATTTGTAATGATATGCTAATCTATGTATAATATTAATCCTATGTTGAATATGTAAGTTTGTGCAAGTTGAATATGAGAGTTTATGCAAGTTGGATATGTGGGTTTATGCATAATAAGTAATTGATTTTATGCAAGTTAAGTAGGTGATATTATGCATGATGAGTATGCGATTCTATGCATGCTAAGTATATGATATTATGCAAGTTTAGTATGTGATTCTATGCATGCTAAGTATATGATATTATGCAAGTTTAGTATGTGATTCTATGCATGCTAAGTATGTGATAATATGCATGATTAATAAGTTGTTTTATGCATATTTAACAAGTGGGTTTATGCATGTTTAACAAGTTCATATGCAAGTTACATGTATGATAAGATATGCTATGCAAGCTACATGTTTGTTAATATGCAAGTTACATGTATGTTAATATGCAAGATATGCTATGCAAGTTACATGTATGTTAATATGCAAGATATGCTATGCAAGTTACATGTTTGATAATATGCAAGTTCTTGGTGATATGCTATGCAAGTTACATGTATGTTAATATGCAAGATATGCTATGCAAGTTACATGTATGTTAATATGCAAGATATGCTATGCAAGTTACATGTTTGTTAATATGCAAGTTACATGTTTGTTAATATGCAAGTTCATGATGACACATTATGCAAGTCTATGGGTTAATATGCAAGTATATTATGCAAGTGAATATGTAAGTTATGTGTCATATTATATGCAAGTTATGTGACATGTTATACAAGATTATATGCAAGTTGGCACCTTTGAAACATGTTCATTCATATGCAAATTGGCACCTTTTATATGTATTATGTCATGAGAACGAAATTACGTGGGAACGATGGGGTTAATTAAATGCATAAGTTAATAAGATTGTGTGAAATTAATATGATTATGCATAACATAAAATAAAGGAACATAGTATGGGAATTTGCCTATTAAGTTAGGTGTACCCATACTATGTGTTGGGAATTTACCTATTGAGTTAGGTCTACCCCATGGGAATTTACCTATTGAGTTAGGTCTACCCATGTTATGAAAGGCTTAAAATTAATTAGGGATAAATAATTTAAATTATGAGGGTGATTAATTAGGTGTAATTAATCGACTAAGACACGAGGTTGGACTCAGTTGTAGCGTAAAACTGCCCGGACCCAACCGGCTTAACCAGTTGCTACAAATGTTAGCCCAATGTGAGAGGTCTTAGGCACAAACTAAATACGTGATTAATGTAAAGACACGAGGTTAGACTCGGTTATGACATAAGGCTGCCCGGACCCAACCGGCTTAACCAGCGGTCATAAAAGATAGTCTAATGTGAGAGGTCTTTATGAGGATCACGGTCTTAATTAATTAAGAAACACTTAACCATATAAGCATGTAGTGGGGCTTGAGGGTTAAGTGGGTGCCTTGGGTGGCATGAGAAAACTAGTGGGTTGCCTTGGGTGGCAATAGAAAACACGATTAGAATACTTAACCAAAGTGGAACATGTAATTAAAAATGATTAAGGGGTTAAGTAAGTGCCTCGGGTGGCATGTGGGAATTAAGTAAAGGACTTGGGTGTCATGTGGAAATCTAGTGGGTGCCTTGAAAGGTAATTAAAATATGATTAATGACTTAACCAAAGTATTTATAACATGTAAGTAGACATGGTTAAAGGGGTTAAGTGGGATACACTAGATAAAAAAATAACAAGCTTAGGTGGTAGCTTGTGGGGGCCCATCTCAACCAATATCCCAAACGTATCTTTGTGGGCTCGACCCAAGTCGGGTGACGGGACACGCATATTGGGCTTGACTATAAGAGGCCAAAAACGGGTTAGCGGTGGCAACGTAGGACCAACGGGTTTCATATGCGTGTGTAGACCCGGGCTGGTTAGTAAATCGTTGTTACATCGTGTAGATATAAAGCCGTGCACCGTTGATATTATCAGGTTGCCACTTTGGGGAAATGATACACCCCATTGTGGGACCAGCACGGGTATCTACGTTAGGGAGCCGAACGCTTGGGAGTAGTGGGTACACCTAGTAATGATAGGGGCAGACGGCACCTATGTAGGGGTACTAGAAACTACTGGGTAAAAATTACTAAGTACATTTAGTGGGATCAACCTTTAAGTAGGAATTAATCTTAGGTAGGTAAAACTGGTGTGGTGCAGTATAGGAATTATCTTTGAGTAGGTCTGGGGCGGTGTAATTTAGTAATTATCCTTGGGTGGATAAATGCGTCTTTACGGTGATCTTAGTTTATCCTAAGTTTACCAAGCTGCTTAGTGTAGCCATTCATCCCCAGTCGTTACCGTATATCAACTTATGTCTTCTCTGGTTATTTTAATGATTGTATTGTTAGGGTTATAGGACTCACTCAGACTTATGTCTGACCCCGTTGTTTTTATCTTTTTCCCCAACCCAGGTTATTAGAGTGGGCCTGGTGCTAGTGGGCTTTGATCTGATTGCTGTATCTATCCTATGGAGCTTGGACCGTTGAAGTGAAACCGAGCTTATCTTTCCTTTTATGGCTATTAGTTATGTAGTGGGATTATGTACTTCTATTTTATCAAGATGGATATTATGTACTTGACTTTGGTTTATGGTTTTGTGATGTAACCAAACATGTATTACTTTCCGCTGCAATGAAATGATGTTTTAAAATTTTCAAGTATTACTTATATCTGTCTTGTTGTAATTTTACTGTTCTATATTCACTTAAAATACTTCACCGAAACTAAGGCGTTCCCCTGGTATGAGTGACCTTAGCGGACGTGGGGTGTTACACGTGGTATCGGAGCTTAAGGTTACCAGAACAGATAAAATTTTTAGAAAAACTATTTTTTCTAAGAAAATTTTTGAAGGAATATTTTCAAAAACATGTCTTTTAAGAGAAAAGTTTTTGAGAGAAAAGCATAATCCCCGATAGCCATATCTTTATCTTTCGAATTCTCCGTTTGAATCTCTTTCTCTCTCGTTTTGAGTTTCCCCTCCGTGTGTAGATGATCTTTCTAAGATAGATAAGAATGGAAAACCGCTTCAAGGGAATTAGATGTTAATTAGATTAGAAGTTGGTTCAAGAAGGAGGAGAACTTGTAAGTACTTATTGGATGGACGAGGGGAGGAAGGCTCTAATAGTTGCTTGGTTAATAAAGGACGAAGCCTCATTGATGGGAGGTTACGAGTGGAGAATGGGATGGAGAAGGCTAGTAGTTATCCTTTTGGGGAGGAATAGGACACCTTATTAGGATCGTCCAAAGAAGCAAGGGCAAGGTATGGAATCTTCTGGAGGATAGTTGTATTTCCTCACGACTAGGGTGCCGGATGGGGATAAGACCGTCTAGGTTGGAATTTGGATTTCTTTATTATCCGATTCGAACTTTATTTGATTTGGACGCATTAAGTTCGTTTATCTCATCATTGTTAGTGAGTCACTGCACTTAGACACCAGTTTAGTAGATGATCCCTTAGTTGTTTCAAACCCAATTGGGCTCCATGATGTGTTTGGGTTTGAAAGTTTCTATACTTAGCATTGAGTTTGGATGTGATGCTTGTTGGGCTTCACGGACTATGGGTTAGTTTTGGGCATGAACTGGTTATCCAGTAGGGGTGCCGTTCTTGATTTTGAGGGGAGAGTTGTCAGGCTTATGACCCGTTTAGGTAATACTCTCGAGATCTCTTGTAATCCCATGGAATCTGTTTTGCTAAGTTACCTAGAATCGCTGGACACGTCGGTCGAGAGTTTGCGATCTGTTAGAAGTGGTCCGGGAATACTCGGATGTGTTTGACAAGGTGAAGGGCTTACCTCCGGAGCGGGAGATTGACTTCCGAATATATCTGGTAAACAATACCAAACCAGTGACTTGGCCAGTGTGCCACAAGGCTCCTCGTGAGAGGAGGGAACTCCATAAGTAAGTAGGCGATTGCTTGAGGAGGGGTTCATAAGAAGAAGTATATCGGAGTGGGGCGCTCCAGTAGTTTTTGCCATGAAGGCGGATGGGTCCCTCAGACTTTGTGTAGGCTAAAGAGAACTAAATAAACTCACAAAGAAGAATAGACACCCATTGCCAAAGATTGATGATCTCTTTGATCAGTTGGTTGGCGCCTCAGTATTTTCGCAGTTGGACTAAGCCACATGGTTTCGTCAGTTGAGAGTGGCTGACGATAGTATAGAGAAGATTGCCTTTAGGACTCCGGATGGTTTTATGAGTGGCTGGTGATGCTATTTGGTTTGACGAACGCCCCCGCATACTTTGTTGATTGGAAGAGAAGGGTGTTCAGGGAGTACCTAAATAAGTTTGTGATGGCCTTTGTAAATGACATCTTGGTCTTTTCAAGGAGCGTAATAAGTTTTCGTATGTGCTTAATAGGGTGAGCAAAGCCAGTTATAGGATAAACGGTGGTTTTGGAGCGAGACTGGCGAGGACATCCAAAGTTGGTCAAAGGCTTAATTGTTTAGCCATTATTATTATTATTTTTAGTATCATCTCACATAGGTTGCCTGAAATCGAAGGAGATGTCCCTTGGGTGTTTGTCTGATATTGGTTTCGGCCTTTGGGGCTTGCATTTGGGGGATGTCGAATTCGTCTAGGGTGGTCTGCGTGAGAGATGGACAGTTGTGACGATTTTGGATAGGATTCTTAGCATCTTATGAGTTTGGGATAGCGTATACCCCTAACAAGGGAAACAGGGTAGTAGAGGCCTTAAGAAGAAAAAGGTTGTCCGTTGAACTAAAGAGTTTAGAATTTATTTTTGACTTTAGACCTTCCGTTGACTTTGTACCCGGTTTTGCTAGCCTCCTTGGAGGTTAGGCCTACTCTTTTAGGCGGATTGACGGAGCACAGCGAGACGACCCACAGTTGGATGAGTTAGTCGAGAAACTCACGAGGAGAGGGTCGTCCAGCATTTTGATTAAGATACACCCTAGATGGTAAGGGGTGGTTGCGTAGAGACGGTAGACTTTGTGTACCGCAAGACGAGAATTTAAGGAAGGCTATACTTGATGATACACATCGGTCGAAGATGACCATTCATCCCGGTAGGGACAAGATGTACCAAGACATGAAGCGAGTTTTCTTTTTGGCCAATATGAAGAAAGACGCGGCCAAGTATGTCGCTAGATGCTTGGTATGCTAACAAGTGAAAGTGGAACAGAAGAAACCCGGAGGGTTGCTTCACCCGTTGGAAGTTCCGAAATAGGAAGTAGGATAGTGCCTCGTTGGATAACCGAAATCAAGGAAGGGTAATACGGGGATTGGGCTTATGGTAGATAGACTTACTAAGTGTGCCCATTTCATACCCGTGAAGAGCAAGAGGACTATTCCATGTCTAGCTCCAGTTTACCTTCAAGGGATTATTAGATTGCATGGTGTACCTCCCAGTATAGTGAGCGATCGAGATCCTATCTTCACTAGTGAGTTTTGGAGGAGTTTGCAAGAGGCGGTAGGGACTCAGTTGTGTTTGAGCACCGCATCTCATCCTCAGACGGACGGTCAGACCAAGAGGGTGAACCGTATCTTAGAATATCTTTTGAGGTTATGTATTTTGGATTTTGGAGGTACATGGGAAGAGCATCTTCCATTGGTAGAGTTCGCATATAATAGCAGCTTTCAGTCCAGTATTGGTATGGCTCCTTTCGAAGCTCTTTATGGAAGGCCTTGTTGATCACCTACATGTTGGTGGGAATCTACGGGTAAGATCTTGGTTGGGCCGATGAGAATAGAGAGTCTTCAGAGAAGATTGACTTGATTCGAAGAAGGATGAAAGCGGCGGAATCTTATGCGGACAAGAGGAGAACAGAGCTTGAGTTTGATATTAGGACATGCTTTTTATCAAGGTGTCTCCGTTACGGAATGTGGTTCACTTTGGATCTGTTAGGAAGTGAGTACCAAGGTTTGTAGGGCCATTTCCCATTAAGGAAAGAATTGGACGGATGGCATATAGAGTGGAGTTGCCTAACAGACTTAGTAGTACACATGATGTATTTCATGTGTCCCATTTGAGGAAGTGCTTACATGAGACCGCTGAGGTGGTAGAGCCGAGTTTGCTTAAAGAAGCAGAGTAAGAGCGCGATGAGACGATTCGACGAGCTCCTACTCGCATCATTGGGTCAGAGACTAGGAAGTTGAGGAACAGAGAAGTTCAGCTAGCTAGAGTGCAATGGGGAGATGACGAAAGAAATGCTACTTGGGAGACGGAAGCGAAGATGCGTTCTTTGTATCCATTTCTTTTTGGAGAGTATGTCTTTTAACTTCTCCTTTATCGCCTGCCTAGTACTTACCTTATCTTTAGTATGTCCTCTCGATTAGTGCTGTTTGACCTTTAGATAGGGAAAACCTATGGTTGAAACATGTGTTTGAGACATGTTATGGTTGATGGATGCAAGTGGATGCAAGTGTTTGCTAGTGGTTGCTCGTGGATGCATATATACACACTCTAGGCACTAGATCGGCTCAATCACTTCATATTGCATATTGCATAAAATTGTGTGTAGTTAGCTATATTTATGGATGTATAATGATTGTGTTATCATATGGATGATGCATTTTGGTGAATGATTGTGCACTCATATAGATACTGTATGTGTCGATAGGGTTAACTCGCATACATATTGGATGCATGGCACTATCATGGTTTGCATATGTTCGTACATTAGATAGGGAACATATACACACACTTTTCGCATATGCTCATACATCATTAGAAATTGTTTAAGGACAATGGATGCTCGTGTTTGATGGATTGAGTAGATGGTTGTTTGGATGGTAGGATATGCATTCTCCTTAGCTTAGAGATTTCGGGGACGAAATCCTTTAAGGAGGGGAGAATGTAACACCCCGAATTTCGGTTAATACTAAAATTCACAAATTAAAGAATAACTAATCCCAGATGTGGGAATCAAGTGAAACGGGCTGCGTCATTGCGTTCGTCTCGGAAAAATACGCGAAATAGAGTCCGAGTTTTCGAGAATCGGAGTCCGTATGAAAGAGATATGGACGAACGAAGTTAGGCAGAAGAACCCGGAACAAGCCAGAAATGCACTGGCGCACTTGTGAAGTGCGCCAGAACAAAAATGCACTGGCGCACTTGTGAAGTGCGCCAGTACAAAAATAGACTGGCGCACTTGGGAAGTGCGCCCGTGCCGAGCCAAGAAACCTGCACAGTTTCTAGAGAGTTCTGTGGTTGGGTGCACCAGTTTGGGGTTTGGGCTTGGTCTTAGGGCTGATTTCTGGAGAGTTCCGAGATCTAAGGGTCCTAAACTAATCTAGGGTTAATCTAAGGGTCTAAAATGCAACCTAATCCTATAAATAAGACCACAACCCTACCCTAATTCATTCATAATTAAACCTAGTAACTAAACTATGGCAAAATGAAACTTGATCATGGCCTCCACAAATCAATGAAGAGGAAAGCAAGCTAATCAACCTCTCTAATCAACTTCTAATCCATTCTAAGCATCTTAATCTTCTTCATTTGGAGTGCAAATTGCTAGTGGTGAGTTTCTATCACTTTGATGATCAATTGTTAAGATAAGTAGATTAGGTGTAATGAGACTTATGGTCTTGAATGCGGATTTGTGAGTTTGAATCATTTGTAATGATATGCTAATCTATGTATAATATTAATCCTATGTTGAATATGTAAGTTTGTGCAAGTTGAATATGAGAGTTTATGCAAGTTGGATATGTGGGTTTATGCATAATAAGTAATTGATTTTATGCAAGTTAAGTAGGTGATATTATGCATGATGAGTATGTGATTCTATGCATGCTAAGTATATGATATTATGCAAGTTTAGTATGTGATTCTATGCATGCTAAGTATATGATATTATGCAAGTTTAGTATGTGATTCTATGCATGCTAAGTATGTGATAATATGCATGATTAATAAGTTGTTTTATGCATATTTAACAAGTGGGTTTATGCATGTTTAACAAGTTCATATGCAAGTTACATATATGATAAGATATGCTATGCAAGCTACATGTTTGTTAATATGCAAGTTACATGTATGTTAATATGCAAGATATGCTATGCAAGTTACATGTATGTTAATATGCAAGATATGCTATGCAAGTTACATGTTTGATAATATGCAAGTTCTTGGTGATATGCTATGCAAGTTACATGTATGTTAATATGCAAGATATGCTATGCAAGTTACATGTATGTTAATATGCAAGATATGCTATGCAAGTTACATGTTTGTTAATATGCAAGTTACATGTTTGTTAATATGCAAGTTCATGATGACACATTATGCAAGTCTATGGGTTAATATGCAAGTATATTATGCAAGTGAATATGTAAGTTATGTGTCATATTATATGCAAGTTATGTGACATGTTATACAAGATTATATGCAAGTTGGCACCTTTGAAACATGTTCATTCATATGCAAATTGGCACCTTTTATATGTATTATGTCATGAGAATGAAATTACGTGGGAACGATGGGGTTAATTAAATGCATAAGTTAATAAGATTGTGTGAAATTAATATGATTATGCATAACATAAAATAAAGGAACATAGTATGGGAATTTGCCTATTAAGTTAGGTGTACCCATACTATGTGTTGGGAATTTACCTATTGAGTTAGGTCTACCCCATGGGAATTTACCTATTGAGTTAGGTCTACCCATGTTATGAAAAGCTTAAAATTAATTAGGGATAAATAATTTAAATTATGAGGGTGATTAATTAGGTGTAATTAATCGACTAAGACACGAGGTTGGACTCAGTTGTAGCGTAAAACTGCCCGGACCCAACCGGCTTAACCAGTTGCTACAAATGTTAGCCCAATGTGAGAGGTCTTAGGCACAAACTAAATACGTGATTAATGTAAAGACACGAGGTTAGACTCGGTTATGACATAAGGCTGCCCGGACCCAACCGGCTTAACCAGCGGTCATAAAAGATAGTCTAATGTGAGAGGTCTTTATGAGGATCACGGTCTTAATTAATTAAGAAACACTTAACCATATAAGCATGTAGTGGGGCTTGAGGGTTAAGTGGGTGCCTTGGGTGGCATGAGAAAACTAGTGGGTTGCCTTGGGTGGCAATAGAAAACACGATTAGAATACTTAACCAAAGTGGAACATGTAATTAAAAATGATTAAGGGGTTAAGTAAGTGCCTCGGGTGGCATGTGGGAATTAAGTAAAGGACTTGGGTGTCATGTGGAAATCTAGTGGGTGCCTTGAAAGGTAATTAAAATATGATTAATGACTTAACCAAAGTATTTATAACATGTAAGTAGACATGGCTAAAGGGGTTAAGTGGGATACACTAGATAAAAAAATAACAAGCTTAGGTGGTAGCTTGTGGGGGCCCATCTCAACCAATATCCCAAACGTATCTTTGAGGGCTCGACCCAAGTCGGGTGACGGGACACGCATATTGGGCTTGACTATAAGAGGCCAAAAACGGGTTAGCGGTGGCAACGTAGGACCAACGGGTTTCATATGCGTGTGTAGACCCGGGCTGGTTAGTAAATCGTTGTTACATCGTGTAGATATAAAGCCGTGCACCGTTGATATTATCAGGTTGCCACTTTGGGGAAATGATACACCCCATTGTGGGACCAGCACGGGTATCTACGTTAGGGAGCCGATCGCTTGGGAGTAGTGGGTACACCTAGTAAGGATAGGGGCAGACGGCACCTATGTAGGGGTACTAGAAACTACTGGGTAAAAATTACTAAGTACATTTAGTGGGATCAACCTTTAAGTAGGAATTAATCTTAGGTAGGTAAAACTGGTGTGGTGCAGTATAGGAATTATCTTTGAGTAGGTCTGGGGCGGTGTAATTTAGTAATTATCCTTGGGTGGATAAATGCGTCTTTACGGTGATCTTAGTTTATCCTAAGTTTACCAAGCTGCTTAGTGTAGCCATTCATCCCCAGTCGTTACCGTATATCAACTTATGTCTTCTCTGGTTATTTTAATGATTGTATTGTTAGGGTTATAGGACTCACTCAGACTTATGTCTGACCCCGTTGTTTTTATCTTTTTCCCCAACCCAGGTTATTAGAGTGGGCCTGGTGCTAGTGGGCTTTGATCTGATTGCTGTATCTATCCTATGGAGCTTGGACCGTTGAAGTGAAACCGAGCTTATCTTTCCTTTTATGGCTATTAGTTATGTAGTGGGATTATGTACTTCTATTTTATCAAGATGGATATTATGTACTTGACTTTGGTTTATGGTTTTGTGATGTAACCAAACATGTATTACTTTCCGCTGCAATGAAATGATGTTTTAAAATTTTCAAGTATTACTTATATCTGTCTTGTTGTAATTTTACTGTTCTATATTCACTTAAAATACTTCACCGAAACTAAGGCATTCCCCTGGTATGAGTGACCTTAGCGGACGTGGGGTGTTACAATAACATTGGAACTACAAAATAGAAACTGGTGTACTTGCATAGTAGCAACGTATACTTTGGTCATAAAGCATAAGTGACATGAATCAAAGCATGTAAACTTGTAGTTAAGTTACAATCTAAATTGGATATCATTATTGACACATAGTCTTAACTACAACATAAACCTATATTTTTCTTTAGGCATAATGTCAAACATAAGCAAATCATGTTCATTAGGTTACTACATGTTTACAAGGGTGCTTACTTTTGTTACTAATACAAAAGTATAGTTCAACTAGAATTATTCCAACTTAATCATGATTTTAAATCTATTCACATAACCATGGCACACATATACTTATGGCATAAATATTTCTAAACATGAAATCATGATTTTTACTTTAGTCATGCAAACTTGCAAATGGGATTTTAAATCTAACCTAGCTATGTACCACATGTGTCATCATATAATTCTTGTTAACAATATAGACCTAACATGTTTTTCAATTATGCAAAATATCAATCATAGCCTAGTCATATTCATAAGTTCGCAAAGAGGTTTTCTAGTACAAAAGTATGGCTTAATATATAGATCATGATGCCAAATTTTCAACATAATTTCATATGAATTATAATAACCCAAATTTGTTCCAATTACACACAAAATGATTTTTGTACAGCAATACACATTATGATGGCGTAGTAGCAAAACCACAAACTTGCATGAATTTCAATTAAAGAACTACATACATGTAGCTTCAACATGAATTACAAACTTTGCGAATATCCAAACGTATATTTGCATAAAACTACCGCAAACATGTAGTTTTTATAATGAATAACATACTTTGCGAATATCCAAACGTATACTTGCATAAAACTACCGCAAACATGTAGTTTTTATATGAATAACATACTTTGCGAATATCCAATCGTTATACAATATTCCAAATCGATAAGAATCATAGTAACGCACAAATATGGATTACTTATCACCACAAATCAAGTGTACAAACCAATACAGTTATTTATTCATACCAAAATAATACTCTACTTACAATCGTGTGGCGAATTCTCCAATTCAGGAATTTGGAGATGCGACTCCTTTTGACGTAGGCGTTGATTTGATTTGTTTAAGTTGCTTTATGCTTTAGAATTTGCCTCCTAATCTTCTCTCAAATTGGTGGCTACTCCTAGTCGTTCCTCAGCAGCATGATGGCCTCATTCTTATTTTTTTGTGTGAGTTTAGGTTAGGTTTGAGTTGTATATATAGAATTTTAGGATTAATTTAGGCCGTTTGATTAATCCTAGAAATGACCATAACCGTTCAGTCAGGATAGAGTTATCCTATTGACTCAGCCATGAGTCAGAAATGACTCAGCATTAACTCAGCGATGAGTCAGAAATGACTCAGCGTATTAAATGTTCACCAATTCAAACGTAAATACGTATTTAATAGATACATTTTCCCCTTTACCGTATTAATTACCCATATAAATATTTATTTATATATGAATAAATATTTTCTTACCTTTAATTTGTCATAATTAAAAATTGGAGAAGGCCAAAAAAAAAAAACCATCCTTGACAACCAAAAATGCGCAACGTACGCTACATGATGCGTACACATCATATATATATATATATATGCGTATATGTATATATATATATTATATATATATTCATTTTTTTTCTCTATCTTCCCAATTACCCATTTTCACACTAAACCACTTTTTGAACTGCGTTCACACTAGGCTATTTTAAGCCATTCCCCTAAAACAAAAAATAGGGCGCTGGCGGGGATCGAACTCTGTAACTCTTGTATGCAAGTCATGTGTTCCAACCAAATGAGCTACTAAGTCTTTTGCTTACAAACCCTAGAACAATGCTAAACATTATTCGTTTCCCATTCTTCTTCTTTTTTTCATGTTTTGCTGCGATATTTAAATTAAAGATATCTTCTTCACACGTTATCCGTTTTGCGTAAACTCGGACTCTATCTCAAGCAGAATTTCGAGGCGAATGCAATGGCGTAACCCGTTTCCCTTAATTCTTTGATTTGAAATTAAATTATACTTTAATTTGTGAATCTCACTGTTATAGAATACACGGGGTGTTACATTCTCCCCCACTTAAAAGGATTTCGTCCCCGAAATCTTCAAGTTAGGAGGAATGTATATCCTAACATCCAAACATCCATCTACTCATCCATCAAACACGAGTATCCATTGTCCTTAAAAGACTTCTAGTGCTTCATGATCATATGCGAAGTGTGTGTGTACATGTACTTATCTAATGCAAAATCAGGCGATCTACTGATCCAGTTGACCTCCTTAATGCGAATTATGTGAGTGCCATGAATCCATTATGTATGCAATTTTTTCCTATTCATGATTCTACATGAGTGCACAATCATTCATACAAATGCAACATCCATATGGCAACACATTAAAGTCCAACCATATACGAATGCAAACATATATGCATATGCAATATGAAGTGACTGAGCCGATCTAAAACCTAGATTGTGTGTGTATATGCAACCACGAGCAACCACTAGCAATCACTTGCAACCACTTGCAACCATCATCCATAACATGTTTCAACTACATGTTTACATCCAAAAAGATTCTACCTATGGTTCTCAAGATAGGATCGAGGAGAGAAATAGGATAAAACAAAGCATCTAGAATAAGTTAACGATGTACCGCCAGAAGGTCCGGTCTGCTTCTCAGGGCAGTCTTTGCTGATGTGTCCAGTCTTCCCACAATGAAAACATTCACCTTGCTTTCTCTTCCTCTTTCTACAATCCTTGGCTATGTGTCCTTCCATACCACAGTAATTGCATTTCCTTTTTTCTCGTTTCTTATTATTACTGTTACGATCCTTTCTTGTTTGACTATTATTCTTCTTCCTACTCTGGGACTCTTTCGCTTGATGGTTCACGTGGAGGAGGAGGAGTGAAAGCGTCAGCAGCTGGGGAGTAAGGTCTCCAGACATGCTGAAACAGAAAGGATAGATTCAAAACGAAGGATAAGAGATAGTACCTATGGCTTTGGGGGGGACTTTGCCTTTTCAAAATAAAAATAATATTTTATCTTTTAAAAATGCTTCTTTAAATTTCCTTTTTGAAACTAAATTTTCCAAAACTTTTTATCTTATCAGGTAAACCCATGCTCTGATACCAAGTGAAACACCCCACCTCCGTTAGGGTCACTCTCAAAGGGAATGCCCTAATTTTGGTGGAGGTTTATAAGTATAAGTCACAGATATACAAGACAGATATAAGAACACATATTTGTGAACAGCAGAAAAGCAGCAACTTTTATTTCATAAATGTAAATACGTGGTACAACAACATCACCATGATTGTCTTACATCCTTTCAAAAAAAACATAACACCTTCATAACTGTCTTGATTACATTATTTTAAAGAAGCATAAAGAAAACATAAATAAACTGCAAAAGTCCCATAGTTGTTGTCCAAAGCCATAGTTCAAACGAAAAGGTCCAAGCAATACATTCTTTCTCTTCAAGTTGGATATGAAGGCTGGTCAAGCTGCAGTATTCCCTCCCTGTGGACCTGGGGGGGAAACGAAAGAAAAGAAGACGAAAGAAAAGTAGAGTCAGACAAAAAGCCTGAGTAAGTCGAGGACTACTCTGTCTATGAATAAAGAACTGGGTATGATAAGTATAAACTAGAAATGGGGAAAGCACTATAAACTTGGTTAAGTTGTCTAGGGTCGAATATACTATCGTACCCCATATTAATCTCTGTACCCATATAAACTAGTTCCCAATAGGCACCCCATAACAAGGGTGAAGTGATCCGTTTTACGATGATCGGCTCCTACTCGCATAGTTACATGTGTCTTACGGCCCCCGATGTTGTAGTTACCTATGCTGGTCCCACCATGGGGTGTATCAAGTCCCATGGTGGCGGCCCGACACAATTCTAGAATGCACAGGTATGCTACTGGTGCCCAGTGCCTTATTTTTCTGCGCCGGAGTGAGTGCACGCCCATACCCCGTTAGAACCTACACTGATGCACCACCGCCGTCGATTTGACCTCTTAGATTCAGCCCAGTAATCGTGCCCCACCCTGCCTAGTTTCAGGGTATCATGATACACCTTATAGGTTTACTGCTGAAAAGGGTCCCCCGCTACTAGGTTTTCTACTTCTAGCCAACATGCTAAGTTGGTTAAGTGTTTTATGAACCTAACCCCCAATCAGTCTGTTTAGTTTAGCATGTCCCATTTTTGATTAAGTCTTTAGTGTACTTAATCCTATCAGTCCTGACTCAGCCTTAATTGTCTTATTAAAGCCTTGACCTCTCACATTAGACAGGTATTGTTGCGGCTGCCTGTTGCCGGTTGGTTCCGGGCAGTCTTACGCCACAACTCAGTCTAACCTCGGGTCCTTATTGGGCTCCATGTTTAACCACCCACATTGGATAGGTATTGTTGTGACTACTGGACAGCCGGGCGGTTCCGGGCAGGTTTACATCACAACTCAATCCAACCTCGGGTTAAACACATCGTATTTTCTACGTTTACATATTTTGTCTTTCTTCTTTATTTTCTTATATGTAAATATTTGCGGCCCATTATTAAAAATCAATGGTGTGAAGGTTACACCAATCATGGTCCCAACCCATACTTGAATTTGGGCCCCTTTACTTTATATTTTCATTTATTAATTAATTTGGCCCAACGCTATTTTCCCCCGTTTAATACGTTCGTTTATTATATATATATATATATATATATATATATATATATATATATATATATATATATATATTTATATGTTGGGCTTAGCCTTTTTAAGCCCAACTTAGCCACGTGAAAAAGGGGAGGCTTAAAGCGTGATTACATACACAAAAAGAGGAATGTGAACGCATGAACTTGCAACATAACGTTGGAACTACAAAATAGAAACTGGTGTACTTGCATAGTAGCAACGTATACTTTGGTCATAAAGCATAAGTGACATGAATCAAAGCATGTAAACTTGTAGTTAAGTTAGAATCTAAATTGGATATCATTATTGACACATAGTCTTAACTACAACATAAACCTATATTTTTCTTTAGGCACAATGTCAAACATAAGCAAATCATGTTCATAAGGTTACTACATGTTTACAAGGGTGCTTACTTTTGTTACTAATACAAAAGTATAGTTCAACTAGAATTATTCCAACTTAATCATGATTTTAAATCTATTCACATAACCATGGCACACATATACTTATGGCATAAATATTTCTAAACATGAAATCATGATTTTTACTTTAGTCATGCAAACTTGCAAATGGGATTTTAAATCTAACCTAGCTATGTACCACATGTGTCATCATATAATTCTTGTTAACAATATAGACCTAACATGTTTTTCAATTATGCAAAATATCAATCATAGCCTAGTCATATTCATAAGTTCGCAAAGAGGTTTTCTAGTACAAAAGTATGGCTTAATATATAGATCATGATGCCAAATTTTCAACATAATTTCATATGAATTATAATAACCCAAATTTGTTCCAATTACACACAAAATGATTTTTGTACAGCAATACACATTATGATGGCGTAGTAGCAAAACCACAAACTTGCATGAATTTCAATTAAAGAACTACATACATGTAGCTTCAACATGAATTACAAACTTTGCGAATATCCAAACGTATATTTGCATAAAACTACCGCAAACATGTAGTTTTTATAATGAATAACATACTTTGCGAATATCCAAACGTATACTTGCATAAAACTACCGCAAACATGTAGTTTTTATATGAATAACATACTTTGCGAATATCCAATCGTTATACAATATTCCAAATCGATAAGAATCATAGTAACGCACAAATATGGATTACTTATCACCACAAATCAAGTGTACAAACCAATACAGTTATTTATTCATACCAAAATAATACTCTACTTACAATCGTGTGGCGAATTCTCCAATTCAGGAATTTGGAGATGCGACTCCTTTTGACGTAGGCGTTGATTTGATTTGTTTAAGTTGCTTTATGCTTTAGAATTTGCCTCCTAATCTTCTCTCAAATTGGTGGCTACTCCTAGTCGTTCCTCAGCAGCATGATGGCCTCATTCTTATTTTTTTGTGTGAGTTTAGGTTAGGTTTGAGTTGTATATATAGAATTTTAGGATTAATTTAGGCCGTTTGATTAATCCTAGAAATGACCATAACCGTTCAGTCAGGATAGAGTTATCCTATTGACTCAGCCATGAGTCAGAAATGACTCAGCATTGACTCAGCGATGAGTCAGAAATGACTCAGCGTATTAAATGTTCACCAATTCAAACGTAAATACGTATTTAATAGATACATTTTCCCCTTTACCGTATCAATTACCCATATAAATATTTATTTATATATGAATAAATATTTTCTTACCTTTAATTTGTCATAATTAAAAATTGGAGAAGGCCAAAAAAAAAAAAAACCATCCTTGACAACCAAAAATGCGCAACGTACGCTACATGATGCGTACACATCATATATATATATATATATATATATATATATATATATATGCGTATATGTATATATATATATATTATATATATATTCATTTTTTTTCTCTATCTTCCCAATTACCCATTTTCACACTAAACCACTTTTTGAACTGCGTTCACACTAGGCTATTTTAAGCCATTCCCCTAAAACAAAAAATAGGGCGCTGGCGGGGATCGAACTCTGTAACTCTTGTATGCAAGTCATGTGTTCCAACCAAATGAGCTACTAAGTCTTTTGCTTACAAACCCTAGAACAATGCTAAACATTATTCGTTTCCCATTCTTCTTCTTTTTTTCATGTTTTGCTGCGATATTTAAATTAAAGATATCTTCTTCACACGTTATCCGTTTTGCGTAAACTCGGACTCTATCTCAAGCAGAATTTCGAGGCGAATGCAATGGCGTAACCCGTTTCCCTTAATTCTTTGATTTGAAATTAAATTATACTTTAATTTGTGAATCTCACTGTTATAGAATACACGGGGTGTTACAAACCCTCTCGCAAATCTAAGTGCCTTCTTGTGGGGGCGTATTAACCAAGTCTATCCCAAACCTTGTCGGTTGATTAAACTTGTTTACATAGTCTTTAACGGTCATATCCCCTTGCTTTAGGGCCAAGAATCTCTCCATTTGCAATCCCTCTTCCGCCTGAGATAATAATTTCATCTCGAATCTCCACCTGAAGTATTCCCAAGTCACTACTGGTTGTCCAGCTTGCGTTACTTCCCACCAGTAGGAAGCCTCATCCTAAAGTTTCCATGAAGCCAATTGTATTTTCCTTCGGTTGTCGACCTCGAAGAGTCCAAACAAATTCTCTGTCTCATATCCAAATACGGGTTTCAACAAAGCTTTCGGAACCCCGGAATGGTTTTCCTCCCATAGCGTTGATGTCTTTGCATAACTTAGAGAAGTCATTTACTCGTGCGGTGGAGGAACAATAGCTGCAACTGTGGGAGGAGCATCCCCTTGATCTCCGGCAAGTGTCGTAGCCTCAAGGTATATACGGAACCATGTCAGTAACGGAATGCCGTCTGGAAGATTGAGTGCCCCAGACATGTTGAAAAGAAAAAGGATTCAAGAAGCGATTGAGAGAATATTGACTATGGATTGTGGGGATATGTTTTTCAAAAACAAATTTTTATTTGAAAATACTTTGCTTTTAAAACCAATTTTAAAAACTTTTTCTCTAATATTGTATCCTTCAGGTCTGATACCAAACATGACACCCCACATCCGTTAATGTCACTCATAAGAGAATGCATTAAGTTCCATGAAGCGCAGTAGGTAATCATTACAGAATATTTCCAAGACAAATAAAGTAAGCAGCGGAAAACCTTAAATTTTATTATAAAACAAACAAAGCATAGTTTCAGAAACATCAAACCCAGTTATAACTAGAAAATATCTCAAATCCGTCTTACAAAACACCTCATTAAATAAAATATCAGAGTACATAAAATCATACCCCTCACCATAAACCATACCAGAGTAGAGAGTAAGTCAAAACGATACATCTCAAGAAATCCAAGTCAAGTCCATGATGTAAGAAAAATCCTAGTCACTGTTGAGTGCTTCCACTCTGAGGACCTTGGGGGGGGGGGAGGTGAAGGAAGAAAGAGGTGAAAGAAAAAGGGTCAGACGTAAAGTTTGGTGAGTTCCAGTGATTTACAAATATGCATAAAATAAGGATGCCAAGATAGGTAAATAAGACTAAATGAGAAAGGATACAGTGCAATAATAGATAAACTAAACATAATAGCATAATGGACAGGAATAACAGGAATAAACTATGATCGAGTAACGCTTCACATTTATATCCTAGAACAGGTATGTTTGAACATATATGTCTAAACCAATACTAGTATATAGGTTCAACAGGATTAGGTTCTTTTCCGAACTATATATCAGTAGAATTAACAGCAGGATTAAACAAAAAAATAAGGTGTACCCTAATTACATAACGGGATTATGGGTTAACCTAATTATATAATAGAAGGATAAGGTGTACCCCAATTACTACCCAAGCGATCAGCTCCTTACTACGTAAATACCCTGTGGCATCCCCAGCAGTATGGTGTATCACTCCCTAACCCAGAAACTATATGACACAGACCTATTTACTAGTGTTAAAGCGTATTATCTTCCCCAGTCGAACCCATGCATGTTTAAGATTCCTACGGAACGCGCACGTAACCACCCCTATGTGAACCTCTTACTATCTAGTTTAGTAAAGCGTGCCCTGTCCCCTACCTAGTGCGGGACCTCCATTAATAAGATACCTACAGGGATACTGACTGATATGGGTTCCAAACAGCAGATTAACACAAGACAAAACCCCTAAGCTTGTATCCCCAAATAACTAGGATTTAAGAGTCCCCAAAACCCGATACAACAACAGACAAGGGACCTCTTAGCTTATTAATATTTAAGTTTAATCTATTAGGGTTAGGTTTACTAATAAGCGTGGTCGTTTACATGTCATTATGTGTGTACAACCCTATTCTTAACATATCAATTACTTAATGTTCGTTTTAAGTCAAATTTAACATGTCTAATTCATATGCATATTATTCTTCAACTACACTCCCAAGTTACAGATTTATGCATAATGTTCATTTACAACAAGTATATGCACATTATCTCATTCCTACCAGTTTGAGGAAGTCTAAACATGTCTATATATATCCTTTTCCACAAATTATAGTCAATCAATCCAAGTAAATGCCATGCCTAAATTCCTCTTTTAAATTATTCATTATTGCCCCAATGGTATGCACTCTCTAATCGGATATTACATAGGCTTCAAAGGCCTAGGACTGGCGTAAAATAAAAAGGGAAATACAGAGGAAGAAGAATATCAGAATCAAATCACATAGGCAATACTGGAAATAAACATTAAACATAGAAAATGGGAAAAGGAAGATAGATACATATAACTTGTTTAATTATCCAACATCACAAGCATATGTATAACTTGTTAATTATCCATCATCATAGGCATATGTATAACTTGTTTATTATCCAAAATCACATGCATAACTTGTTTAATTATCCAACATCACATGAATAGGTGATTAATAGTGTTTATTTTACTAACACTATAGATCCTAATCAGTTTTATTTAATTGTCTTTCTCAAGGCCTAAGAAATCAGATCTGTAACTAACAGAAACTCACAGTGAGTCTTTGTGAATATAATTATATAACACTATGCTGTAAGAAGTCCAAGTCCAATCCAAGTTGTATGTATGCAAGTCTTGATGTTGTCTCTGTTTGATCCAACCATTAGGAGCATTCCTCCATTATATGTTTATAATTTTTAGAATAATATCGTGGAGGCAGAAGAAAATATAAAGAATTTGTGTGAATTGGGAACGAGGGAAGCCATCTATTTATAGAGTGACAGAGCCAACACCAACCCTTAGATTTTAGGTTTTAAATCCAAACCGTACAAGTCATGCTGAGTCAACAACGAATGTAGTGCACAAAACTGTCCAGGTCCATGTTTAGAATCTGCCCAGATCAGGGGTGGGTCGACCCACCAACACCTGGGTCGACCTATGGGTCGACCCACCCATCTTGGATCGACCCGTGGGTCGACCCGGGCTGGATGTGGGTTGTCCCATAACTGGACGTTTTCCCGCCTTGTTCATTGGATTTTATGGAATTTTTATTTCAATTTATGTTTATACATGAGCACCTTATGCGTATACAAACTTCCAAAGCTTGTTTTGTAACAAACCATTTAAACAATTTTTGATCTCAAAAGATGGCAAAATGAATTCAAGTAAGTTCAAATGGATTTGGGTTCCTAAGGGTACAAAAGTTAATTCTGATATTTTTTTTATATAAACAAGTCTGGGTACGAAAACATGTGAATGAAATTGTGAGTAGTTTTACAAATTTTGTTAGATCACTCGATCCCCTAAATGCTTAGGTACGAAAAGATGGCTAAGGAACAACTTTGCAAAAGAAAGATTGAATTCAAGTTGTTCTAAATTGTGGAATCATTTAGAATTCCTTAGACATGATTAATAAGTTAGAGATTCACCACATCTACTGTAAATCAAGTATGATTTCTAGACTCACATTTTTTCATTTATATTCTCTGTTTTATTTTGCCCTTCTATTCCTCATTCTATTTTCACTCTTATTCTTTGTTTTCCTGATTTGTATTAACACCGCCATATTTTTTTTTTTTTGAGCTTTCTTAATTTCAAATTGCAAAATTCTTAATCTTTTGGAAATCTGCTTCATTTGTATAAAACTCTCATGTTTTAATGATTTGCAGATCTAGAATTTAAAAATGTAAATATCAGCAATTGTTTTGAAGTTTAATTTTTTTAGGAATCTGTAACAGTGCCGAAGCATTCTTATCATATCTTGTACATAGTTAATTTGAATTCTAAATTTTTGAAGATCTAAAAAACTAGTGAAATTTCACGCACCTTTGCTATTTTGAGTTTTTTTGCTAATTCGTTTTGGAAAGTCTTGAAATATTACACTAATTATAGCGCACTATTATCTTTTAGTCGTGATAATTTCATTAGTTTGTGGATTGGCTTGGATATTTCTGATTTGAAAAACTTTTGGCTTTAATCATTGTGTTGCATCTTGAAATTCATTTTTATTCATGATCATTTGGGTTGGATTTTTGATTTGTTTGAGATCATTTGGAATTATTGATCTCATGAATCTCATACACATATTAGATTTAAAATTAATAATCTTGTATGATTGATTCATTGAATCCTGAAATATACACATCTATTAAGTGATTTCAAATAGATTGTCTTTTTAATCTTGGATCATGAATCATATCTTTTGCTTGTTAGAAATAATTCTAAAAAATTCTCTTGTGCATCTCTGATCAAAATTTTTTTCGGTTGCCCTGATAAAAGAATCTGAACTATTTGATTTGTATGCTTGGCTTGGTGATTTAAACTGAAAATTATATGCATTATTCTCATTGATCACTGTGGATAATTAGGAGCTCTAAGCAGTCTCAGTTCTAAAAGTGTTGTCACATTCATTTGTTTTTTTTCTCATTTTGTATAAATCTTCCAATTCCCTCTTGTAATTGATATTTTCAATTTTAAAATCATTTATTTATTTTTTATTCAGGAATTGAAAACAATAACCAAATTGAACCGTATTTAGAATTCATCAAAACTATTATCAAAATTTTGAAATTGTGATGTGTTATGAAAAATTGTGACGAGTTATGACTACAGTATATTTCAGAACAAGAGGAAATTTTATTTAAATTCTCATGATGTTTTGAACAGTTTTTATAATACCTTTGAATTGGCACTTATTTCACGAACATCTTCTCTACCTATCATCCTTCTGTCATCCATCATGATTTTATATTAATGTGGAGAGTTTGTTTTTAAAAGAATCATTTTAACTTTACAGTTTCAAAATTTGTGATGGAAATGTGACTTTATTATTTTTTAGAAAAAGAGACAATTGAATATATTTTTCAAAAATCCCAGTATAGTTGAGCATATTTCATAATATGATTAATTTAGGAATTTATTTCACAACCATTTCTGTACCTACCACATTTCTATCATCCATTTTCGGTTTTATATGCTGAGGAGATTTTGTAAAATAAGTGTTTCTCTAACCTCATTTAAAAATCCAAGATCTGGGCATACGTGGTTTTGAGATTACTTATAATTTATGTTGCAATTGACCCCATTTAAAAATCAAAGATCTGGTTATGCGATGTTAGTGTGCTCTTAAATTAAAATGAAAAGAAAAGAAAAAGGAAAATAAATAAAAATATATATGAAATATTCCTTGGTGTGTAAAAACTGACCAATCAATCCATCTTCTAATCTATGAAATGTGTTTCTATTTTATGATTTATTACGATTTTTTTAATGGTAGTCATTGAGATTTGAGATTATTTGATTTTGTCACGTAATTTGAATCCATAATCGTAGTCCAAATCCATCACTGTTTTGTGCTTAATTTTTTAAAATTTATTTGAAAATAAGGAATTAATATGTTTTTAAAACTCTTTATTCTCATAAAATTCATCGTAAATCCATCATTCTAGAATGTAAAATTTTCTTCTAGTTTATAGAATATTAATATTTTTTTGATTGAATGAGATTTATGATGAACATTTCTCTCTTGATTTGATTTTATATTTCTAATCAATTTTTCATCACTATTTTAATTTTTGTATCCTTTTGATGATACCAAAAGGGGAAGAATGGTTAATATTTTGATTGATAAGTGAATATATCATGAATATTTAAATTTGGAATTTCAATTATTATTTTTCTTCACTCATATGCACATATGAAGGGGAGTTCTGTTGTAGGGGGAGTTCCACAGTTCACAGTCAAACACATTTATTGTATTCAAAATCTTATTATATATCTGTCGTCATCAAAAGGGGGAGATTATTCTATATAATAATTATATGATTTTCGTTTGATGATAACAAACATATATATGTGTGTGTGTGTATTTGCAATTTTACTATTCAACTACATCACATACAGAAATAAATATTTATATTTAAATAGAACACTACTGCATAAGAGTTTAAATATTCAAACAATATTTTATATAAATATATTATTTCATTTCATCATTCGAATAGTACAGATTTCATAGCTCCACTATTTGTACATCTCAGTAATACAACACATTTCATTGTCATATTCAAATACACTGTTGCGTCACTACATTTCTCTCAGTCACTCAGTTACATATATTCTTACGCTCACTGACTCGCACTCTATCTTTACATCGACTTCAGTCTTCTTTACAGTCGGTCCAGTCACCTGCATACCTGCCACAGAAATGCACACAGTAAACTGGGAAAAAAATATTTCAAAATTCTAGCAGCGATAATTTTATTTTAAAATTTATTTGACTCAAAATTTGGTGTGTTTCTCATCATACTTCTCGACTTGGTCCGAAATGCATATTCGTCCATCTTGGTCTAAAATGCTTGCGATATTCACCGTGATTCACTGTAAATACCACAAGGTAGATAGTGTCTCTGGTGCTTACACCACATACACAATACATGTATACAAATACATGTGTATGTATATATACATATATTTTGTGCAGGGGCAACATGGTCAACAAGGGACAAATATGTAAAGTATGTTGTGTTCAGGTGAAGCCTGACACACGTGCATGCTGCATGGCCAAGTATCCATGAACACAAGTGCATAAAACAAGTTCAACATGTACAAGACACTATTCTATACAAATATGCAGAGTGTACGACAACAAGACAAACCAGCAAATGAAGTGGCAAGCCTGAGAAGTGGCAATAGCACATGCTAACAAGGACACGTGGGATGACATACATACACACACACACATATGTGTATATATATATATGCTCATATATATGTATATATATGCGTAGAGTTCAAAACAGTGGATGTGAACACGGTAATCAGACAAACATGTGTACATGCACATAAGCCAAGTTTCATGCGTCAAAACTTAAATTCAATCCACATAACATGTAGATCATGCACAAGAAGGTGCAAATAGTGTCACATACATTCACATGCAAATTCAACAAGCCTGCTAGGCATGTCAAGGGACCATGTGATGACAGCCCATAACCCCCGCACTATACAAGCGGAATAATGCACTGAAGGGTGTGCCAGGCAGTCATGGACGATCATTGAGTAGGTAAACACAAGCCAAACTTTTCGTAAACTCACAACACAAGGATAAAATATAATAGAACATATACAATAGGTAGTAATAGCGAAGAAGAAACATTGGACTTTCATACAACCAGAAAGTAATATCCACAACTTGGAAATAGTGTTTGTACAAAGTTGCCTCACTACATCACTCCGAAAAGCAAACAGTGGAAATCCAATTATTATATACTAGTAAAACTGGTACGTGAGCCTCCTGCACGTCATCGATTAGCATAGTCGTCCTCACTAAAGCATTACCTGTCACCTGTTACTTAGTCTGCCCATCCACAACCGGATGAACAGCCCAAGGTAATAAGAGGAAACATAAAACCTTGAGTCAGACAACAGTCTTAGTGAGCGATAAAACAGCTAACAACTTCAACAATAAAGTGTATGAGAAGAGATAGACAAATATACTAATCTGCCCACAACACCAGAGAAAAGCTCAATCTTGTCTTCCCCACATCGGACAGTGATAGCCTTTACAATCCATTCACCCAAAGGAAAAACAATTCATATATGGGATCCAAAACAACCATTGACAACATTCATATCATCCAGATTACATAGGTCTCACGTAGACAAACCTAATCGAGTTTAACATTCCCCAAGTACTCTTTCCAGAGGCCTAAACCAATATTAGTTATGCACTCAAAGAACATCTCCCTCGACTTTGGATAATCTATGTGAGATAGTACAAACAGAACAACAAATCATCCATGACTGACTATGGCTATCACTACCAATCCTGCTTTGAAACCATCGTTAATCTTATGATGGCCAACCTTGCCATATGTCAAGGACTAATGGTAAACCCAGTTCTAGCATAAACTCCATATGTCCAACCTTGACAATGTCCAACCTTCACAACTAGGCCTTTCCCCATGACCCAGCATACTAGAACTTACGACAACGATAATCCCTTTGCCTTCTCATCTCTAGTCATCCATCTTGACGACTTTTCATAGCTCGAGCAACCTTCTTGAGTAACCATTAACCACAAACTCACGACCTTTGAGTTGAAACTACATTCGTTTCATCTCCCCGACCAACAAACACCCCAATCGAACATCCCCTTCTGGACTCTCGTCGAAGCCACCACCATCGTTGAACCTACCAACATTTTTATAAGGTTCAAAGCAATCCAAAGCATTATTTCAGCACTTCCTAACTTCCAAATTGAATTTACTTTGAAGTCACATCATCAACGGAAATGTCCAATCAGAAAAACATGCCCAGAAATGCCAAAAATGGCTGACCAGAAATGGCTGTCCAAAATAGGCCGAATCAATTCTGGCCGATTCAATTCTCTGGCTGAGTCATTTCTGGACAAGTCAATTCTGGCATATTGCAATTCAACTCCCATTTCGACCAAAACTTCGCCAAACGATGAACCCGACGAAACTAACTCAACCAAAATCATCAAACACAATCATAAACATATCACAACATTACTAACCACATGAATATGACGATTACCACATAAATGATGTAAATCTCACCAAAAACCATTAAAACGAACATATGATCAAAATGAGAGATCTAACTAACATAAATACGTAAATTAGCATGAAATTAATGAATAAACTTGTTAGATTAGATCATAGGATGATGCATATAAAAATGAACATGTAATGGTGTAATTCTATGGTAAAACATTCCAATTTGATGAGAAACATGCACAAACACTCATATACTTCATTTCATTCATGTGAGAGATATAAATCACTCACCGATTTGTCGAAACAATCTAAAACAATAGATATTAGAATCCGAACAGTGAATACTTCGAACCAAGCTCCTTGATCCGATGAATTTGCCCTTGAAACGATGTAGATCTAGACTCGAATGGTGTAGATCTTCGATTTCTCTCTTTAGATTTGGAATTTTAATGGTGGAAAGGTGTAAGAGGAAGGAGGAGATCAAGGCCCCCTAATGATAGAATGGGAGAAGTAACCTATTCTCTATACACTCATCCCCTATTTATAGTTTCCACCATCCCACTAATGGGCCTCCCAATTCAGCCCATTAGGCTCTCCAAACCTGAACAACCAACTGAAAAACCTTAAAACAACGATTTCTCCCCAACCGCTCAGCCAAATCCTTAATGTAACCACTCCACGGAAAGGCAATCATCAATTCCTTTCCAATGGCACAGGTTTCACCCTCCGATTCGATCTGAGTCAAAAGTTATGTCATGTACAAGGCTGACATGGGCAAAATGGTCACAAACAAAATCGGTAAAAATTATGGACATGTCTTACATCCCCATAAGCAACATATTAAAAGATGAGAACGATCCAACTCTCAGAGAGTGAAATAAAAATATTTTACGATCTTTCGATACGTAAAATGCGGGCTGTTACATTCTCCCCCCTTTAAGAATCCCCCCCCCCCAAATTCTAAACAAACACAAGCAATCACAACGATTCCGAATGCCTATCATCCATGAGAAGCCAATTCTATCATCCAGACTAGCAACCATTAAGCCATGCATCCATAACCTTATCCTAGCATGCGGAATTCTAACAAACAATAACAAGATACAAAGATATAACGAAGATACGATATCAAAGTGTTCTACCAATGAAGAGTTCTGGATGAGTCGCTCTCATACTCTCTTCCGTCTCCCACGTACAATCGTCGCCATCTTCACTCCATTGTACCTTGACTAGCGTAACCATCTTCCTCCTGAGCTGTTTTGTGTCATTCCCCACAACACGAAGTGGCTTACGAGGTCTCGAAACTACGGTCTCTACTTCAAGGTCTTCGTACTGCTCTGGAGATACCACCACATTCGAATCATGCACGAATTTCGTAGAAACGACACATTGAACACATTATGCACACTCGACATCTTCTCGGGTAACTCCAATTTATATGCGAGCTTTCCAGTTCGCTCGATTATCGGAAATGGTCCAATAAACCTAGGAGCCAAATCTCCTTTACTTCCAAATCTCTCCATATGCTTCAACGGTGACACCTTCACAAAAACCATATCACCTACGTTGAATTCTAAATCTTTCCGATGTTTATCTGCATAACTCTTCTGACAATCTTGGGCTGCCTTCATTCGTTACCAAACAATCTCAATACAATCCGAGGTTTCCCTAATCATCTCAGGCCCAAGTACCAACTTATCTCCAGTTTCTAACCAACATGATGGAGAATTGCATAGCCTTCCATACAACGCTTCGTATAGTGCCATCCCAATGCTAGACTGGTAGCTATTATTATACGCGAACTCTACTAGATGTAGATGGTCTTCCCATGATCCTCCGAAGTCTAACACACAAGCCCTCTGGAGATCTTTCAAAACTCGATTGACTCTCTCGGTCTGACCATGAGTTTAGGGATGATATGCCGTACTCAAGCACAACTCGATTCCCAAAGCTTCTTGCAACCTTTTCCAAAATCCACTCGTGAATAATGGATCTCGGTCACTCATTATGCTCTTTGGGACACCATTGAATCAAATTATCCATTTCACATAAAGTTCAGCCAATTTTGATGCTACCCTAGTCGACTTGACAGGAATGAATCTCGCACTTTTGGTTAAACGATCCTCAATGACCCAAATCCCTTCATTTCCTGCCCTAGTCTAGGTAGTCCATCGATAAAATCCATCTATACTTGCTCCCACTTCCACGTAGGAACTTCCAATGGCTGAAGCAAACCACTCGGCTTCTTCTGTTCAGCTTTCACCAACTAAAAGTTCATACACTTAGAAATGAACTTTCCAATATCTCTCTTCATCCCTTCCCAGTAGTAGACTCTCTTCATATCCTGATACATCTTATTTCCACCGGGATGAATCGGCAAATTCGAGTGATCACATTCTCTCAGAACCTCATCCCTCAATCCGTCGATATTAGGAACAACTAATCGCCCTTGTTTTCGAAGCCAACCTTCTCGATCAACCTCGAACTCTTTATCTTATGGTTCCAGTTTCTAAATGAACTCGACAAGCTTCGCCTCTTTCTTTTGGCTCTCGTCTATCCTTTCGATAAGAGTAGGTCTTATTGACAAGCTTGCCAACATTTTAGGTTTCAACTCACACCTTGGCCTGAAAACAAAACTTGCCAAATACTCAAGGCTCTTCCATTCTAAAAACATCGCTCCCAAACTTGCGTGTCTTCGAATTAACGCATCTGCAACTGCGTTACCCTTGCCCAGAGTATAGGCAATGCCAAAATCATATGACGCCAGAAACTCTAACCATCTTTGATGCCGAAGATTCAAATCCTTTTGGGAGAAAAGATACTTCAACGACTTGTGATCCGTAAACATCTCGAATCGAATAGTCCCAATAGATAATGTCTCCATATATTCAGAGCAAACACAATTGCCGCCAACTCCAAATCATGAGTTGGGTAGTTCCTCTCATGCGGCTTTAGCTGTCGACTTGCGTCGGCCACAACCTTATCCATTTTCATTAGTACTGTAACACCCCACCTCCGCCAGGGTCACTCGCAAAGGAATGCACTAGCTTTGGAGGGGTATTATTGGTAAACATGCATAATGATATAGCAAGGCAGGACATGACATATATATATATATGTAAATAAACAGAGTAAGTAAATAAAACTGCGGAAGACTTTTAAACTATTTCAAAAACAAGTCTGCTACATCATAATGTCAATTTCCCAAGTAAACAAGTCTAGTACATAAAATAACATCATCTGATACTGAAAAAGAAATTATAAAAGTAGCTATCCCCAAAGTGGAAGAAACCATAGCGAGCTCAAGTCCAAAGCATACATGAGCTATCCAAGAAAGCAGCTAAGATCCAAGCTAGGCTCCTGTATTCCCTCCCTGAGAACCTGGGGGGGGGGGGGAGAAACGGAAGAAAAGAGGCGAAACAAAACGGGTCAGTCAAAAAGACTGAGTAAGCCCTGCTACGATCAGTCTATAAACTAATAAAGTTAACATCATGATGGAAACTGAGGTGATTATAGATAACAACATACTGGCATGGTAAATTAGCTACAAGATAGATAGAGGTGTCATCGCATAAACAAAGTTAAGTTTTTCACCACGGTGTACTAGTAAACCAACATAACAGGTATTGATCCCTTAGCCCAAACCTTGACCCAATAACATGAAGTGACCTTTATAAAAGGTCCAGCCCACGGTCTAGTCGATCGGCTCCCTATAAACCTAACACGTCAAGTGTTGGTGTCCATATGGCCCATGTATGGATGTAGTTAGACTGTGCTGGGTCCCCCTTTTGGGTGTATCAAGCCCTCAGATGTCAACCCCAGACACTTAAGCAATAATGCACAGCTCTAATCTACTGGTACCCGTGCCTCGAGTTTGTCCAATATCGGACTACGTGGACGTCCGTAGCCCGCCGAACCCGCACCGCTGTACCACTCGGCCATCGCCCTTTGGTCGCTTACATCTGCCAGTAATCGTGCCCCGCCCTAGCCTAGCTTCTAGGGTTGTGTATGATACCAAACTGGGATTACTGTTAGAACAGACCACGTTGCTAGGGTTTCCCAAGAGGGTTAAGTGTGATTTAACCCTTCTAATCCTGGATTAAACTGGTTAAGTGTGGCTTAACCCCATTCTAATCCCTTGAGCTCCCAAATGGATTAAACTAGTTAAGTGTAACCAATGGTTCACGACTTAACCACATTCTAATCCCTCGAATCCCCAAATTGGTTAAGTATTAGTGGACCCTGACTTAACCCTAATCATGAGGCATTAATTAATTTAATGCACCTCAACCTCTCACATTAGACCTTGTTGTGGTTACTAGTTAGGCCGGGCGGGTCCGGGTAGCTTTACACCACAACTTGGTCTAACTTCGGGTCTTGGCACCCCATGACCAACTTCTCACATTGGGTCCTATTGTTTGTAGCCACTAGTTAAGCCGGTCGGTTCCGGGTAGAATTACGCTACAAACTCAACCCAACCTCGAGTTGGCCACACTTATGTTTTCTAAGTGTCATGTCCACTTTATTTCAAAACATAATCACAAGTCAAACAATTACTTGGGTAGACCTAACTTAATAGGTAAATTCCCAAGGGGTAGACCTAACTTAATAGGTAAATTCCCAATCTTATATTTTTATGTATTTTAAGTTTACCCCAAAACCCCCAACGTCATTCTATCGCTTACATATTCGTAGTAACGCATAAAGGATAGGAGGAGGGAACTTGGCACAACATACATGATAGACTTTGCACAACAATCATGCATAACATGTTAGACTTGCACAACTTAGCATAGTGGACTTGCATATTACCATAAACATGCATAACATGTTAAACTTGCATAACTTAGCATAGTGAACTTGCATATTACCTTAATCATGCATACTTGTCAAACATGCACAACTTGTCATTTTAAACTTGCATAAACATGCACAACTTGCCAAAACATGCACCACTTGTCAAAACATGCACAACTTGTCATTTTAAACTTGCATAAATATGCATAACTCAATAAGCGTACAAATCATGGCTTAGCAAACTTGCATAAACATGCATAACTTATAAATCTTGCAAATCATGGCTTAGTATACATGCATAACTTAATAGATTTGCAAATCATGGCTTAGTACCCTTACATAACATGCACAACTCAATAAACATACATAAACCCCAACTTTCATCACACACTAACTTTATAGTTTCTAAAATGAGGGTAAGAGGGCTTACAATGCTTATGCGGACTCAAATGAGTATAACAAATGCAAGAAACCCCTTATGCAACCAATTACAACCCCCAAATGCAAGCAAACTTGATCAAAACTCCTCTTTTATGGCGCCAATTGAAAAACAAGCCTTTAATGCAAGCTAAGGAGGATCATGCAAGCCTAAATATGCTTGTATGCATGGAAAATCACTTAGGAATTAGATTAGGATTTGTATGAAGAGGGTGGAGGCCATGAGAGGATGGATTTTGGCATAGTTTTGTTGCTAGAATGATTAATGAGGCTTTAGGGTATGATTAGGAGCTTATTTATAGAAGATTAGAGTGATTTAGACCATAGGATTAACCCTAGGATAGTTTTGGCCCGTCAGATCTCGGAACTCTCTAGAACCAAGCCACCCAATCAAGCCCAAATCAGAAATGGTGCACCAGGCTAGACTGCCTGGGCACCCCCTGTCGACAGGGCAGTCGACTCCCTGGGGACCCTGTCGACAGGCCTGTCGACATGGGGCCCCTGGCGGGAATTTTCCCGCCTTGGCCCAGCTGGCCCAATTTTTTTAAATTTGAATCTGTTTTTTCCTTAGGATTTTTCTGAAAACTTCAATGGGCCTTAACTGGGTCATACGGACTCCGATTTTCGAAAACTCGGACTCTATTTCGCGTATTTTTCCGAGACGAACGCAATGGCATAGCCCGTTTCCCTTGATTCAGATTTTATAATTAAATTCTGCCTCGATTTTCATTATTACAGGTTGTTGAAAAATACGGGTTGTTACATTCTCCCCTCCTTAAAGGATTTCGTCCCCGAAATCTTCAAGTTAGGAAGAACGTATCCTACCATCCAATCATCCATCTACTCAAAGCATCATCCACGAGCAATCATTGTCCTTAAAAGATTCTAAATGTGGTATGAACATATGCAAAAGTGTGTGTATATGTACCTATCTAATGCAAAGATCAGGCGGTTACTGATACAGTAAACCCCCTTAATGCACATGTATGTCTTATCTAATGCAAAGATCAGGCGGTTACTGATACAGTAAACCTCCTTAATGCATATGTATGTTAGTGAAATGAATCCATATGTATGCAAATTCCTACCATAATTTATGGTATCTATATGAGTGCACATAACATTCATCCATATGCAACATCCATGTGGTAGCACAACAAGTTTCAATCATGGATAAGCATAAACACTCATGCATATGCAACATGAAGAGTGTGCGAGCCGATCTAATGCCTAATGTGTATAATGCATCCATGAGCAACCACTTGCAAACACTTGCAACCACTTGCAACCATCAAGCATAACATGTCTCAAACACATGTTTCATCCAAAGGGATTCTACCTAAGGTTCCCATGACCAGATCGATACGATAAACTAGATAAACTCCTTTTTGGATTACAAGAAATCCACTCAAGCTTTGACATATAGTACTAATCGATGAGTCTTAACTCCCTTATGGAGTTTACAACAGAAATAAGGTCGAGAATGGGACCGAGAGGATATATACAAAAGATAACTTGCAAGCAAGTTCCACAGGAAAACTAGGATCAAGGATGCACTGTTAAAAAGAGATATGGTGCGCGTATCTAGTCTTCACTCTTCTTGGTCACGTCTCCTTGAGCTGAACTCCACTGTGTTTTGACTATCTTTCACTTCATGATTCCTTGGCTTCCTAACTCTTATTTCCCAAATTCGAGTTGGAACTCATTTCATTATCGCCTCTCGTCTTTCTTCCCCACTTATTCTTCTTTCTGTATACTTGGCTTAAACATACTATAACCTCATGATTTCATGCAAGCTCTCCAAAATTCACTAGTGAATCCTGGATCTCGCCTACCTACTATAAAGTATTCCATGCAACAGAACTTTTGTTGCCAATTGCCCTTATAAACGTGACTTTCTATAACTCATGCTTAATCGAAATGAACCACCCACCTATGAGTGATAGGTCATACCTCGATTCAGTTGTCTACTCATGGCCTCCTGTAGGCTCCTTCCAAAACTGGCCAACTTCTTGTGGGTAAACCGTTGCTAAACATGATGCAGTCCTCTCGCTCTTCATCGGACTGAAATGAGCACTCTTCGTGAGTCTACCTATTATGACCCACATACCCGTACTCCCTTACTTTGATCTAGGCAGTCTATCCACATAATCTATCGAGATGTTTTCACACTTCCCTTGCGAAACTTCCAATGGAGGTAATGGCCCACTGGGCTTCTATGACTTGGCCTCAACCTGGTGGCACAACATGTATTCCGAAACCAACTCGGCCACCTCCTCGAGTGATGCGCATCTTCAAGAACCTTCTTTACCAAGTCTTTCACTCGAGGAACACATAATCTCTTGTCGCGCCTTAGTCATCCTTTGTCATCTATAATATATCTAGTGAGGTGACTTAACATCTCGCCTCGAACCGACTGGTCCATGTTCTTGACCAACTGCGGATCTTCTTCCTGCGAAACCCCTTCTTGATCCAGAAGAGTAAGTCTAAGCTCCGGGAATGCTAGCTAACTAGCCAAACGGAGAAAGCTTCTTACTTCATTTGCCCTCCTCAGAGTTTTCCGGTCTTAAACCGCAACCACTTTAGCGGAATCCACCGCTAAGCCTTACTTGGGAACTATGTGCCCAAGAAATCCAACTTCTTTCCTCCAAAGTGACGTTTGGAGAACTTGACCTTCCACTGGTGGCTCTAAGCGTATCCATCTCCTTCTTGAGATGTCTAACATGCTCTTCCTCGTTCTTTTGAGGAGATCAAATATCGTCTACGACGACCCTGACAAACTTGTTCAAGGACCCCCTAGACACCTTACCCATTTAAATCACGTAATATGCGGGTGCATTAGTCAAACCAAATAGCATGACTAGCCATTCTAAAACCCATCTAGAGTCCTAAACGCAGTCTTGTCAATTCCATCCTCAGCCATCCTAAGCTGATGGAATCCGGTAGCTAGATCAAAAGAAAACAGATGCTCCTACAAGCTGATCAAACAAATCATTGATCCTTGGTAACGGTTATCTATTCTTCTCACGAAGATCAACACACAAGTGAAGCAAACCGTCCACATCAGTAACGAATACTACTGGAGCACCCTACTCGAAAATGCTTCGTCTCAGGAAGTTCTTCTTAAGCAACTCCTTGACTTACTTTCTTAACTCTCATCTCGTGAGGTCATGTGCCTAACCGGCCACGAAACTGGCTTGGTATTACCAACCAGATAATGCGGAAATCTATCCCACGTCTAGGGGTAACCCCTTTACTTTTCCCAAGATATCAAGATATTCTCGGACCACCCTCACAGATTGCAAACTATCGATAGACGAGTTGAGGGATTCAAGATAACATAACCTGACGGGACCCCTAGGGTTGCTAGTAATTTCTAAGGGTACGGCTGAGGCGAGTCATGAGCCTCACAACCCTATATACAAAAACCCAGAATGGCTCCAAAATAGGACAACCATTCCATGCCCAAAGCCAACCCATATCCCCCGAAACCAAGGATATAAACATCCCACGAGAATTCTGTACTCAAGACAGAAATTTTCAAATCCACTCAGACCACAGACAAACGGGCAGAACCCCCAATTGGATTTGAAACACATACGGGATCATCAACTACACTAGTACTTAGGTGCAAAACTTTCAACTAGATCAGATGAAATAAAACTATGTGATGCACCAGAATCAAACAAAGTTCGAACAGGGAAAATCAGAAAGTGTAAACAAGATTTTCAACAGGAACACTACCTCTATCATGAGCTGGAAGGACGGGGTTGAGGGGATGAATTCGCCCTCCAGATAGTCCTGCACACTGAGTCTGACCTTGCCCTTGTTTCCTCGGGCAATCCTTGCTGAAATGTCCAAACTCACCACAATCAAAGCATTCGCCCCGCTTTCTCTTCTTCTTCCTACATTCCCTGGCTACATGTCCAACTTCACCACAGAAGTTGCATTTCCTATTCCCTCTTGGCTTGTCCTTGCGGTTGTGGTTATTCTTGCCCCGTTTCCCGGAATTTACTCTCTTGCCTTGAGACTCATTCGTCTTGACCTCTTTCTTGTCCTTGCTACCTTCTTCTTGAAGTAGGGCCAAATTTACTAAACTCTCGAAAGTCGCCCCCAAGGGTATATGAGACAGGGCCAAATCACGTAATGGCTCGTTTAATCCTAGAGCAAAGTGTAGGGCCTTCTTCTGAGCTGTATTAGCCAAATCTAAATCGTCCTGAGCCAGTTGATTAAACTTATCTATGTATTCCCTAATAGCCATGTCCCCTTGCTTCAGTGATAAGAATCTCAGTCCAAACCTTCCTCTAAAGTCATCCCAAGTCTCAATTGGTCTAGTAGCAGTAGTGACTACCCACCAACGTGCAGCTTCTTCCTTTAGCAACCATACTGCCAATAAAACCTTCCTGCGGTCACCTATATCAAAGGTGGCTAAAAGATCTTCGGTCTCTTTCAACCAATTCCTTGCCTCTACAGAAGTCTCGGCTCCAAAGAAATTCTTGCAACCCATCGCCTTAAAATCTCGGCAAATCTCGGCGAAGTCAATTTGAGGATGCTGAGGGGAAGGAGGAAGAGGAACATCAACTACGGGAGGAGGAGGAGGAACAGCGGCCTCGACTGGGGGAACAACATTAGGGACATCCGGGACCGGTGCCGTGATTTCCAAGTACCGACGAAACCAATCGGGTATCGTTACTCCTTTGGACAAGACGAGATTATCAGGCATGCTGGAAACGAAAAGAAAAGAGTTCAAACGAGGAGTCAAAGGATAGTGCTAATGGCTTTTGGGGAATAGCCTTTAAAAACAACTAGACTTTTCTTTGGAAAATACTTAATACTTGGTTTTGAAAATAGTTCTTCAAAAGTTTTTAAAACCCTTTTTATCCCTTCTCGTAAACCATATGCTCTGATACCAAATGTAACACCCCACCTCCGCCAGGGTCACTCGCAAAGGAATGCACTAGCTTTGGAGGGGTATTATTGGTAAACATGCATAATGATATAGCAAGGCAGGACATGATATATATATATATATATGTAAATAAACAGAGTAAGTAAATAAAACTGCGGAAGACTTTTAAACTATTTCAAAAACAAGTCTGCTACATCATAATGTCAATTTCCCAAGTAAACAAGTCTAGTACATAAAATAACATCATCTGATACTGAAAAAGAAATCATAAAAGTAGCTATCGCCAAAGTGGAAGAAACCATAGCGAGCTCAAGTCCAAAGCATACATGAGCTATCCAAGAAAGCAGCTAAGATCCAAGCTAGGCTCCTGTATTCCCTCCCTGAGAACCTGGGGGGGGGGGGGGAGAAACGGAAGAAAAGAGGCGAAACAAAACGGGTCAGTCAAAAAGACTGAGTAAGCCCTGCTACGATCAGTCTATAAACTAATAAAGTTAACATCATGATGGAAACTGAGGTGATTATAGATAACAACATACTGGCATGGTAAATTAGCTACAAGATAGATAGAGGTGTCATCGCATAAACAAAGTTAAGTTTTTCACCACGGTGTACTAGTAAACCAACATAACAGGTATTGATCCCTTAGCCCAAACCTTGACCCAATAACATGAAGTGACCTTTATAAAAGGTCCAGCCCACGGTCTAGTCGATCGGCTCCCTATAAACCTAACACGTCAAGTGTTGGTGTCCATATGGCCCATGTATGGATGTAGTTAGACTGTGCTGGGTCCCCCTTTTGGGTGTATCAAGCCCTCAGATGTCAACCCCAGACACTTAAGCAATAATGCACAGCTCTAATCTACTGGTACCCGTGCCTCGAGTTTGTCCAATATCGGACTACGTGGACGTCCGTAGCCCGCCGAACCCGCACCGCTGTACCACTCGGCCATCGCCCTTTGGTCGCTTACATCTGCCAGTAATCGTGCCCCGCCCTAGCCTAGCTTCTAGGGTTGTGTATGATACCAAACTGGGATTACTGTTAGAACAGACCACGTTGCTAGGGTTTCCCAAGAGGGTTAAGTGTGATTTAACCCTTCTAATCCTGGATTAAACTGGTTAAGTGTGGCTTAACCCCATTCTAATCCCTTGAGCTCCCAAATGGATTAAACTAGTTAAGTGTAACCAATGGTTCACGACTTAACCACATTCTAATCCCTCGAATCCCCAAATTGGTTAAGTATTAGTGGACCCTGACTTAACCCTAATCATGAGGCATTAATTAATTTAATGCACCTCAACCTCTCACATTAGACCTTGTTGTGGTTACTAGTTAGGCCGGGCGGGTCCGGGTAGCTTTACACCACAACTTGGTCTAACTTCGGGTCTTGGCACCCCATGACCAACTTCTCACATTGGGTCCTATTGTTTGTAGCCACTAGTTAAGCCGGTCGGTTCCGGGTAGAATTACGCTACAAACTCAACCCAACCTCGAGTTGGCCACACTTATGTTTTCTAAGTGTCATGTCCACTTTATTTCAAAACATAATCACAAGTCAAACAATTACTTGGGTAGACCTAACTTAATAGGTAAATTCCCAAGGGGTAGACCTAACTTAATAGGTAAATTCCCAATCTTATATTTTTATGTATTTTAAGTTTACCCCAAAACCCCCAACGTCATTCTATCGCTTACATATTCGTAGTAACGCATAAAGGATAGGAGGAGGGAACTTGGCACAACATACATGATAGACTTTGCACAACAATCATGCATAACATGTTAGACTTGCACAACTTAGCATAGTGGACTTGCATATTACCATAAACATGCATAACATGTTAAACTTGCATAACTTAGCATAGTGAACTTGCATATTACCTTAATCATGCATACTTGTCAAACATGCACAACTTGTCATTTTAAACTTGCATAAACATGCACAACTTGCCAAAACATGCACCACTTGTCAAAACATGCACAACTTGTCATTTTAAACTTGCATAAATATGCATAACTCAATAAGCGTACAAATCATGGCTTAGCAAACTTGCATAAACATGCATAACTTATAAATCTTGCAAATCATGGCTTAGTATACATGCATAACTTAATAGATTTGCAAATCATGGCTTAGTACCCTTACATAACATGCACAACTCAATAAACATACATAAACCCCAACTTTCATCACACACTAACTTTATAGTTTCTAAAATGAGGGTAAGAGGGCTTACAATGCTTATGCGGACTCAAATGAGTATAACAAATGCAAGAAACCCCTTATGCAACCAATTACAACCCCCAAATGCAAGCAAACTTGATCAAAACTCCTCTTTTATGGCGCCAATTGAAAAACAAGCCTTTAATGCAAGCTAAGGAGGATCATGCAAGCCTAAATATGCTTGTATGCATGGAAAATCACTTAGGAATTAGATTAGGATTTGTATGAAGAGGGTGGAGGCCATGAGAGGATGGATTTTGGCATAGTTTTGTTGCTAGAATGATTAATGAGGCTTTAGGGTAGGATTAGGAGCTTATTTATAGAAGATTAGAGTGATTTAGACCATAGGATTAACCCTAGGATAGTTTTGGCCCGTCAGATCTCGGAACTCTCTAGAACCAAGCCACCCAATCAAGCCCAAATCAGAAATGGTGCACCAGGCTAGACTGCCTGGGCACCCCCTGTCGACAGGGCAGTCGACTCCCTGGGGACCCTGTCGACAGGCCTGTCGACATGGGGCCCCTGGCGGGAATTTTCCCGCCTTGGCCCAGCTGGCCCAATTTTTTTAAATTTGAATCTGTTTTTTCCTTAGGATTTTTCTGAAAACTTCAATGGGCCTTAACTGGGTCATACGGACTCCGATTTTCGAAAACTCGGACTCTATTTCGCGTATTTTTCCGAGACGAACGCAATGGCATAGCCCGTTTCCCTTGATTCAGATTTTATAATTAAATTCTGCCTCGATTTTCATTATTACAGGTTGTTGAAAAATACGGGTTGTTACATTCTCCCCTCCTTAAAGGATTTCGTCCCCGAAATCTTCAAGTTAGGAAGAACGTATCCTACCATCCAATCATCCATCTACTCAAAGCATCATCCACGAGCAATCATTGTCCTTAAAAGATTCTAAATGTGGTATGAACATATGCAAAAGTGTGTGTATATGTACCTATCTAATGCAAAGATCAGGCGGTTACTGATACAGTAAACCCCCTTAATGCACATGTATGTCTTATCTAATGCAAAGATCAGGCGGTTACTGATACAGTAAACCTCCTTAATGCATATGTATGTTAGTGAAATGAATCCATATGTATGCAAATTCCTACCATAATTTATGGTATCTATATGAGTGCACATAACATTCATCCATATGCAACATCCATGTGGTAGCACAACAAGTTTCAATCATGGATAAGCATAAACACTCATGCATATGCAACATGAAGAGTGTGCGAGCCGATCTAATGCCTAATGTGTATAATGCATCCATGAGCAACCACTTGCAAACACTTGCAACCACTTGCAACCATCAAGCATAACATGTCTCAAACACATGTTTCATCCAAAGGGATTCTACCTAAGGTTCCCATGACCAGATCGATACGATAAACTAGATAAACTCCTTTTTGGATTACAAGAAATCCACTCAAGCTTTGACATATAGTACTAATCGATGAGTCTTAACTCCCTTATGGAGTTTACAACAGAAATAAGGTCGAGAATGGGACCGAGAGGATATATACAAAAGATAACTTGCAAGCAAGTTCCACAGGAAAACTAGGATCAAGGATGCACTGTTAAAAAGAGATATGGTGCGCGTATCTAGTCTTCACTCTTCTTGGTCACGTCTCCTTGAGCTGAACTCCACTGTGTTTTGACTATCTTTCACTTCATGATTCCTTGGCTTCCTAACTCTTATTTCCCAAATTCGAGTTGGAACTCATTTCATTATCGCCTCTCGTCTTTCTTCCCCACTTATTCTTCTTTCTGTATACTTGGCTTAAACATACTATAACCTCATGATTTCATGCAAGCTCTCCAAAATTCACTAGTGAATCCTGGATCTCGCCTACCTACTATAAAGTATTCCATGCAACAGAACTTTTGTTGCCAATTGCCCTTATAAACGTGACTTTCTATAACTCATGCTTAATCGAAATGAACCACCCACCTATGAGTGATAGGTCATACCTCGATTCAGTTGTCTACTCATGGCCTCCTGTAGGCTCCTTCCAAAACTGGCCAACTTCTTGTGGGTAAACCGTTGCTAAACATGATGCAGTCCTCTCGCTCTTCATCGGACTGAAATGAGCACTCTTCGTGAGTCTACCTATTATGACCCACATACCCGTACTCCCTTACTTTGATCTAGGCAGTCTATCCACATAATCTATCGAGATGTTTTCACACTTCCCTTGCGAAACTTCCAATGGAGGTAATGGCCCACTGGGCTTCTATGACTTGGCCTCAACCTGGTGGCACAACATGTATTCCGAAACCAACTCGGCCACCTCCTCGAGTGATGCGCATCTTCAAGAACCTTCTTTACCAAGTCTTTCACTCGAGGAACACATAATCTCTTGTCGCGCCTTAGTCATCCTTTGTCATCTATAATATATCTAGTGAGGTGACTTAACATCTCGCCTCGAACCGACTGGTCCATGTTCTTGACCAACTGCGGATCTTCTTCCTGCGAAACCCCTTCTTGATCCAGAAGAGTAAGTCTAAGCTCCGGGAATGCTAGCTAACTAGCCAAACGGAGAAAGCTTCTTACTTCATTTGCCCTCCTCAGAGTTTTCCGGTCTTAAACCGCAACCACTTTAGCGGAATCCACCGCTAAGCCTTACTTGGGAACTATGTGCCCAAGATATCCAACTTCTTTCCTCCAAAGTGACGTTTGGAGAACTTGACCTTCCACTGGTGGCTCTAAGCGTATCCATCTCCTTCTTGAGATGTCTAACATGCTCTTCCTCGTTCTTTTGAGGAGATCAAATATCGTCTACGACGACCCTGACAAACTTGTTCAAGGACCCCCTAGACACCTTACCCATTTAAATCACGTAATATGCGGGTGCATTAGTCAAACCAAATAGCATGACTAGCCATTCTAAAACCCATCTAGAGTCCTAAACGCAGTCTTGTCAATTCCATCCTCAGCCATCCTAAGCTGATGGAATCCGGTAGCTAGATCAAAAGAAAACAGATGCTCCTACAAGCTGATCAAACAAATCATTGATCCTTGGTAACGGTTATCTATTCTTCTCACGAAGATCAACACACAAGTGAAGCAAACCGTCCACATCAGTAACGAATACTACTGGAGCACCCTACTCGAAAATGCTTCGTCTCAGGAAGTTCTTCTTAAGCAACTCCTTGACTTAATTTCTTAACTCTCATCTCGTGAGGTCATGTGCCTAACCGGCCACGAAACTGGCTTGGTATTACCAACCAGATAATGCGGAAATCTATCCCACGTCTAGGGGTAACCCCTTTACTTTTCCCAAGATATCAAGATATTCTCGGACCACCCTCACAGATTGCAAACTATCGATAGACGAGTTGAGGGATTCAAGATAACATAACCTGACGGGACCCCTAGGGTTGCTAGTAATTTCTAAGGGTACGGCTGAGGCGAGTCATGAGCCTCACAACCCTATATACAAAAACCCAGAATGGCTCCAAAATAGGACAACCATTCCATGCCCAAAGCCAACCCATATCCCCCGAAACCAAGGATATAAACATCCCACGAGAATTCTGTACTCAAGACAGAAATTTTCAAATCCACTCAGACCACAGACAAACGGGCAGAACCCCCAATTGGATTTGAAACACATACGGGATCATCAACTACACTAGTACTTAGGTGCAAAACTTTCAACTAGATCAGATGAAATAAAACTATGTGATGCACCAGAATCAAACAAAGTTCGAACAGGGAAAATCAGAAAGTGTAAACAAGATTTTCAACAGGAACACTACCTCTATCATGAGCTGGAAGGACGGGGTTGAGGGGATGAATTCGCCCTCCAGATAGTCCTGCACACTGAGTCTGACCTTGCCCTTGTTTCCTCGGGCAATCCTTGCTGAAATGTCCAAACTCACCACAATCAAAGCATTCGCCCCGCTTTCTCTTCTTCTTCCTACATTCCCTGGCTACATGTCCAACTTCACCACAGAAGTTGCATTTCCTATTCCCTCTTGGCTTGTCCTTGCGGTTGTGGTTATTCTTGCCCCGTTTCCCGGAATTTACTCTCTTGCCTTGAGACTCATTCGTCTTGACCTCTTTCTTGTCCTTGCTACCTTCTTCTTGAAGTAGGGCCAAATTTACTAAACTCTCGAAAGTCGCCCCCAAGGGTATATGAGACAGGGCCAAATCACGTAATGGCTCGTTTAATCCTAGAGCAAAGTGTAGGGCCTTCTTCTGAGCTGTATTAGCCAAATCTAAATCGTCCTGAGCCAGTTGATTAAACTTATCTATGTATTCCCTAATAGCCATGTCCCCTTGCTTCAGTGATAAGAATCTCAGTCCAAACCTTCCTCTAAAGTCATCCCAAGTCTCAATTGGTCTAGTAGCAGTAGTGACTACCCACCAACGTGCAGCTTCTTCCTTTAGCAACCATACTGCCAATAAAACCTTCCTGCGGTCACCTATATCAAAGGTGGCTAAAAGATCTTCGGTCTCTTTCAACCAATTCCTTGCCTCTACAGAAGTCTCGGCTCCAAAGAAATTCTTGCAACCCATCGCCTTAAAATCTCGGCAAATCTCGGCGAAGTCAATTTGAGGATGCTGAGGGGAAGGAGGAAGAGGAACATCAACTACGGGAGGAGGAGGAGGAACAGCGGCCTCGACTGGGGGAACAACATTAGGGACATCCGGGACCGGTGCCGTGATTTCCAAGTACCGACGAAACCAATCGGGTATCGTTACTCCTTTGGACAAGACGAGATTATCAGGCATGCTGGAAACGAAAAGAAAAGAGTTCAAACGAGGAGTCAAAGGATAGTGCTAATGGCTTTTGGGGAATAGCCTTTAAAAACAACTAGACTTTTCTTTGGAAAATACTTAATACTTGGTTTTGAAAATAGTTCTTCAAAAGTTTTTAAAACCCTTTTTATCCCTTCTCGTAAACCATATGCTCTGATACCAAATGTAACACCCCACCTCCGCCAGGGTCACTCGCAAAGGAATGCACTAGCTTTGGAGGGGTATTATTGGTAAACATGCATAATGATATAGCAAGGCAGGACATGACATATATATATATATATATATATATGTAAATAAACAGAGTAAGTAAATAAAACTGCGGAAGACTTTTAAACTATTTCAAAAACAAGTCTGCTACATCATAATGTCAATTTCCCAAGTAAACAAGTCTAGTACATAAAATAACATCATCTGATACTGAAAAAGAAATCATAAAAGTAGCTATCGCCAAAGTGGAAGAAACCATAGCGAGCTCAAGTCCAAAGCATACATGAGCTATCCAAGAAAGCAGCTAAGATCCAAGCTAGGCTCCTGTATTCCCTCCCTGAGAACCTGGGGGGGGGGGGAGAAACGGAAGAAAAGAGGCGAAACAAAACGGGTCAGTCAAAAAGACTGAGTAAGCCCTGCTACGATCAGTCTATAAACTAATAAAGTTAACATCATGATGGAAACTGAGGTGATTATAGATAACAACATACTGGCATGGTAAATTAGCTACAAGATAGATAGAGGTGTCATCGCATAAACAAAGTTAAGTTTTTCACCACGGTGTACTAGTAAACCAACATAACAGGTATTGATCCCTTAGCCCAAACCTTGACCCAATAACATGAAGTGACCTTTATAAAAGGTCCAACCCACGGTCTAGTCGATCGGCTCCCTATAAACCTAACACGTCAAGTGTTGGTGTCCATATGGCCCATGTATGGATGTAGTTAGACTGTGCTGGGTCCCCCTTTTGGGTGTATCAAGCCCTCAGATGTCAACCCCAGACACTTAAGCAATAATGCACAGCTCTAATCTACTGGTACCCGTGCCTCGAGTTTGTCCAATATCGGACTACGTGCACGTCCGTAGCCCGCCGAACCCGCACCGCTGTACCACTCGGCCATCGCCCTTTGGTCGCTTACATCTGCCAGTAATCGTGCCCCGCCCTAGCCTAGCTTCTAGGGTTGTGTATGATACCAAACTGGGATTACTGTTAGAACAGACCACGTTGCTAGGGTTTCCCAAGAGGGTTAAGTGTGATTTAACCCTTCTAATCCTGGATTAAACTGGTTAAGTGTGGCTTAACCCCATTCTAATCCCTTGAGCTCCCAAATGGATTAAACTAGTTAAGTGTAACCAATGGTTCACGACTTAACCACATTCTAATCCCTCGAATCCCCAAATTGGTTAAGTATTAGTGGACCCTGACTTAACCCTAATCATGAGGCATTAATTAATTTAATGCACCTCAACCTCTCACATTAGACCTTGTTGTGGTTACTAGTTAGGCCGGGCGGGTCCGGGTAGCTTTACACCACAACTTGGTCTAACTTCGGGTCTTGGCACCCCATGACCAACTTCTCACATTGGGTCCTATTGTTTGTAGCCACTAGTTAAGCCGGTCGGTTCCGGGTAGAATTACGCTACAAACTCAACCCAACCTCGAGTTGGCCACACTTATGTTTTCTAAGTGTCATGTCCACTTTATTTCAAAACATAATCACAAGTCAAACAATTACTTTGGTAGACCTAACTTAATAGGTAAATTCCCAAGGGGTAGACCTAACTTAATAGGTAAATTCCCAATCTTATATTTTTATGTATTTTAAGTTTACCCCAAAACCCCCAACGTCATTCTATCGCTTACATATTCGTAGTAACGCATAAAGGATAGGAGGAGGGAACTTGGCACAACATACATGATAGACTTTGCACAACAATCATGCATAACATGTTAGACTTGCACAACTTAGCATAGTGGACTTGCATATTACCATAAACATGCATAACATGTTAAACTTGCATAACTTAGCATAGTGAACTTGCATATTACCTTAATCATGCATACTTGTCAAACATGCACAACTTGTCATTTTAAACTTGCATAAACATGCACAACTTGCCAAAACATGCACCACTTGTCAAAACATGCACAACTTGTCATTTTAAACTTGCATAAATATGCATAACTCAATAAGCGTACAAATCATGGCTTAGCAAACTTGCATAAACATGCATAACTTATAAATCTTGCAAATCATGGCTTAGTATACATGCATAACTTAATAGATTTGCAAATCATGGCTTAGTACCCTTACATAACATGCACAACTCAATAAACATACATAAACCCCAACTTTCATCACACACTAACTTTATAGTTTCTAAAATGAGGGTAAGAGGGCTTACAATGCTTATGCGGACTCAAATGAGTATAACAAATGCAAGAAACCCCTTATGCAACCAATTACAACCCCCAAATGCAAGCAAACTTGATCAAAACTCCTCTTTTATGGCGCCAATTGAAAAACAAGCCTTTAATGCAAGCTAAGGAGGATCATGCAAGCCTAAATATGCTTGTATGCATGGAAAATCACTTAGGAATTAGATTAGGATTTGTATGAAGAGGGTGGAGGCCATGAGAGGATGGATTTTGGCATAGTTTTGTTGCTAGAATGATTAATGAGGCTTTAGGGTAGGATTAGGAGCTTATTTATAGAAGATTAGAGTGATTTAGACCATAGGATTAACCCTAGGATAGTTTTGGCCCGTCAGATCTCGGAACTCTCTAGAACCAAGCCACCCAATCAAGCCCAAATCAGAAATGGTGCACCAGGCTAGACTGCCTGGGCACCCCCTGTCGACAGGGCTGTCGACAGGGCAGTCGACTCCCTGGGGACCCTGTCGACAGGCCTGTCGACATGGGGCCCCTGGCGGGAATTTTCCCGCCTTGGCCCAGCTGGCCCAATTTTTTTAAATTTGAATCTGTTTTTTCCTTAGGATTTTTCTGAAAACTTCAATGGGCCTTAACTGGGTCATACGGACTACGATTTTCGAAAACTCGGACTCTATTTCGCGTATTTTTCCGAGACGAACGCAATGGCATAGCCCGTTTCCCTTGATTCAGATTTATAATTAAATTCTGCCTCGATTTTCATTATTACAGGTTGTTGAAAAATACGGGTTGTTACAAGTACTGCTCCAAGTCAAGTACCACATGCATCGGTATATATAACCATCTCTTCGTTCGCCCTTGGAATGGTCAACACAGCTGCACTCGTCAATCTCTCCTTCAGGATTTCAAATGCTTGTTCACACTTTACATCCCATGTGAACACTTGGTTCTTCTTCATCAATCCTGTCAGTGGTGCAGCTACCTTGGGGAAATCCTTGATAAACCGTCGGTAATAACTTGCCAACCTAAGGAAACTTCGAACATCTGTCGCATTCTTAGGTCTATCCCAGTCCTGAATTGCTGCTATTTTAGCGGGGTCAACCGCTATCCCATTTCCAGAAACAACCTGACCTAAGAATCTCACTTCACTCTTCTAGAAGTGACACTTGGAAAACTTAGCTCTCAGTTGATGTTTTTGCAATATTTCTAACACAACTCTTAAGTGCGCCTTGTGCTCTTCCTTATTCCTAAAGTAAACCAGAATATCATCCACGAACACAAGCACGAACTTGTTCAACTGATCTCTGAATACCCTATTCATAGGATCCACGAAATACGCTGGTGCGTTAGTCAATCCAAATGGAATCACCAACCATTCGAAGAAACCAGATGGTGTCCTAAAAGCAATCTTTGGCACACTATCCTTAGCCACCCTCAACTTGTGAAATCTCGTTGCCAAATCCATCTGAGAAAACACTTTGGCTTCGTGAAGCTGATCGAGCATGTCATCTATCCTTGGCAATGGATACTTGTTCTTCTTTATCACCCTGCTCAGCTCACGATAGTCCACACACAATATTAACGAGCCATCCACGTTGGTTGCAAATACGACTGGTGCACCCCATTCGGATACACTCCTCCGAATGAATCCTTTCCCCAAAATGTCTCTAACTTGCACCTCTAACTCTCGTTGTTCCTTAGGCGCCATCTGCCTATGTGCCATAACGATTGGTCTAGCTCCCTCGACCAAATCGATCCTAAAATCGATCCCACTATGCGGCGACAACCCTATGACCTCGTCAAAGACATCTACATACTCATTAGCGATCAGCACTGATGACAGGTCTTCTTATGGAATCCTAAGCGAATATAGATAACTCAAGAAGACCCCGTCTTCGGACTTATATCTAATCAACACCTTTCACCCTTCCACATCCCCGACCCTCACCTCTAGCTTTTCGCAATTTACCCTTGACGCATACCACTTGAGCCAATCCATACCCAAGATGATCCCAAACCCAACGAAGTTAAGAACAAAGAAATCACATACAAAAGAGCAACCATGACTCGACATCACTAGACAATGACATATCATGCAAAGATTTGACTAACCCCCAATTGGATTAGTCACTATGAAGGGTCCATCACAAATCTCAGGTTCCAAACCCAAGAGACACACAAGCTCATTGCAAATGAAAGAATGCGATGCTCCAGTATCAAAAAGCACACGAATTGAAACATCATTAACAGAAAGAGTACCTTGCATTACGACATCCTTTCCCTTCTCCTCTACAGAGGAGCCTTCGAAGAAGATGGCACGGCTTCCAAAGCATATGCCTTCACAATCTGCTTGCCCTTAGCTGATTCTGGACAATATTTCTTCTCATGCCCAGGCTTCCCACATTTGAAGCACTTCTTCTCAGCTTTGGGATTCTTGCACTCATTAGCAAATTGACCTTTCTACTGGCAGTTAAAGCAAACCACCTCACTCTTTTGTTTCTTTTGTCCATCTTTTCCCATCTACTGTTGCTGCTTCCTCTTTTTATTATTACCACCCTGCTGTGGATTTTGAACCTCTTTGGTGGCAGCGACAACATTTGCTTCTTTAGGAAACAATCTCTCATTACAAATAGCTTTTTCCACAATCTTCTCAAATGAATCATCAAGATGGTCCACTAATGGTTTTCCGATATAAGCATCCATACCCAAGACAAACTTATCGTTCTTCTGATATGGTTTATCAACATACGAACGAGCATATCTAGACAAGGCTTCAAAGTCAGAAATATAATCAAGCATAGAACGACCATTCTGTTTCAGCTCTACGAACTTCTTAAAAAGGGCAGATTTCTGAGCTGTGGAGATAAACTTTGCTTCAAACTTATCTTGGAATTTCTCCTATGAAATTTCTTCCTCTGGAGTCTCGAGTGTAACAGAATTCCACCATTCCATGGCCCTGCCCTGCAGTTGCCATGACGCAAGCTTTCTCTTTATTGCATCCTCAATACCCAAGTCTTCAAAGATTTAGACACATGAATCTATCCACCTTTGAACCTCTTCAGCTGGTTCAGTTCCCTTGAATGGTTTTCCCCTAGAGATCTAAAGTCCTTGCACAACTTTGCAAAATCTACTACTCTAGGAACTTGCACACCAACATCTTCCGTTGCCGCCACTGGAGCGAGTACCCTTCGCATAATTGCTTCTGCCATGGCTTCAAACATAGTCGGATAATTAGGTTCACCACCATTTCCCCCTCCAGTATTGGCTCCCCAAGCAGCGTGTCTTGTTTCCCGTCTACTCATTCTAAATCTGCAATTTAGAATAATTAGCCACTTCCAAGAAAAACTGCTAAAATAAAACAACCGTTACTACTATATATACTTATATATATATATATATAGTAAGTGTAACACCCCACCTCCGCTAGGGTCACTCGCAAAGGAATGCACTAGCTTTAGAGGGGCATTATTGGTAAACATGCACAGAAATATCACAAGACAGAACATATATAAATAGCGGAAGTAAAATCAAACTTTAATAACATGAATAAATAAGGTCTAAAGCCTTTTACATCAGAGTACATCAAAACCTGTCTTGCAAAAATAAAGAAGCATAAAAACCTTTTATAAATTATTCCCCAAGTAAAAATAGTAAAGTGGCCATAGCCAAGAGAAGTCCAAGCCATCCATGATGACCTTCAGGCAGAAGAAGTCCAAACTAAACAGCATTGTTTCCTCCCTGTAACCTGGGGGGGAAACGGAAGAAAAGAGGCGAAACAAAACGGGTCAGTCAAAAAGACTGAGTAAGTCCTATCTACTTCCAGTATAAAAACAGGTAAAGGTAACATGACATGCATAAACTGAAAGTAAACATAAAGATGACTACAAGATAGATAAACTAAATCGGGGTAACGGGCTGAACTACTGTAGCAAGCTAAACTAAGGTATCGTGGTAAACCACGGTGTCATGATAAATCAAGGTATCACATCGTCAGATCTCTATCGGGTACATTATCCCAAGGTATCTACCCCGTCTAACATCCCACGGTATCTATTATGTATATTCTTCCTAGTTCTAACATGTATATTTGCTCTGCACCTCTCGTACTAGTATCCCTACCCGCGTCACGTGTTAACCATGAATGTCCCGTGCTCAAAGTCGTGTTATGGTCCATGTCAACCTAAGATCGCATATATAGGTTACTCAAATCATATGTTTCTTTCCATGTATATAGGTTCAGTCCTTTGCCGTACCTCGTACGGGCTTCCTCATGTCGTAATATCCTTGAAATCGTTTTGGACTGTCACCCTTGTTCTAGCTAGGCTCTTCCATAGGGATCATCGTTTGAACTACTAGGACTTACGCCACCTAGCACCACTAGGGATTACGCTTACTTATCGCATGCTTTCGTACTTCGGTTTGGGTTAAACCACCTAGGCCACTAGGGATTACGCTAACCCTCGACCGCGCCCTTTTTCCCCGCATTCATCGTGAATCGTTTTTCTATAACTGTATGCACATGTATCACATCGTGCCACCGAGTCCTGTCACAGGGCAAAACAAGACATACAGGACTCGGTCGGGAGCTTTAGATTTATCTGCCGATGCAGATGCTAAGGTCTGCTTTTCTACACGTGGCTATGGTCCCACGAGACCCCTCCCTCAACTAGCGAAAGGCAACACAAGAGAAGATCTTGCATGAGAACTACACTCCGGCCAGCCCACATCCTACGGCCTACCTCACCCATAATTAGATAGCAAATCATGGTCTGTTGGGTGTTCCCTGCCTTTCCGTACGTACACGCTTGACTCAAGATGGTAGATGATCGACGAACTTGCTATCTCGGGCACCTTATGTATTCGCCGACTCACTGCTATCCACCCCAGTCTTTAGGTCGCTCGCATAGCAACCAAGGCATATTCTTGGTTCTTCTACCGCAGACCTCAACCTCTCGTGAGCCTAGTATAATGACCTGGCAGCTCACAGAGGGATCCCAAGAATATCCTCACGTTCCCCGAAGCCGCTGCTTCGTTACCCAGTTCGTTGGAGCCTTTATCTAAATCAGATAGCCTGCTCCTACACGCATAATTAAACGTATCGGGTTACTAATCTATCTAAGAAATGGTCCAAATTTCCTTGACTAAGGATTATTACTTAGTTTCCCTTAACTAAGGTTTACCACTTAGCCTTATTTCCATAATCCTTGTTAACTATGGTTATTTACCTAATCCTCCGAATTAGGGTTTATCTAATGGGTTAAGTGTCACCTAAGTTCATAACTTAGCCCGTCTACAAACCATGTCAAAATTGGCTAAGTATCCAAGTCCAAGACTTAACCCTACAAACCATGTGTCAAGTTGGCTAAGTATATTAAGCAATCCATAACTTAACCTCGTCTAATTATCATTTTAGATTGGTTAATTATATAAATTAACTTGACCTTGTCAAATTACCGAGTCAAATCGGTCAAGCATATTCAAGTGATTCGTGACTTAGCCTTATCATGTTTTCACGTTAGATTGGTTAAGTATAGGTTAACTTAACCTCATCAAATTAACGAGTTAGATTGGTTAAGTATAGGTCACTTAACCTCATCAAAACATCGTGTTAAATTAGTTAAGTGTTTAACTTAACCCCATTAAATTACCAAGTTGGATTAATTAAGTCGAGGCTAACTTAACCCCATCCGATTACCGTGTTTAGATTAGTTAAGCCTAATCTTAACCCCATCCATTAACTGTATTATACGGTTAAGTATCGTTAAGAAAATTTACTTAACCTTATCACGTTATCGTGTTGGATTGATTAAGTGTTGGTTAACTTAATCCCGTCCACTAGTCGTATAAAAATGGTCAAGTGTCATTAGGCAAACCAAGTTACTTAACCTACCCAAGCTTATCATGTTTTGTTAAGTATCATTAGCCTAATCAAATTACTTAACCCATTTGTCCCTATCATATTTGGTTAAGCCTCATTAATCAAATTAACTTAACCCTATTATGTGGCATTAATTTAATTAATGCACCCTCAACCTCTCACATTAGACCTTGTTGTGGTTACTAGTTAAGCCGGGCGGGTCCGGGTAGATTTACACCACAACCTAGTCTAACCTCGGGTCTTAAGCGCGACATGACCAACTTCTCACATTGGGTCCTATTGTTTGCAACTACTAGTTAGGCCGGTCGGTTCCGGGTAGCTTTACGTTGCAAACTCAACCCAACCTCGAGTTGGCCACACTTATATTATCTAAGTTCATCATGTTTCCAAAACATGTTACAAGTTTTCAAGCATTTGGGTAGACCTAACTTAATAGGTAAATTCCCAAAGGGTAGACCTAACTTAATAGGTAAATTCCCAAGCTCATGCTTTTATGCATACTTACATGTCATCTTCCATGTTATCATTCAAGTCATATTTTCAAGTATAAACACATGTCATATTCAAGTTAAGATTTTGCGACATGTTCATGTTTATCTAGCTACCCAAAATCGTGTTTTCCCAACGCAAGCAAAGCGAGTCAACATAGTAAGGATACTATGTCACATATTGGTCTCAAAACATGCATGATGCCCAAAAGGGCTTGGCTTCCACATGCATAACATCATAAAGAGATTGGCCCTAAACATGCATAGTGTCATAAGGTAATTTGGCCACAAACATGCATATTATCAAAAAGGGTTTGGCCACAAACTTGCATGTTAGCATAAGGGGTTTGGGTTCATAAACATGCATAAGCCCCAAAATCTTGTCTTAGCCAATGTTTCACAAGTAAAGTGGTTCCTAAAGGTTCATGCTAGCATTTCATGCATAAAGATCCAAACTTGCAAGTTAAACTAGGTTATGCATAGCATGAGAGGCATGATTAAGTCACTCACATGGCCTAAAATCATAAACATGAACACAAGAGGCAAGGTAAGGTTCATATAGGTTCGCATAATCATGTTTAGCCTCATTTTATCCCATGTCATTATCAAAACTACCGTTTCCATCTAAAAGTAGCTAGAACTTACATAGTTAGGCCTAGGGAAAGAAGCATGAATCATCTTGGCTAAGAAAGGTGCCTCCTTTGTTGAAGAATCGTCATGGAACTCGCATAGCAACGTTGATTTTGCCTCTCTTTGGTGTAGCAAGCTTGCATCTTTTGATCTGAACTTGATTTGGATGCATAGGCTCTAGGGATTTGAGATGGAGGCCATGAGAGTAGAAATTTGGCCATAGTTTAGTTACATGAGTGAATAATGAGGGTTTAGGGGTAGGTTTAGGGTCTTTTTATAGATTAGGCAAGTGTTTTAGGCCATAGGATTAAACCTAGATTCAATCCAAGCCATCAAAGCATGTCTTGGGGAAGAAGTCAAGTGTAGGAACCATCTAGGGCCTTAAGATTAAAGATGGACCATGAGAACCATCCAAATGCAAAATCTGCATTTGAGCGAATCGGCCCACGGGTTGACAGCCAAACACCCTGGATTAACACCTAGTCGACCCAGCGAGCTCGGGTCGACCTCAAAAATCGGCCGGTTCGGTTATTCCCCTCTCCTAATTCGCTGTTTTGAACATTTTTGCATATTTATTTATTTAATTTTCAATTATATATATATATATATATATCAATATATATATATTTCTCTGCGCAACCCATTTCACTTAATTAAGTATACTTTAATTTGGGAATTTTTCGTGAAATTTCGCGAGGCCATATCTTGGTCATACGGACTCCGATTTTCGAAAACTCGGACTCTATTTCGCGTATTTTTCCGAGGCGAACGCAACGGCATAGCCCGTTTCACTTGATTCAGAATTTAAAATTAAATTCTGCCTTGATTCTCGTCTTAATCATGTTATCGAAATACGGGTTGTTACATTCTCCCCACCTTTTAGGATTTCGTCCCTGAAATCTCCAAGTTAGGAAGAACATATCCTACCGTCCATCATCCATCTACTCAAAACATCATCCACAAGCAACCATTGTCCTTAGATGATTTCTAATGTTGTATGAATATATGCAAAACGTGTGTGTACATGTTCCTTAGCTAATGCTAATGATCAGGCCTGGATAATCTTTCTAATGCAAAAATATGTATAGTGCCATGAATCCAATATGTATGCAAATAGTCCTAGTCATATAGATACTATATGCGTGCACAATCATTCATTCATATGCGACAACCGCATGATAATACATTCGATTTCATCCATAAACAAGTATAAATACTCGTGCATATGCAATATGAAATGTGACCGAGTCGAGCTAATATCTAATGTAAATTCGCGCATCCACGAGCAACCACTTGCAACCATTTGCAACCATATCAACCATAACATGTTTCAAATACATGTTTACATCCATAGGGTTCTACCTAAGATTCCCTGAAACAGGGTCGAGAAGATAAACAAAACAAACTCCGTACGGGGTTTGTAACAGAGACAGGACCGAGAGGATGTCCATAAAAGATAGCCTACAAGCAAGCTCAACAGAAAAACAGGGATCGAGGATATATTCCCAAAAAGAGATATCATGCGCGTATTTAGTCTTTGATCATCAAAGTCGTCTTTTAACTTCGCGATTTTGTAGCTTCTTATTCCTGTTTCCATAACATGAGCAGGAACTCATTTCTTCGTCGCCTCTCGTTCCACTTGCTCTTATCCTTTTCCTAGAATACTTGGCGCAAATATGACTGCGTACTCGTGATCTCATGCAAGCTTTCCAAATTTCACTAGTGAATCTCGGACCTCGTACCATAAGGTATTCCATGTAGAAGAACTTTCTCTTGGAAGTAAACAGATGCAAACCAGGTTATCAAGCGCACTTACTAGGGTGATTTCTATAACCCATATATAAGTGAAATAAACCATCCGTCTTATCGGTGAACACCACTCGATCGGGCTTCAAATTTCCAATAGAGGTATCCAGGGATTCTAGGTAACTAATCATGACCAAACCCAAAAGGTTCCACGAGACTTCGAGGGTATTACCAAGGCTAGTCAAGAGTCTAACTACCCTCCTATCAAAACCGAGAGTGGCACCCCTTACTAGATAACCACTTCATCCCTAGAATCCATCCACAACTTATAAACATAAGCATTATTTCCAAGCTCAACACTTGATATAGACATTCTCAAATCCAAACAAGCCATGAGTAAATGGACCGATCTTCCAATAGGACTTGAGACAAAAACGGGATCCTCTACTACGCTAGTACTAAGGTGCAGAGACTCAACTATCGAAGCGGACTTAAAAGATGCGGTGATCAAAACAAAGTCCCGACAAGATGATAGAGAAGAAAAGCTAAACCTTTAACAAGATCGTTACCATCCTTCTGAGGTACCCTAGAAATGAGAGCATACTATTGCCCTCCGAATGATCTTGTCCCTATTCCATGATACTTAACTATCCGTCCCGTTTCACCATGCCAAAGGTACTCTCTTGTCATGGGTTTCATTGTTCATCTTTCTCCCTCCTTTTAGGACTCAGCCATACCTACATGTTGCTTATCCCTGAGCTCGTATCCTTTATCCTTGTGCTTACTATCCTTTCATGCATAACTCTGCAACGGTCTCTCGAGAACCACCTCCATCGTACGGGAAACACTTACGCAGCTAGAGAGACTAGTCGCAGTCAAAACCACTGTGACTACAGATGGAGGAAAGAAAGGAAAAGAGATTCGATCAAGGATAATGCTAATGGACTTTGGGGAATAGCCTTTTTCTTTTCAAAAGAAAATTTTCTTGAAAAATGCTTCTTTGTAAACGGTTTTTCAAATAATTTTCAGAAGGTCTTTAAAAACTTTTGCCCAGTCTAGTAACCTTCTGCTCTGATACCAAATGTAACACCCCACCTCCGCTAGGGTCACTCGCAAAGGAATGCACTAGCTTTAGAGGGGCATTATTGGTAAACATGCACAGAAATATCACAAGACAGAACATATATAAATAGCGGAAGTAAAATCAAACTTTCATAACATGAATAAATAAGGTCTAAAGCCTTTTACATCAGAGTACATCAAAACCTGTCTTGCAAAAATAAAGAAGCATAAAAACCTTTTATAAATTATTCCCCAAGTAAAAACAGTAAAGTGGGCATAGCCAAGAGAAGTCCAAGCCATCCATGATGACCTTCAGGCAGAAGAAGTCCAAACTAAACAGCATTGTTTCCTCCCTGTAACCTGGGGGGGAAACGGAAGAAAAGAGGCGAAACAAAACGGGTCAGTCAAAAAGACTGAGTAAGTCCTATCTACTTCCAGTATAAAAACAGGTAAAGGTAACATGACATGCATAAACTGAAAGTAAACATAAAGATGACTACAAGATAGATAAACTAAATCGGGGTAACGGGCTGAACTACTGTAGCAAGCTAAACTAAGGTATCGTGGTAAACCACGGTGTCATGATAAATCAAGGTATCACATCGTCAGATCTCTATCGGGTACATTATCCCAAGGTATCTACCCCGTCTAACATCCCACGGTATCTATTATGTATATTCTTCCTAGTTCTAACATGTATATTTGCTCTGCACCTCTCGTACTAGTATCCCTACCCGCGTCACGTGTTAACCATGAATGTCCCGTGCTCAAAGTCGTGTGATGGTCCATGTCAACCTAAGATCGCATATATAGGTTACTCAAATCATATGTTTCTTTCCATGTATATAGGTTCAGTCCTTTGCCGTACCTCGTACGGGCTTCCTCATGTCGTAATATCCTTGAAATCGTTTTGGACTGTCACCCTTGTTCTAGCTATGCTCTTCCATAGGGATCATCGTTTGAACTACTAGGACTTACGCCACCTAGCACCACTAGGGATTACGCTTACTTATCGCACGCTTTCGTACTTCGGTTTGGGTTAAACCACCTAGGCCACTAGGGATTACGCTAACCCTCGACCGCGCCCTTTTTCCCCGCATTCATCGTGAATCGTTTTTCTATAACTGTATGCAAATGTATCACATCGTGCCACCGAGTCCTGTCACAGGGCAAAACAAGACATACAGGACTCGGTCGGGAGCTTTAGATTTATCTGCCGATGCAGATGCTAAGGTCTGCTTTTCTACACGTGGCTATGGTCCCACGAGACCCCTCCCTCAACTAGCGAAAGGCAACACAAGAGAAGATCTTGCATGAGAACTACACTCCGGCCAGCCCACATCCTACGGCCTACCTCACCCATAATTAGATAGCAAATCATGGTCTGTTGGGTGTTCCCTGCCTTTCCGTACGTACACGCTTGACTCAAGATGGTAGATGATCGACGAACTTGCTATCTCGGGCACCTTATGTATTCGCCGACTCACTGCTATCCACCCCAGTCTTTAGGTCGCTCGCATAGCAACCAAGGCATATTCTTGGTTCTTCTACCGCAGACCTCAACCTCTCGTGAGCCTAGTATAATGACCTGGCAGCTCACAGAGGGATCCCAAGAATATCCTCACGTTCCCCGAAGCCGCTGCTTCGTTACCCAGTTCGTTGGAGCCTTTATCTAAATCAGATAGCCTGCTCCTACACGCATAATTAAACGTATCGGGTTACTAATCTATCTAAGAAATGGTCCAAATTTCCTTGACTAAGGATTATTACTTAGTTTCCCTTAACTAAGGTTTACCACTTAGCCTTATTTCCATAATCCTTGTTAACTATGGTTATTTACCTAATCCTCCGAATTAGGGTTTATCTAATGGGTTAAGTGTCACCTAAGTTCATAACTTAGCCCGTCTACAAACCATGTCAAAATTGGCTAAGTATCCAAGTCCAAGACTTAACCCTACAAACCATGTGTCAAGTTGGCTAAGTATATTAAGCAATCCATAACTTAACCTCGTCTAATTATCATTTTAGATTGGTTAATTATATAAATTAACTTGACCTTGTCAAATTACCGAGTCAAATCGGTCAAGCATATTCAAGTGATTCGTGACTTAGCCTTATCATGTTTTCACGTTAGATTGGTTAAGTATAGGTTAACTTAACCTCATCAAATTAACGAGTTAGATTGGTTAAGTATAGGTCACTTAACCTCATCAAAACATCGTGTTAAATTAGTTAAGTGTTTAACTTAACCCCATTAAATTACCAAGTTGGATTAATTAAGTCGAGGCTAACTTAACCCCATCCGATTACCATGTTTAGATTAGTTAAGCCTAATCTTAACCCCATCCATTAACTGTATTATACGGTTAAGTATCGTTAAGAAAATTTACTTAACCTTATCACGTTATCGTGTTGGATTGATTAAGTGTTGGTTAACTTAATCCCGTCCACTAGTCGTATAAAAATGGTCAAGTGTCATTAGGCAAACCAAGTTACTTAACCTACCCAAGCTTATCATGTTTTGTTAAGTATCATTAGCCTAATCAAATTACTTAACCCATTTGTCCCTATCATATTTGGTTAAGCCTCATTAATCAAATTAACTTAACCCTATTATGTGGCATTAATTTAATTAATGCACCCTCAACCTCTCACATTAGACCTTGTTGTGGTTACTAGTTAAGCCGGGCGGGTCCGGGTAGATTTACACCACAACCTAGTCTAACCTCGGGTCTTAAGCGCGACATGACCAACTTCTCACATTGGGTCCTATTGTTTGCAACTACTAGTTAGGCCGGTCGGTTCCGGGTAGCTTTACGTTGCAAACTCAACCCAACCTCGAGTTGGCCACACTTATATTATCTAAGTTCATCATGTTTCCAAAACATGTTACAAGTTTTCAATCATTTGGGTAGACCTAACTTAATAGGTAAATTCCCAAAGGGTAGACCTAACTTAATAGGTAAATTCCCAAGCTCATGCTTTTATGCATACTTACATGTCATCTTCCATGTTATCATTCAAGTCATATTTTCAAGTATAAACACATGTCATATTCAAGTTAAGATTTTGCGACATGTTCATGTTTATCTAGCTACCCAAAATCGTGTTTTCCCAACGCAAGCAAAGCGAGTCAACATAGTAAGGATACTATGTCACATATTGGTCTCAAAACATGCATGATGCCCAAAAGGGCTTGGCTTCCACATGCATAACATCATAAAGAGATTGGCCCTAAACATGCATAGTGTCATAAGGTAATTTGGCCACAAACATGCATATTATCAAAAAGGGTTTGGCCACAAACTTGCATGTTAGCATAAGGGGTTTGGGTTCATAAACATGCATAAGCCCCAAAATCTTGTCTTAGCCAATGTTTCACAAGTAAAGTGGTTCCTAAAGGTTCATGCTAGCATTTCATGCATAAAGATCCAAACTTGCAAGTTAAACTAGGTTATGCATAGCATGAGAGGCATGATTAAGTCACTCACATGGCCTAAAATCATAAACATGAACACAAGAGGCAAGGTAAGGTTCATATAGGTTCGCATAATCATGTTTAGCCTCATTTTATCCCATGTCATTATCAAAACTACCGTTTCCATCTAAAAGTAGCTAGAACTTACATAGTTAGGCCTAGGGAAAGAAGCATGAATCATCTTGGCTAAGAAAGGTGCCTCCTTTGTTGAAGAATCGTCATGGAACTCGCATAGCAACGTTGATTTTGCCTCTCTTTGGTGTAGCAAGCTTGCATCTTTTGATCTGAACTTGATTTGGATGCATAGGCTCTAGGGATTTGAGATGGAGGCCATGAGAGTAGAAATTTGGCCATAGTTTAGTTACATGAGTGAATAATGAGGGTTTAGGGGTAGGTTTAGGGTCTTTTTATAGATTAGGCAAGTGTTTTAGGCCATAGGATTAAACCTAGATTCAATCCAAGCCATCAAAGCATGTCTTGGGGAAGAAGTCAAGTGTAGGAACCATCTAGGGCCTTAAGATTAAAGATGGACCATGAGAACCATCCAAATGCAAAATCTGCATTTGAGCGAATCGGCCCACGGGTTGACAGCCAAACACCCTGGATTAACACCTAGTCGACCCAGCGGGCTCGGGTCGACCTCAAAAATCGGCCGGTTCGGTTATTCCCCTCTCCTAATTCGCTGTTTTGAACATTTTTGCATATTTATTTATTTAATTTTCAATTATATATATATATATATATATATATCAATATATATATATTTCTCTGCGCAACCCATTTCACTTAATTAAGTATACTTTAATTTGGGAATTTTTCGTGAAATTTCGCGAGGCCATATCTTGGTCATACGGACTCCGATTTTCGAAAACTCGGACTCTATTTCGCGTATTTTTCCGAGGCGAACGCAACGGCATAGCCCGTTTCACTTGATTCAGAATTTAAAATTAAATTCTGCCTTGATTCTCGTCTTAATCATGTTATCGAAATACGGGTTGTTACATTCTCCCCACCTTTTAGGATTTCGTCCCTGAAATCTCCAAGTTAGGAAGAACATATCCTACCGTCCATCATCCATCTACTCAAAACATCATCCACAAGCAACCATTGTCCTTAGATGATTTCTAATGTTGTATGAATATATGCAAAACGTGTGTGTACATGTTCCTTAGCTAATGCTAATGATCAGGCCTGGATAATCTTTCTAATGCAAAAATATGTATAGTGCCATGAATCCAATATGTATGCAAATAGTCCTAGTCATATAGATACTATATGCGTGCACAATCATTCATTCATATGCGACAACCGCATGATAATACATTCGATTTCATCCATAAACAAGTATAAATACTCGTGCATATGCAATATGAAATGTGACCGAGTCGAGCTAATATCTAATGTAAATTCGCGCATCCACGAGCAACCACTTGCAACCATTTGCAACCATATCAACCATAACATGTTTCAAATACATGTTTACATCCATAGGGTTCTACCTAAGATTCCCTGAAACAGGGTCGAGAAGATAAACAAAACAAACTCCGTACGGGGTTTGTAACAGAGACAGGACCGAGAGGATGTCCATAAAAGATAGCCTACAAGCAAGCTCAACAGAAAAACAGGGATCGAGGATATATTCCCAAAAAGAGATATCATGCGCGTATTTAGTCTTTGATCATCAAAGTCGTCTTTTAACTTCGCGATTTTGTAGCTTCTTATTCCTGTTTCCATAACATGAGCAGGAACTCATTTCTTCGTCGCCTCTCGTTCCACTTGCTCTTATCCTTTTCCTAGAATACTTGGCGCAAATATGACTGCGTACTCGTGATCTCATGCAAGCTTTCCAAATTTCACTAGTGAATCTCGGACCTCGTACCATAAGGTATTCCATGTAGAAGAACTTTCTCTTGGAAGTAAACAGATGCAAACCAGGTTATCAAGCGCACTTACTAGGGTGATTTCTATAACCCATATATAAGTGAAATAAACCATCCGTCTTATCGGTGAACACCACTCGATCGGGCTTCAAATTTCCAATAGAGGTATCCAGGGATTCTAGGTAACTAATCATGACCAAACCCAAAAGGTTCCACGAGACTTCGAGGGTATTACCAAGGCTAGTCAAGAGTCTAACTACCCTCCTATCAAAACCGAGAGTGGCACCCCTTACTAGATAACCACTTCATCCCTAGAATCCATCCACAACTTATAAACATAAGCATTATTTCCAAGCTCAACACTTGATATAGACATTCTCAAATCCAAACAAGCCATGAGTAAATGGACCGATCTTCCAATAGGACTTGAGACAAAAACGGGATCCTCTACTACGCTAGTACTAAGGTGCAGAGACTCAACTATCGAAGCGGACTTAAAAGATGCGGTGATCAAAACAAAGTCCCGACAAGATGATAGAGAAGAAAAGCTAAACCTTTAACAAGATCGTTACCATCCTTCTGAGGTACCCTAGAAATGAGAGCATACTATTGCCCTCCGAATGATCTTGTCCCTATTCCATGATACTTAACTATCCGTCCCGTTTCACCATGCCAAAGGTACTCTCTTGTCATGGGTTTCATTGTTCATCTTTCTCCCTCCTTTTAGGACTCAGCCATACCTACATGTTGCTTATCCCTGAGCTCGTATCCTTTATCCTTGTGCTTACTATCCTTTCATGCATAACTCTGCAACGGTCTCTCGAGAACCACCTCCATCGTACGGGAAACACTTACGCAGCTAGAGAGACTAGTCGCAGTCAAAACCACTGTGACTACAGATGGAGGAAAGAAAGGAAAAGAGATTCGATCAAGGATAATGCTAATGGACTTTGGGGAATAGCCTTTTTCTTTTCAAAAGAAAATTTTCTTGAAAAATGCTTCTTTGTAAACGGTTTTTCAAATAATTTTCAGAAGGTCTTTAAAAACTTTTGCCCAGTCTAGTAACCTTCTGCTCTGATACCAAATGTAACACCCCACCTCCGCTAGGGTCACTCGCAAAGGAATGCACTAGCTTTAGAGGGGCATTATTGGTAAACATGCACAGAAATATCACAAGACAGAACATATATAAATAGCGGAAGTAAAATCAAACTTTCATAACATGAATAAATAAGGTCTAAAGCCTTTTACATCAGAGTACATCAAAACCTGTCTTGCAAAAATAAAGAAGCATAAAAACCTTTTATAAATTATTCCCCAAGTAAAAACAGTAAACTGGCCATAGCCAAGAGAAGTCCAAGCCATCCATGATGACCTTCAGGCAGAAGAAGTCCAAACTAAACAGCATTGTTTCCTCCCTGTAACCTGGGGGGGAAACGGAAGAAAAGAGGCGAAACAAAACGGGTCAGTCAAAAAGACTGAGTAAGTCCTATCTACTTCCAGTATAAAAACAGGTAAAGGTAACATGACATGCATAAACTGAAAGTAAACATAAAGATGACTACAAGATAGATAAACTAAATCGGGGTAACGGGCTGAACTACTGTAGCAAGCTAAACTAAGGTATCGTGGTAAACCACGGTGTCATGATAAATCAAGGTATCACATCGTCAGATCTCTATCGGGTACATTATCCCAAGGTATCTACCCCGTCTAACATCCCACGGTATCTATTATGTATATTCTTCCTAGTTTTAACATGTATATTTGCTCTGCACCTCTCGTACTAGTATCCCTACCCGCGTCACGTGTTAACCATGAATGTCCCGTGCTCAAAGTCGTGTTATGGTCCATGTCAACCTAAGATCGCATATATAGGTTACTCAAATCATATGTTTCTTTCCATGTATATAGGTTCAGTCCTTTGCCGTACCTCGTACGGGCTTCCTCATGTCGTAATATCCTTGAAATCGTTTTGGACTGTCACCCTTGTTCTAGCTAGGCTCTTCCATAGGGATCATCGTTTGAACTACTAGGACTTACGCCACCTAGCACCACTAGGGATTACGCTTACTTATCGCACGCTTTCGTACTTCGGTTTGGGTTAAACCACCTAGGCCACTAGGGATTACGCTAACCCTCGACCGCGCCCTTTTTCCCCGCATTCATCGTGAATCGTTTTTCTATAACTGTATGCAAATGTATCACATCGTGCCACCGAGTCCTGTCACAGGGCAAAACAAGACATACAGGACTCGGTCGGGAGCTTTAGATTTATCTGCCGATGCAGATGCTAAGGTCTGCTTTTCTACACGTGGCTATGGTCCCACGAGACCCCTCCCTCAACTAGCGAAAGGCAACACAAGAGAAGATCTTGCATGAGAACTACACTCCGGCCAGCCCACATCCTACGGCCTACCTCACCCATAATTAGATAGCAAATCATGGTCTGTTGGGTGTTCCCTGCCTTTCCGTACGTACACGCTTGACTCAAGATGGTAGATGATCGACGAACTTGCTATCTCGGGCACCTTATGTATTCGCCGACTCACTGCTATCCACCCCAGTCTTTAGGTCGCTCGCATAGCAACCAAGGCATATTCTTGGTTCTTCTACCGCAGACCTCAACCTCTCGTGAGCCTAGTATAATGACCTGGCAGCTCACAGAGGGATCCCAAGAATATCCTCACGTTCCCCGAAGCCGCTGCTTCGTTACCCAGTTCGTTGGAGCCTTTATCTAAATCAGATAGCCTGCTCCTACACGCATAATTAAACGTATCGGGTTACTAATCTATCTAAGAAATGGTCCAAATTTCCTTGACTAAGGATTATTACTTAGTTTCCCTTAACTAAGGTTTACCACTTAGCCTTATTTCCATAATCCTTGTTAACTATGGTTATTTACCTAATCCTCCGAATTAGGGTTTATCTAATGGGTTAAGTGTCACCTAAGTTCATAACTTAGCCCGTCTACAAACCATGTCAAAATTGGCTAAGTATCCAAGTCCAAGACTTAACCCTACAAACCATGTGTCAAGTTGGCTAAGTATATTAAGCAATCCATAACTTAACCTCGTCTAATTATCATTTTAGATTGGTTAATTATATAAATTAACTTGACCTTGTCAAATTACCGAGTCAAATCGGTCAAGCATATTCAAGTGATTCGTGACTTAGCCTTATCATGTTTTCACGTTAGATTGGTTAAGTATAGGTTAACTTAACCTCATCAAATTAACGAGTTAGATTGGTTAAGTATAGGTCACTTAACCTCATCAAAACATCGTGTTAAATTAGTTAAGTGTTTAACTTAACCCCATTAAATTACCAAGTTGGATTAATTAAGTCGAGGCTAACTTAACCCCATCCGATTACCATGTTTAGATTAGTTAAGCCTAATCTTAACCCCATCCATTAACTGTATTATACGGTTAAGTATCGTTAAGAAAATTTACTTAACCTTATCACGTTATCGTGTTGGATTGATTAAGTGTTGGTTAACTTAATCCCGTCCACTAGTCGTATAAAAATGGTCAAGTGTCATTAGGCAAACCAAGTTACTTAACCTACCCAAGCTTATCATGTTTTGTTAAGTATCATTAGCCTAATCAAATTACTTAACCCATTTGTCCCTATCATATTTGGTTAAGCCTCATTAATCAAATTAACTTAACCCTATTATGTGGCATTAATTTAATTAATGCACCCTCAACCTCTCACATTAGACCTTGTTGTGGTTACTAGTTAAGCCGGGCGGGTCCGGGTAGATTTACACCACAACCTAGTCTAACCTCGGGTCTTAAGCGCGACATGACCAACTTCTCACATTGGGTCCTATTGTTTGCAACTACTAGTTAGGCCGGTCGGTTCCGGGTAGCTTTACGTTGCAAACTCAACCCAACCTCGAGTTGGCCACACTTATATTATCTAAGTTCATCATGTTTCCAAAACATGTTACAAGTTTTCAAGCATTTGGGTAGACCTAACTTAATAGGTAAATTCCCAAAGGGTAGACCTAACTTAATAGGTAAATTCCCAAGCTCATGCTTTTATGCATACTTACATGTCATCTTCCATGTTATCATTCAAGTCATATTTTCAAGTATAAACACATGTCATATTCAAGTTAAGATTTTGCGACATGTTCATGTTTATCTAGCTACCCAAAATCGTGTTTTCCCAACGCAAGCAAAGCGAGTCAACATAGTAAGGATACTATGTCACATATTGGTCTCAAAACATGCATGATGCCCAAAAGGGCTTGGCTTCCACATGCATAACATCATAAAGAGATTGGCCCTAAACATGCATAGTGTCATAAGGTAATTTGGCCACAAACATGCATATTATTAAAAAGGGTTTGGCCACAAACTTGCATGTTAGCATAAGGGGTTTGGGTTCATAAACATGCATAAGCCCCAAAATCTTGTCTTAGCCAATGTTTCACAAGTAAAGTGGTTCCTAAAGGTTCATGCTAGCATTTCATGCATAAAGATCCAAACTTGCAAGTTAAACTAGGTTATGCATAGCATGAGAGGCATGATTAAGTCACTCACATGGCCTAAAATCATAAACATGAACACAAGAGGCAAGGTAAGGTTCATATAGGTTCGCATAATCATGTTTAGCCTCATTTTATCCCATGTCATTATCAAAACTACCGTTTCCATCTAAAAGTAGCTAGAACTTACATAGTTAGGCCTAGGGAAAGAAGCATGAATCATCTTGGCTAAGAAAGGTGCCTCCTTTGTTGAAGAATCGTCATGGAACTCGCATAGCAACGTTGATTTTGCCTCTCTTTGGTGTAGCAAGCTTGCATCTTTTGATCTGAACTTGATTTGGATGCATAGGCTCTAGGGATTTGAGATGGAGGCCATGAGAGTAGAAATTTGGCCATAGTTTAGTTACATGAGTGAATAATGAGGGTTTAGGGGTAGGTTTAGGGTCTTTTTATAGATTAGGCAAGTGTTTTAGGCCATAGGATTAAACCTAGATTCAATCCAAGCCATCAAAGCATGTCTTGGGGAAGAAGTCAAGTGTAGGAACCATCTAGGGCCTTAAGATTAAAGATGGACCATGAGAACCATCCAAATGCAAAATCTGCATTTGAGCGAATCGGCCCACGGGTTGACAGCCAAACACCCTGGATTAACCCCTAGTCGACCCAGCTGGCTCGGGTCGACCTCAAAAATCGGCCGGTTCGGTTATTCCCCTCTCCTAATTCGCTGTTTTGAACATTTTTGCATATTTATTTATTTAATTTTCAATTATATATATATATATCAATATATATATATTTCTCTGCGCAACCCATTTCACTTAATTAAGTATACTTTAATTTGGGAATTTTTCGTGAAATTTCGCGAGGCCATATCTTGGTCATACGGACTCCGATTTTCGAAAACTCAGACTCTATTTCGCGTATTTTTCCGAGGCGAACGCAACGGCATAGCCCATTTCACTTGATTCAGAATTTAAAATTAAATTCTGCCTTGATTCTCGTCTTAATCATGTTATCGAAATACGGGTTGTTACATTCTCCCCACCTTTTAGGATTTCGTCCCCGAAATCTCCAAGTTAGGAAGAACATATCCTACCGTCCATCATCCATCTACTCAAAACATCATCCACAAGCAACCATTGTCCTTAGATGATTTCTAATGTTGTATGAATATATGCAAAACGTGTGTGTACATGTTCCTTAGCTAATGCTAATGATCAGGCCTGGATAATCTTTCTAATGCAAAAATATGTATAGTGCCATGAATCCAATATGTATGCAAATAGTCCTAGTCATATAGATACTATATGCGTGCACAATCATTCATTCATATGCAACAACCGCATGATAATACATTCGATTTCATCCATAAACAAGTATAAATACTCGTGCATATGCAATATGAAATGTGACCGAGTCGAGCTAATATCTAATGTAAATTCGCGCATCCACGAGCAACCACTTGCAACCATTTGCAACCATATCAACCATAACATGTTTCAAATACATGTTTACATCCATAGGGTTCTACCTAAGATTCCCTGAAACAGGGTCGAGAAGATAAACAAAACAAACTCCGTACGGGGTTTGTAACAGAGACAGGACCGAGAGGATGTCCATAAAAGATAGCCTACAAGCAAGCTCAACAGAAAAACAGGGATCGAGTATATATTCCCAAAAAGAGATATCATGCGCGTATTTAGTCTTTGATCATCAAAGTCGTCTTTTAACTTCGCGATTTTGTAGCTTCTTATTCCTGTTTCCATAACATGAGCAGGAACTCATTTCTTCGTCGCCTCTCGTTCCACTTGCTCTTATCCTTTTCCTAGAATACTTGGCGCAAATATGACTGCGTACTCGTGATCTCATGCAAGCTTTCCAAATTTCACTAGTGAATCTCGGACCTCGTACCATAAGGTATTCCATGTAGAAGAACTTTCTCTTGGAAGTAAACAGATGCAAACCAGGTTATCAAGCGCACTTACTAGGGTGATTTCTATAACCCATATATAAGTGAAATAAACCATCCGTCTTATCGGTGAACACCACTCGATCGGGCTTCAAATTTCCAATAGAGGTATCCAGGGATTCTAGGTAACTAATCATGACCAAACCCAAAAGGTTCCACGAGACTTCGAGGGTATTACCAAGGCTAGTCAAGAGTCTAACTACCCTCCTATCAAAACCGAGAGTGGCACCCCTTACTAGATAACCACTTCATCCCTAGAATCCATCCACAACTTATAAACATAAGCATTATTTCCAAGCTCAACACTTGATATAGACATTCTCAAATCCAAACAAGCCATGAGTAAATGGACCGATCTTCCAATAGGACTTGAGACAAAAACGGGATCCTCTACTACGCTAGTACTAAGGTGCAGAGACTCAACTATCGAAGCGGACTTAAAAGATGCGGTGATCAAAACAAAGTCCCGACAAGATGATAGAGAAGAAAAGCTAAACCTTTAACAAGATCGTTACCATCCTTCTGAGGTACCCTAGAAATGAGAGCATACTATTGCCCTCCGAATGATCTTGTCCCTATTCCATGATACTTAACTATCCGTCCCGTTTCACCATGCCAAAGGTACTCTCTCGTCATGGGTTTCATTGTTCATCTTTCTCCCTCCTTTTAGGACTCAGCCATACCTACATGTTGCTTATCCATGAGCTCGTATCCTTTATCCTTGTGCTTACTATCCTTTCATGCATAACTCTGCAACGGTCTCTCGAGAACCACCTCCATCGTACGGGAAACACTTACGCAGCTAGAGAGACTAGTCGCAGTCAAAACCACTGTGACTACAGATGGAGGAAAGAAAGGAAAAGAGATTCGATCAAGGATAATGCTAATGGACTTTGGGGAATAGCCTTTTTCTTTTCAAAAGAAAATTTTCTTGAAAAATGCTTCTTTGTAAACGGTTTTTCAAATAATTTTCAGAAGGTCTTTAAAAACTTTTGCCCAGTCTAGTAACCTTCTGCTCTGATACCAAATGTAACACCCCACCTCCGCTAGGGTCACTCGCAAAGGAATGCACTAGCTTTAGAGGGGCATTATTGGTAAACATGCACAGAAATATCACAAGACAGAACATATATAAATAGCGGAAGTAAAATCAAACTTTCATAACATGAATAAATAAGGTCTAAAGCCTTTTACATCAGAGTACATCAAAACCTGTCTTGCAAAAATAAAGAAGCATAAAAACCTTTTATAAATTATTCCCCAAGTAAAAACAGTAAAGTGGGCATAGCCAAGAGAAGTCCAAGCCATCCATGATGACCTTCAGGCAGAAGAAGTCCAAACTAAACAGCATTGTTTCCTCCCTGTAACCTGGGGGGGAAACGGAAGAAAAGAGGCGAAACAAAACGGGTCAGTCAAAAAGACTGAGTAAGTCCTATCTACTTCCAGTATAAAAACAGGTAAAGGTAACATGACATGCATAAACTGAAAGTAAACATAAAGATGACTACAAGATAGATAAACTAAATCGGGGTAACGGGCTGAACTACTGTAGCAAGCTAAACTAAGGTATCGTGGTAAACCACGGTGTCATGATAAATCAAGGTATCACATCGTCAGATCTCTATCGGGTACATTATCCCAAGGTATCTACCCCGTCTAACATCCCACGGTATCTATTATGTATATTCTTCCTAGTTCTAACATGTATATTTGCTCTGCACCTCTCGTACTAGTATCCCTACCCGCGTCACGTGTTAACCATGAATGTCCCGTGCTCAAAGTCATGTGATGGTCCATGTCAACCTAAGATCGCATATATAGGTTACTCAAATCATATGTTTCTTTCCATGTATATAGGTTCAGTCCTTTGCCGTACCTCGTACGGGCTTCCTCATGTCGTAATATCCTTGAAATCGTTTTGGACTGTCACCCTTGTTCTAGCTAGGCTCTTCCATAGGGATCATCGTTTGAACTACTAGGACTTACGCCACCTAGCACCACTAGGGATTACGCTTACTTATCGCACGCTTTCGTACTTCGGTTTGGGTTAAACCACCTAGGCCACTAGGGATTACGCTAACCCTCGACCGCGCCCTTTTTCCCCGCATTCATCGTGAATCGTTTTTCTATAACTGTATGCAAATGTATCACATCGTGCCACCGAGTCCTGTCACAGGGCAAAACAAGACATACAGGACTCGGTCGGGAGCTTTAGATTTATCTGCCGATGCAGATGCTAAGGTCTGCTTTTCTACACGTGGCTATGGTCCCACGAGACCCCTCCCTCAACTAGCGAAAGGCAACACAAGAGAAGATCTTGCATGAGAACTACACTCCGGCCAGCCCACATCCTACGGCCTACCTCACCCATAATTAGATAGCAAATCATGGTCTGTTGGGTGTTCCCTGCCTTTCCGTACGTACACGCTTGACTCAAGATGGTAGATGATCGACGAACTTGCTATCTCGGGCACCTTATGTATTCGCCGACTCACTGCTATCCACCCCAGTCTTTAGGTCGCTCGCATAGCAACCAAGGCATATTCTTGGTTCTTCTACCGCAGACCTCAACCTCTCGTGAGCCTAGTATAATGACCTGGCAGCTCACAGAGGGATCCCAAGAATATCCTCACGTTCCCCGAAGCCGCTGCTTCGTTACCCAGTTCGTTGGAGCCTTTATCTAAATCAGATAGCCTGCTCCTACACGCATAATTAAACGTATCGGGTTACTAATCTATCTAAGAAATGGTCCAAATTTCCTTGACTAAGGATTATTACTTAGTTTCCCTTAACTAAGGTTTACCACTTAGCCTTATTTCCATAATCCTTGTTAACTATGGTTATTTACCTAATCCTCCGAATTAGGGTTTATCTAATGGGTTAAGTGTCACCTAAGTTCATAACTTAGCCCGTCTACAAACCATGTCAAAATTGGCTAAGTATCCAAGTCCAAGACTTAACCCTACAAACCATGTGTCAAGTTGGCTAAGTATATTAAGCAATCCATAACTTAACCTCGTCTAATTATCATTTTAGATTGGTTAATTATATAAATTAACTTGACCTTGTCAAATTACCGAGTCAAATCGGTCAAGCATATTCAAGTGATTCGTGACTTAGCCTTATCATGTTTTCACGTTAGATTGGTTAAGTATAGGTTAACTTAACCTCATCAAATTAACGAGTTAGATTGGTTAAGTATAGGTCACTTAACCTCATCAAAACATCGTGTTAAATTAGTTAAGTGTTTAACTTAACCCCATTAAATTACCAAGTTGGATTAATTAAGTCGAGGCTAACTTAACCCCATCCGATTACCATGTTTAGATTAGTTAAGCCTAATCTTAACCCCATCCATTAACTGTATTATACGGTTAAGTATCGTTAAGAAAATTTACTTAACCTTATCACGTTATCGTGTTGGATTGATTAAGTGTTGGTTAACTTAATCCCGTCCACTAGTCGTATAAAAATGGTCAAGTGTCATTAGGCAAACCAAGTTACTTAACCTACCCAAGCTTATCATGTTTTGTTAAGTATCATTAGCCTAATCAAATTACTTAACCCATTTGTCCCTATCATATTTGGTTAAGCCTCATTAATCAAATTAACCTAACCCTATTATGTGGCATTAATTTAATTAATGCACCCTCAACCTCTCACATTAGACCTTGTTGTGGTTACTAGTTAAGCCGGGCGGGTCCGGGTAGATTTACACCACAACCTAGTCTAACCTCGGGTCTTAAGCGCGACATGACCAACTTCTCACATTGGGTCCTATTGTTTGCAACTACTAGTTAGGCCGGTCGGTTCCGGGTAGCTTTACGTTGCAAACTCAACCCAACCTCGAGTTGGCCACACTTATATTATCTAAGTTCATCATGTTTCCAAAACATGTTACAAGTTTTCAAGCATTTGGGTAGACCTAACTTAATAGGTAAATTCCCAAAGGGTAGACCTAACTTAATAGGTAAATTCCCAAGCTCATGCTTTTATGCATACTTACATGTCATCTTCCATGTTATCATTCAAGTCATATTTTCAAGTATAAACACATGTCATATTCAAGTTAAGATTTTGCGACATGTTCATGTTTATCTAGCTACCCAAAATCGTGTTTTCCCAACGCAAGCAAAGCGAGTCAACATAGTAAGGATACTATGTCACATATTGGTCTCAAAACATGCATGATGCCCAAAAGGGCTTGGCTTCCACATGCATAACATCATAAAGAGATTGGCCCTAAACATGCATAGTGTCATAAGGTAATTTGGCCACAAACATGCATATTATCAAAAAGGGTTTGGCCACAAACTTGCATGTTAGCATAAGGGGTTTGGGTTCATAAACATGCATAAGCCCCAAAATCTTGTCTTAGCCAATGTTTCACAAGTAAAGTGGTTCCTAAAGGTTCATGCTAGCATTTCATGCATAAAGATCCAAACTTGCAAGTTAAACTAGGTTATGCATAGCATGAGAGGCATGATTAAGTCACTCACATGGCCTAAAATCATAAACATGAACACAAGAGGCAAGGTAAGGTTCATATAGGTTCGCATAATCATGTTTAGCCTCATTTTATCCCATGTCATTATCAAAACTACCGTTTCCATCTAAAAGTAGCTAGAACTTACATAGTTAGGCCTAGGGAAAGAAGCATGAATCATCTTGGCTAAGAAAGGTGCCTCCTTTGTTGAAGAATCGTCATGGAACTCGCATAGCAACGTTGATTTTGCCTCTCTTTGGTGTAGCAAGCTTGCATCTTTTGATTTGAACTTGATTTGGATGCATAGGCTCTAGGGATTTGAGATGGAGGCCATGAGAGTAGAAATTTGGCCATAGTTTAGTTACATGAGTGAATAATGAGGGTTTAGGGGTAGGTTTAGGGTCTTTTTATAGATTAGGCAAGTGTTTTAGGCCATAGGATTAAACCTAGATTCAATCCAAGCCATCAAAGCATGTCTTGGGGAAGAAGTCAAGTGTAGGAACCATCTAGGGCCTTAAGATTAAAGATGGACCATGAGAACCATCCAAATGCAAAATCTGCATTTGAGCGAATCGGCCCACGGGTTGACAGCCAAACACCCTGGATTAACCCCTAGTCGACCCAGCGGGCTCGGGTCGACCTCAAAAATCGGCCGGTTCGGTTATTCCCCTCTCCTAATTCGCTGTTTTGAACATTTTTGCATATTTATTTATTTAATTTTCAATTATATATATATATCAATATATATATATTTCTCTGCGCAACCCATTTCACTTAATTAAGTATACTTTAATTTGGGAATTTTTCGTGAAATTTCGCGAGGCCATATCTTGGTCATACGGACTCCGATTTTCGAAAACTCGGACTCTATTTCGCGTATTTTTCCGAGACGAACGCAACGGCATAGCCCGTTTCACTTGATTCAGAATTTAAAATTAAATTCTGCCTTGATTCTCGTCTTAATCATGTTATCGAAATACGGGTTGTTACAGTAAGCATCCAACTGAAATCAACAAATACGTCTCTCATACGTGATTACATCCTTAAACTTTGGCTCAAATCGTTAACCAGAGCTCTGATAACAAACGTGACGACTTCCCATAGTCCCCGCACTATAAAAGAGGAATAATGCGCTGAAGGGTGTGCCAGGCAGTCATGGACGATCATCAGAGTAGGTAACACAAGCGGAACCTGTCGTAAACTCACAGTGCAAGGATAAAATATAATAGAACATATATAACAGGCAGTAATAGTGAAGCAAAAACATGGGACTTTCATACAACCAGAAAGTAATATCCATAACCTGTAAATAGTGTTTGAACAAAGTTGCCCCACTACATCACTCGGAAAAGCAAACAGCGAAAATCCAATTATTATATAGTAGTAAAACTGGTAAGTGAGCCTCCTGCACGTCATCGATCAGCATAGTCGTCCTCACTAAAGCATTACCTGTCACCTGTTACTTAGTCTACCCATCCACAAACAGATGAACATTCTAAGGTAATAAGAGGAAACATAAAGCCTTGAGTCAGACAACAGTCTTAGTGAGCGATAAAACAGCTAAGAACTTCAACAATAAAGTGTATGAGTAGGTATAGCTAAATATACTAATTTTCCCACAACACCAGAGAAAAACTCAATCTTGTCTTCCCCACATCGGACAGTGATAACCTTTACAATCCATTCACCCAAAGGAATAACAATTCATACATGGGAACCAGAACAACCATTGACAACATTCATAGCATCTAAATTACATAGTTCTCAGGTAGACAACCCTAATCGAGTTTAACATTCCCCAAGTACTCTCCCTAGAGGCCTAAACCAATATCAGTTAAGCACTCAAAGAACATCTCCCTCGACTTTGGATAATCTATGTGAGATAGTACAAACAGAACAACCAATCATCCATGACTGACTTGGGCTATCACCACCAATCCTGCTTTGAAACCATCGTTAATCGTATGATGGCCAACCTTGCCATGTGTCAAGGGCTAATTGTAACCCCAGTTCTATTATAAACTCCATATGTCCAACCTTGACAACTATGCTTTTCCCCAAGACCCAGGGTACTAGAACTTACGACAACGATAATCCCTCAGCCTTCCCATCTCTAGTCATCCATCTTGACAACTTTTCATAGCTCGAGCAACCTTCTCGAGTTACCATTATCCACCAACTCACGACCTTTGAGTTGAAACTACATTCGTTGCATCTCCCCGACCAACGAACACCCCAATACTTCGAACATCCCCTTCTAGACGCTCGTCGAAGCCACCACCATCGTTGAACCAACCAACATTTTTATAAGGTTCAAAGCAATCCATAACATTATTTCAGCACTTCCTAACTTCCCAATTGAATTTACTTTGAAGTCACATCATCACTGGAAATGTCCAATCAGAAAAACTTGCCTAGAAATGCCAAAAATGGCTTACCAGAAATGTGTCCAAAATAGGCCGAGTCAGTTCTGGCCAAGTCAATTCTGGCCAAGTCAATTCTGGTCGAGTAAATTCTCTGGCTGAGGCAATTCTGGCCGAGTCAAGTCTAGCCGAGTCAATTCTGACCGAGCCAATTCTGGCCGAGTCAATTCTCTGGCCGAGTCATTTCTGGCCGAGTCAATTCTGGCCGAGTCAATTATGGCCGAGTCAATTCTGGCATATTGCAATTCAACTCCGATTTCGACCAAAACTTCGCCAAACGATGAACCCGACAAAACCAACTCAACCAAAATCATCAAACACAATCATAAACATATCACAACATTACTAACCACATGAATATGACGATCACCACATAAATGATGTAAATCTCACCAAAAACCATTAAAACGAACATATGATCAAAATGAGAGATCTAACTAACATAAATACGTAAATTGGCAAGAAATTAACGAATAAAACTTGTTAGATTAGATCATAGGGTGATGCATATAAAAATGAACATGTAATTGTGTAATTCTATGGTAAAACTTTCCAATTTGATGAGAAACATGCACAAACCCTCATATACTTCATTTCATTCATGTGAGAGATGTAAATCACTCACCGATTTGCCGAAACAATCGAAAACGATAGAAATTAGAATCCAAACAGCGAATACTTCGAACCAAGCTCCTTGATCCGATGAATTTGCCCTTGAAACGATGTAGATCTAGCCTCGAATGGTGTAGATCTTCGATTTCCCTCTTTAGAATTGGAATTTTAATGGTGTAAAGGTGTTAGAGGAAGGAGGAGATCAAGGCCTCCTAATGATAGAATGGGAGAAGTAACCATTTCTCCATACCCCTCACCCCTATTTATAGTTTCCACCATCCCACTAACGGGCCTCCCCAATTCAGCCCATTAGGCTCCCCTAACCTGAACAACCAACTGAAAAACCTTAAAACAACGATTTCTCCCAAACTGTTGAGCCAAATCCTTAATGTAACCACTCCACAGAAAGGCAATCATCAATTCCTTTCCAATGGCACAGGTTTCACCCTCTGATTTGACCTGAGTCCAAAGTTATGCCATGTACAAGGCTGACAGGGGCAAAATGGTCACAAACAAAATTAGTAAAAATTATGGACATGTCTTACATCCCCATTAGCAACATATTAAAAGATGATAATGATCCAACCCTTAGAGAATGAAATAAAAATATTTTACGATCTTTCGATATGCAAAATGCGGGCTGTTACAGACCAAACATACACAAATCCTCAACTTCAATGTTTTGCAAGAAACAAGTCTATATACATGCTTAAGATAAATGCGCTTCAATATTATACATATACACACATGGTCATGTATATATATGTTACACTAAATCCAATATATGATGAAATGTCAAGTCAGAATTTTTTCAATCCTCTGGTTCAAATAAATGGAAGTAAGATGAAGTATTGGTGGCAAGCACATATGCAAGTGATACTGGTACAAAAAAGCCAAGCTGAACATGGTTTGCATGCAGCATACATCAGAATGAGATCCACAAATGCAAGGAAAGGAAAAAATGCACTAGATGCAAACATTAGGGCTCTAACATAATGGCAAATGGGCATGGAAAATGGTAAATACATATCAGGCCGAAACATGTTAATACACAAATGCACAGACCAAAGCAAACATGGGTGCACTAAGTTACAAGGAAACAACAGATGTACAAGCGAATACACACATACGTGTGAAGATACAACAAGGGTGTACACATATGTACATGAAAGCCAGATTAACATAGAGGTGTCCCGAAATTTCAAAAAGCGGTTTGTACAGGAAGCATACAAGAATGGTCAGACATGCAATAGTGAAAACTCAGTTTAAAGCCAAACACAATAAACCATGGACACATCACCAAGGGTCAAGTATGGATACCCATACCAGCATCTCAAGTGAACCAGACATGATCAAGGCAGCAGCAAAATGGTTCAGGTCATCAGCTTAGAGAAGAAAACAACATAATAATGGCACTAGTTAAACATATATATACACACATTTGTGTGTGTGTATGTATGTATGTACTCTTATATATGTGCACCCAAATGAACATGTTGAAATAATCATGCCAAGCCACAAGTAAACAATTCAATGCTTGAGTTGTTATAGAAATAAAAACAATGCATGAAGCCTTGAATGCTCACAGTAAAAGATTTAAAATGTACAAATTATGGTCATGGAAATTTATTCATATGTTTCCAAAAAATAGCAAGAGAAAATCAAGGATTCTAAAGATTTTCAGTTTTTGAATAAGCAGTTTGGAAAGATTGAAATGCAAGTGTTCAAGAAATTAAGAAATTCATTTGAAGACAAATTTCTGGAAATAAACCAATACGCAAACAATTTCTGGCAAGTTCCAATTTTCCAGAAATCGATTTGTTGATTACAGGGAAATTTCATTTCTGGAAAGTCTTATTAAAAGCAATCAATTGGCCATGGAAAATCATCAAGGGATACACGGTTTTTAATCAACAAATCACGCAAGAGCAAAAAATCATGCAATAATCAAACCAAGGAAATTCAAGGAAAGCAGAGAATGGATTAACGGTTTCCATACCCTATTTATACATTAAGTCATCATCGACATGTGCTTCGAAATCAAACAACAATAATTCGAGACTAGACAATTTTGAATCAGAATTACTCACACTGATTTTGATTATAAGAGCCAAATCAGATCGATAAGCAAAACACCAAGGATTCAAAGCTTCAGAGAATAAAATCACAGAACAACCGAAATTACGATTTGATTTGAAGGCAGCAAAAAACCCGAATTTAATTTTCGGCCTGTCAAAATAGAAGAATAAAGAGAAGCCAACATGTTTGATTATAAAAAGGAAAGAGCCCGACTATTTTTTATTTAAAAGGGAAGGTTTATGTTTTTATTTTTTATTATATTGTTTTTTCTTGTGTTTCTTTTGTATCTGATTCATGGTTATCTAGTTTGTCTGTAAAACCAAGGTTTACTGGCTATAGGATTTATAGTTAGGATTTATGAGTTACGGGTTTGTAATTCGGAGAAATTCTGATCTTGAGTACAAAGATAAATGTAGGGTTTTAAGTATAGGATTAGAATACGAACAAGGTTTGCGAGTTTATAGGGTTTTGTAAGCGACGCATGTTTTAATACCTTGTAGAAATCTTGGGAATGCAGCTGTAGGCTTGGTTTGTCGAAACTGGTTAAAAACTATGTTGTTTACTTTGTATAATTAATTTCTCTACTGCAATTTGTGTTGTGATAATTTTAATATCTCGTAAAACTTCAATAAACCCTATTCACCCCTTCTAAGGTTAATCTAGATCCAACAGAACAACTCAGATTTTTAGCCATTAAGTTTGAACATTGAATATTGGTTTTAGATGTTGAATTGACAATTTATATAACTCGAATCCTATGATTTTGAGTGTTAATTTAATTTGGATAATAAAATAATTAATCCAATTCTAAAATGATTGAGATTAAATTGTGTTGGAGGTATAATATGAATTTTTATTAAGACCCAGTTAAGTTTAAATTTGAATTATAATAAGGAATTTATGAATTAAACGAATTTTGAATGTATTAAACTTAATTTATTTAAAAACGAGCTTGCAGCGTAAGGGTAGCTAGTAGTTTTACAACTTGAACTTTAGTTTAATTTAGAACTTGAGAATAGTCCATTTACAAAGGACCTCGGATTTGAACGAAACAAATTCTAAAAAATTTGTAATGATTAATTATTGTAAGATTTCCAGTTTCAGGTCAACTGGAGTTATTTTGTGATCGTGCGCGATATAAATGCTTATCGATTTACATTTTGAAATTAAAAAGGAAGTTTTTCAAACGATATCAGAATTTGACGAAGCAAGTTCCATCGTTGTAGTGGCCCGAATTTTCGTACTATCTAAGTTGACTAAATCCGCGACACATCCAACCCAAATTGTACAGAAATACAAATCATTATAGGTTAAAAAATAAAAAGATAAAAGAAGAATAGAAATAACACCACGGAATCTCACATCGTAGCGGAATAAAATATAATATATAAAACAGCTTTTAGAATCCAAAATTTTAAAAGTATATACATACCATTATCACGGTACAACATTTACAATACAGAACAGTACATATCATATCTGACGATGAAGCCGCCTTCTCCAAGCTCCTTCAAGGTTATCTATAAATACCTGAATTGCTTGACTGCACATACAGATTTGGGCACCCAAGAGTTTAGGGTAAAACAAAACAAAATAGACTCTGGGTCAGTCATGGGTCTGGTGTGAGCAAACTCCAACCACTTGGTTTAACTTTTTAAAATTCCCTTTTAAAAGAAAGGATAATCGTAAGACCGATCCACACATAAACAAAGATGGTTTTTACCTTACAATAATCCAAAACATTCTTTAAAATCAATACTATTCTGATATTATAATAGTGTCTTAAACAAGTAAATAACAATCTAGCAGAACGCTTGCATCTCACGCTCTACATATATAGTATACAATAAAATCCGCGGGTGCTTATTGGAGAATGGATTCCAACTAGCAAGGTATGAGACCACCTTCCGATAGTGTATCTCCGGGGAGGGATACACTGGGTTCAACAAGAACTTCTTGCAACTTAGGCTAAACATGACCGGCCACTCACTTCGCTTGAGTGTTTCGAATGTATTGTCACCAATGGTAGGGATCAGTAGCCATTACCGAATGCATACAACAACGATAGAATAAATAAGCAAATGGAATTTATCAAGATCTGGTGACAATGCACCCTAATTTGGTGTGATCCACTTAGCCATGTGACCTACCCGATTTTATACCATTTCCCGGTTGGGAGGTTGAGGTTATGCTTATCTTTTGATATGCCACATCTTCATTCACTTTTAATGTCGTATCGTCAAATCTGCGAAAATCACTTATTGATTTCCCCAAAAATATCATGGGCATAAAGCTAATAGAAACGAATTCCTCCACCACCAACATAGATACATTTGAAGAGATCAATATATATGATCGGTTAGGCTTACTCTGTCAGACATTCGTCCATACAAGTTGTCTTGGGACTGGACAAACCGAAGACACTATTCCATCAATCCATCTTAGGCAATTTTTACCTTGGATTAACAGAGCAGCCCTTTCACTTTACTCCGTCTTCAATTATCTTCAGTTTAATCTAATTCACAACGCTTATGCCTATATGGAGTGGTTTTCGAATAAAAAATCCAACCAGTCTCTCCGTATTGACAACAATGGTATTAAATTGACTAATACTTTGATAGTTTGTTACTTAACTATCGAAGAAACAAACATTTATTCGAAGATCTTATTTCCAAAGGGAATACTATTAATTAACATCAAACAATCACTGAGCCCCTTTTTAATTAATATTTAATTAATTAAATATATCATTTCCTAATTTCTCTTTAATAGCTTTACTCAGATTTTTCTCCAAACCCGTTTAGCTTCTCACAATTCTTGTAAAAACATTTCCGTCTATCATAACTATTTATTTTCTATATTCCAGAAAATATCTCTTTTTAGCATCAGAAAACTTTTCCATATATTCAAAATACCTATTCTTCCACATTTATTAGAACCTAACCGTAAATTAGTAAGAGAAAAACTTCCTAAGTATCAACCTCGAAGACTAAAACCAACAACAGATCGATACTCAAGAAACTATTCAACTCGACTAATCTCCAGTCAGTTTATAATTTCCTTAACTCCATTACTTAACTTCTTATCAACAAAATTATTTCAAACTGCAAAACATTTGCTTTTAATTCGTCATTCACTTTAAAATGTGTACGTTTCTCCTTCCATCCTCTTAAGATTTAATTTTATAAATTCCCCTTTTCTCTTATAAATTTTTATTATACGTTTATTTTCTTATTAAATTCTATATATAATTTATAATTTGATTTCTAATTATCAAACATACTTAAATTTTCTATCTTCCAAAATTCTGGAAAATTTTGCCAGCGTCTCCTTTGTACCAGTCACTCGGTACAACTACAATCGCCTCTCTAGGCCCGTTCCATTCAAAAAGAAAATCAGAAACCAAGCCGGTGGCCAAACAGGCTCATAAAATCCCGTACTCAATTTAAATACATATCTTTTTGTCGGGCATTCAATTTATTCTCTTCATACGCTTCATTTGAAACCTGCTTACCACATATACAAACATTCCCATTTTTGCCTCAACTCAACATAGTTGTATTAACTGAATTCGCTAATTAATTCTCTAATTATCTCTTTGCATATTTCACTTTTTATTTGAACATATCATGTTCAAATAAATCTTAACTTACTTATAAACTATTTGAATTCTATCTTCAGTTCAAGTTTAATATTCGATTTCAAATATGAATTCACAATTCCAATTTACTTATCCAAAATCAAAATCGATCCGAAACTCGATTAATAAATTATTCTTCTACTTAGTTAATTCTATTCAATAATAAATATCTGATTTTGTTTCAAAAATCAATTCATTTGATTCACTAGGGTTTATCTTTATTTTATAACTCAAGTTTATTTTTTTATAATAAAATCCAAAATTTCATTAACTTAAAATCCTTCGATTTTATTTATTAAACTGAAATGGTTTACAAACGATTATAGCACTATTTTTTTGAAAATTTGATTTTGGAATAACTCAAAATCTATAAGAAGAAATTCAAATTTTCTCTTCTATTAGAAAAATATTACTCAATAGATCCTGACGATTCTTGTTTCAAAGAATCCCGACTCAAATTGAGTTATATATACTCAATTGAAGTTCAAAACGTCCATTTACGAACTACCGCGCTGCGGCAAGTTCGATTTAATTAAATTTAATATAAATGTTTAAACTTCGTTTATTATATAAATTACAACTCCGTTCTTCCATATTTTAATATAAATTAAACTGGTTTTCTAAATCTAACTTAAACAATTCTAATTATCCTAAATCATCAGTTATTACATTCAATATTCATAACTCAGTTATAATTTCGTTTACAACTCAAATTCTATATTAACTTCCAATTTCTTTTGGAAACAAATTATTTTATATAATTCGATGAAATCGAATTCCAATTGTACATCCTTTGGATTTATTTCAATTCAGTTTATATTCCGAATTCCGGAATAAAACCTATCGTTCTCTTCTTGAAATGATTTCTGGTTTTCTTTTTGAATTAATACTTAAATTTAAACTTTCCAATAAATTCTTCTAGTAAAGGGTTTTCGATATGATGCTTTTCGTGTTAATAGCAACAAGGATCCAATAAATTCTTCCTCCACCGCTCTCTTCTCTACATCGCGTTCTTCATTTCTTCGAGCTCCACTAATGACTTCCCTTTTCTTCACGTTTTACTTACCCTCTTCCTTGCTTTTGCCGTGCGTGTGAATTTCACCGTACCCCTAATTTAAATTTCTAGATCTGAAACCCTTACTGCTTCAAGCCTCTTGCTTCCCCAATTTTTCGCTTCACTCATCTACACTTCTAATCGTACTCTCTTCAGACGTTGGTTGATTAACACCATGGGGTGTTTCCATAGCTGTAACGTTATCTTTCTCTATAGGATGGTATCACGTGACGTTGTCTACGTCTTTCTGGTATGCATAATTTTGTTCTAATTGAGCTGAATTGTGTATTAAGCCCTCACAAGAGACAGATTCTTCAGCAATCGAGGGTTTAGTATGTGGTTCTTTGCCCCTATCTGTAATGACCCATATTTTACCGTATAATAATTAATTAATTTAATTATTTAAATAGCGATTTAGAGAATTAAATGGCCGTTTAATTAAATAACTTTGAATATTTAATTAATATAATAATTAAATAATATATTTAATTTTGAAATAATCGGAATTAGCTGAAATGGCAATACGGTGTGGATTGGGCAATTCAAAATATATAATTCAGTTTAAAATTGAATTATAACAACAAATATATTTAATTAACGATGGTTGAACGCATAAATTATATTATAATTATAATCGAGCTCGAAATGGCGCTGCAGTTCATAATTTGGCGATTCGAACTTTAGACGAATATACGGAATCCGTTTTGAGTTGGATTTCTGTGAAACAAGAAACGTTCAGAGCTGGTGAAATATATTTTTCTAATGGAAGAGAAAAATCGGGATTTCATTGTATAGATTTTGATTTATGTCCAAATCAAATTTTCAAAAAGTCGCAATGGAATTCCTTTATAAATTATAGCGATTTATTTATATTATAAAAGGATTTTTCAATATAAATTGAATATCGATTCAACCGGGATTTGAATATCGAGTTATAAATCCAATTGGAGATATACGATATTCTGTGTGAATATATATATGATAATATATATTTATATATATTTAATTTAATTATTTTTAAATATATTTAATATTTAAAAAGATTTATTTAGAGCTTTAAAAATAGCCAGTTTTGCAAACGACCTCCGTTTTCGACGAAACTAATTTTGTCGGATCCGCAATATTAAATTATTGCTAGATTTCAATTTTCGTGATTTTTGGGGTCAGCATGTGGCCGTTCCGATTTTTAATGTGAAAAACAGTCAGTATTTTGACCGTTAAAAATACGCTGTGTTAGCAAACGAAGTCGGAATTCGACGAAACCAGTTTCGTTGGGTCCATAATGTCAAACTGTAGGTGCATGTCCATTTTGGTGATTTTTGGATATCATGTGTGATTATAGGAATTTTTAACAATAAATACATATAGCGTTTGCTTAAAAATCAATAAAATAATCAATATAAAAAATTATTTAAACTTTCCTATAAGTACCATATCAATTTTTCCTAAACCCCAAATTCAGTAGTCAAACTAAAAACCCGTCGCAAGTCTCTTTCTTTCCAGTAAATAAGTTCGACCTTCAAAATTCAATACCAATTCAAATAAAATCGTATAAATCATAAAACCATTACATTAGAACTCCTGCTATCATTCTCTTCAAATCTATATATATTAAGTCGAACTCGATTGATTTTATGGTTCGTTGTTTTGTAGCGTCGGAGACTTAGGGCTCACCATTTTTGGAAGTACGAACGTCGATGGGGGTTTTCGGTATTGAATATGTGATCGGAGGGGCGTTTAGCAGTTGTCTGCGGAATTTGGCGTGTTTTTGTACAAAAAGTTGTCGCTGATTTTGGTGGTGACACCGAATACGAGCTAGAAGTCGGAGGTTGCTAGAACGGTGCGAGTTAAGGGTAAGTTATATAAGGAGGAAGAGGAATCGATGAGAGGAGTGTTGATGAGCTTTGTTTGAGTTTTCGCTGAAAAACAAAGGAATGGTGTAGGCCTAAAATTTCGGTAATGGTGATATAAGGATGAGCCGGTTTCTGAGTTTCGGGGAAGACAAGTTGGTGGGTGCGGTATTTGAATGGGCTAGTGTGATTAAAAGGGGTAAAGCCCACTTAATGTTTTATTTAGTTTTTGTTTTAATTTAAATTGTTTACTAACTTGTAAATGGTATAGCTTCATCATACGGTATCGGAATTGGACAAAACTAGATCTGTTGGGATCGTATGGACGGGATCTACACGATGGAACTGACGGGGAGTGAATTGGAGCTCGTTACAATTTATAGCGAAATAAATTATTCGTCTGAATCAAGCGATGGTTATCGTTATTAACGACGATCATCCAATGTGAGTAAAACTCACTAACTCTATCAGTTCATATTTTTATAATGTATTTTTAGAACTGATAAATGATGATTGATTGTTGTGTGCTGACTGTTTGATTGAATTGCTGATTAATTGGTTGAAACTAAAGATATGGTTATATATATATATATATAAATATATATATATATATATATATATATATATATATATATATACATATACATAAATTGATTCTTTTTAGCATAATATTTCATAGTGAAATGAAATTGATGTTAATTATATTGTGTAACATCTGTGGATGCAGGGAAACAGGTTGGAGGAATCCAACTGGATTCCTTAATATTTATAATACTGTTCTGTTCGTATATTGTAATATATGATGTGATATATAATCTGTTGTTGATTATGTGTGTTTAAATGATATCAATCATTGTTATTTGGTATTTTAAATACCGTGAGAAATACTGGGATGTAGAAAAGGGGATTTTCAAAGTGTATTTTGAAAAAAAATTATTTATATAAAATTAATGGGTTTTGTATATAAAAGAAAAAGAATTTTATAAAAGAAAATATTTATATGAACTAAATAGGATATTATCAAAGGAATTATTTATAAATAGTATTGAAAGGAATTATTTATAAATAGAAATATAAAGAAACATTTATTTAGAAAATAAATAGATTATAAAAGGAGATATTTATTTAGAAAATAAATAGAGCTATAAAAGGAATTTATTGGGAAAATACATTAAAATATAAAAGGGATTTATTGGAAATTGAAAAGAATGTTATATAAGGAAATATTTGGCAATTGAATAGAATTTTACATCAGGAAAGTTTAGACTCGTGCTTCGCACACGGGTATAACATGATATGGATTTAAAGCAAAGAGTTTAAATAGAATCTGTTCTAACCGATAGATTAAGAAGATTAATTTACAAATAATATTTTATAAACTAAATAAAATATTTATCATTGGATAAATAGAATATATAAGTCCGGACTTATATAGAGAAGTAAGAATCGATTTCAACATCGATATTTGAAACTGAATATGGAAGTAGAGTTAATCAAAATGTGTTAATCAAATCGAATATAGTTTATTCGAACAGAGTTAAAAGAGTAATCGAATATGGTTTATTCGAATAGAGTTTAATAGAGTAATCGAATATAGTTTATTCGAAAAGAGTTAAATAGAGTAATCGAATATAGTTTATTCGAATAGAGTAAATGGAGTAATCGAATATAGTTTATTCGAATAGAGTTTAATGGATTTTATCGAATTAGAGTTATTCAAATAGAGTTAATCGAGTTAGAGTTAGTCGAGTATCAGTAAATCGAATATTAGTTATTCGAAAAGAGTTATCGAATATTAGTTATTCGAAAAAGAGTTATCGAATATTGTTTATTCGAAAAGAGTTAATCGAAGATTAGTTATTCGAATAGAGTTAAATGGAGTTAATCGAATATTAGTTATTCGAATAGAGTTTAATGGAGTTAATCGAGTATTAGTTATTCGATTAAAGTTAAATAGAGTTAATCGAATATTAGCTATTCGAATCGAGTTAAAAGGAGTTAATCAAATATAGTTTATTCGAAAAGGAGATTATCGAATATTACTTTTTCGAAGGGAGTTATCGAATATAGTTTATTCGAAAGAGAGATTATCGAATATTGGTTATTCGAAGAAAGGAGTTAATCGAATAGAGTTTATTCGAAAGGAGTTTCGAATATAGTTTATTCGAAAGAGAGATTATCGAATATTAGTTATCCGAAGAAAGGAGTTAATCGAATATAGTTTATTCGAAAAGGAGTTACCGAATAGAGATTATTCGAAAGAGAATTATACGTTGAATTTGATTATATCGAATTGGGGAAAGTACTATTCACTTTTCATTTTAATCAAGATTTATTTATTTATAAATAAATTTGTATTTGTTTGTTTATCCAAATTAATAAATAAACGTTATATTGAAGTTATTATATTTCAGAAGTATGGAATCTTAACGCTATTGTTAAAATCAAAAGGTTTCTGTAAAAGAAGTGGATTCGTAAATATAATCCAAGAGTTACGTAAGGAAGTTTGTTAAAGGTTTAAAGGGTGAACTTTGTCTGTTTCGAAGTTGGAAATGTTTTTCAGTTAAGGTCTAAGAGGTAGTTATACCCCAACTTGTTTGACTTCGTCTTTAATTAAGGAATAGTTAAGGTTCGACTGTGAAGATTGGTTAAGTGAATTCAGTTAACGAGTACAATGGTTTGAGTTGGCATAGCGATGTTTATTTAAACCTTTGTTTTTAAATCCAATGAAGGAGTTTTGTAAATATCTCCCAAATAAGAATCAAAAATGTTTTCTAATATAGAAAATAGGAAAGGGGAGTAAATATGGAAATGTTTTCAAATGTTAATATCGTATATTTTCTAAATTTAGAAAATATGAATTTCTGTATATATACGGAAACAGGAAATGGAGAATGAATAAATTAATGATAAATTAGTTTAAGAGATAAATGTTAGATGATGATTGATCGATAGAATTTTCATCTGGAAATAATATCGTTGTTTGTACACATATTTTTCTTTGACAGTTAACTCACCGACTATCGAAGTTTTTGAACATTTTTCCGTCGTCAATACGGAGAGACCGGGATAAAATTCATTATCTGAAAACCACTCTGTATAGGAATTAGCGTTGCGATCAAATATGATAAAGATAATTAAAGACAGAGTTATGCAAGGGTTGTCCTGTTTACAGAATAGTGCCTTCGGTTTGTCCAGTCCCAGGACGACCTGTATAGAAGAATGTATGACAGAGTATATTTAGTAGACCGCGTAAGTTGATCTCTTAAAACGTATGTACGTTTGGTGGCGGAGGAATTCATTTCTCTTAGATGTATACCCATTTGTATTTTTGGGGAAATCAATTTGTGATTTTGCGGGTATTATGATGTGACATTCAAAGTGAATAAATGTGTGATCTGTCAGAGATAAGTGTGGCTTCTAGCCTCACAACCGGGAAATGGCAAAAATCGGGCTGGCAGCATGGCTAAGTGGTAGGCTGCCAATTAGGGTGTATTATCACCTATCTAGAGAAATTCATTTCATTCTTTAATCTATTCGATGTCATCCCATTCGGGAAACGGTTGTTGATCCCAACCGTTGGTGATATACATTCGATACACTCAAGCGAAATGAGTGGTCAGTCATGTGTGGCCGGGTTGCAGGATGTTCTTGTTGAATCCAGTGTATTCCTCTCTAGAGATACACTATCGGAAGGTGGTTCCATACCATGTCATTATTGGTAATCCATTATCTAATAAGCGCTCGCGGATTTGATTGTATACTATATATGTAGAACGTGAGATGAAAGCGTTTGATATAAAGTTTATCATTTCGTTTAAAAGGATTTTTGGTGTTAAATCAAATGCTTTGGATTCTCATAAGGGAAAAACCCGTTCCTTTATACGGCGTGGTCTTATGAGATATTATTTTACTGCTCAAACTGTTTTAAAGTGTTACTCATACCAGCCACATGACTGACCCAGAGTTTATTTTGTTTTGTTTTCCCTAAACTCTTGGGTGCCCAATTTAGTACGAGTAGTCAAGTAGTCAGGATTTTACAGATATACTTGGAGAGCTTGGAGTAGGAGGCTTCAGGATTTTATAACTATAGTTATTTCCGCTGTGTTGTAAGTGTTATACTCTGATAATGTTATTGTATATATATACTGATTTTATTTCAAAGATATGTTATCTATTATATGTTGTTCGTTCCGCTGTGAGATTCGTGTTACTCTGATGTCGTATGTTCTTCTTCTTCTATTCTAAGTTTCTATCTTATCTGTTCTCACCCTCTGTTTTCTTTCTATTAGTTTTCTGGTTTCCAGTGTAATTTTGGTTGGACTAGTGTTATTTGGTCAGCTCAAATTGTACCGGAATTTCGGGACACTACAGTTGGTATCAGAGCTTGAGGTTAAGTAATTACCTTGGCTATGTGGCGTGACTCGGTAGAGATGGGGTTAGTAATACCCTAGATTGAGTTTGAGTGTATATATATGAGTGAACGTATTTGTTATTCGATATAAAATTGTTTTTTATTGTGAAGAGTGATTGGTTGAGGTGTTTACGGGTTATGATCGATCAGTTTGATCCACTGTATCGGTAGGAGTTTCTAAACACTCGAATACGATGAACCGACACAGTATGTTTTGAAAAGAGGGTAAATGAAAATAAGTTTACCTAAAGTATATTTTGATATAGGGAAGATATATATATATTGGAATTATAATATATGAGATATATTGCTTGTTATTATAATCGAGTAAGATTATAAATTAAATGGTTACGTAAATAACCAATCAGAATTCATATAAGTGAAATACGTGGAATCAGATGAATTAAATCCGAAGTTGTAACAACCCGTATTTCAATAACATGTTAAAACGAGAATCAAGGCAGAATTTAATTTTAAATTCTGAATCAAGTAAAACGGGCTATGCCATTGCGTTCGTCTCGTAAAAATACGCGAAATAAAGTCCGAGTTTTCGAAAATCGGAGTCCGTATGACCCGGTTAAGGCCCAAAGAAGTTTTCGGGAAATTTTAATTTCGAAACATGCAGAAATGGGGCCAGGCGGGAAAATTCCCGCCCAGACAAGTCAACAGGCATGTCGACAGGGCTGTCAACTTGCCCTGTCGGCTGATTCTGATTTGGTGCACCTATTTTCTATCTTGGCTAGGTTTTTGGGCCTGGTTTGAAATCTGACGGTTCAGGTTGGTCCTAGGGTTAATCTAAGGGCCTAAAACTATCCTAATCTCTATAAAAAGACCCTAAACCTACCCCTAAACCCTCATTATTCACTCATGTAACTAAACTATGGCCAAATTTCTACTCTCATGGCCTCCATCTCAAATCCCTAGAGCCTATGCATTCAAATCGGGTTCAAATCAAAAGATGCAAGCTTGCTACACCAAATAGAGGCCAAATCAACATTGCTATGCGAGTTTCATGAAGGTTCTTCTTCAAAGGAGCCACCTTTCTTCGTCAAGATGGTGCATGACCCCTTTTCTAAGCCTTGCCTATGTAAGTTCTAGCTACTTTTGGATCAAAACGGTATTTTTAATGTTGACATGGGATAAAATGAGATAAAACATAAGTATGCATGTATGTGAACCTAACTTTGTCCCTTTTCTATGATTTATGACCTTAGACTAAGATGTAGCAACTTAATCATGTCACTCATGTTATGTTTAGCCTAGTTTATCTTGCAAGTTTGGATCTTTGTCTATGGAAGATTTGTATGAACCTTTGGGAACCATTTGACTTATGAAACATAGGCACATACTTGACCTTGGGGCTTATGCATGCATATGAACACAAACCCCTTATGTTTCATGCATGTTTGTGGCAAAACCTCCTTATGATATTATGCAAGTTGGTGGCCAAATTCTATATGATAGTATGCATGCTTATGGTCAATCCCTACGTGACTATATCATGCATGTTTTAAGGCCAAACCCCCTTATGACGCCATGCATGTTTGGAGCCAATCCCTTTTGTGGCATCGTGCATGTTTTGGGGTCTACATGTAGCCATAGTATACCTACTATGTTGACTCGCTTTGCTTGCGTTGGGAAAACACGATTTTGGGTAGTTAGATAAACATGAACATGTCGTGAAATCTTAACTTGAATATGACATGTGTTTATACTTGAAAATATGACTTGAAAGATAACATGGAGGTTGGCATGTAAGTATGCATAAAAACATGAGCTTGGGAATTTACCTATTAAGTTAGGTCTACCCTTTGGGAATTTACCTATTAAGTTAGGTCTACCCAAATGCTTGAAAAACTTGTAACATGTTTTGGAAACATGATGAACTTAGATAATATAAGTGTGGCCAACTCGAGGTTGGGTTGAGTTTGCAATGTAAAACTACCCGGAACCGACCGGCCTAACTAGTAGTTGCAAACAATAGGACCCAATGTGAGAAGTTGGTCATGTCGCGCTTAAGACCCGAGGTTAGACTAGGTTGTGGTGTAAATCTACCCGGACCCGCCCGGCTTAACTAGTAACCACAACAAGGTCTAATGTGAGAGGTTAAGAGTGCATTAATTAAATTAATGCCACATGATAAGGTTAAGTAAATTTGACTAATGACACTTAACCGATATGACACGAATGGGTAGGTTAAGTGGGACCGGGCTTGATTTCCTTAATGACACTTAACCATGCAAGATGATTAGGGGATGGGGTTAAGTAATTTACACTTAACTAATCAGACTGGGTAATTAGATGAGGTTAGGTAATTAAGACTTAACTAACCTAACCACGGTAATTAGATGGGGTTAAGTAATCCACACTTAACTAATCTAAACACGGTAATTTGAGGGGGTTAAGTTAGCCTAGACTTAATTAATCCAACTTGGTAATTTAATGGGGTTAAGTTAAACACTTAACTAATTTAACACGATGATTTGATGAGGTTAAGTGACCTATACTTAACCAATCTAACTCATTAATTTGATATGGTTAAGTGACCTAAACTTAACCAATCTAACTCGTTAATTGGATGTGGTTAAGTGACTTATACTTGGCCAATCTAACTCGTGAATTTATGGAGGTTAAGTTAACCCATACTTAACCAATCTAACGTGAAAACATGATAAGGCTAAGTCACGAATCACTGGAATACGCTTGACCGATTTGACTCGGTAATTTGACAAGGTCAAGTTAATTTATATAATTAACCAATCTAAAATGATAATTAGACGAGGTTAAGTTATGGATTGCTTAATATACTTAGCCAACTTGACACATGGTTTGTAGGGTTAAGTCTTGGACTTGGATACTTAGCCAATTTTGACATAGTTTGTAGACGGGCTAAGTTATGAACTTAAGTGACACTTAACCCATTAGATAAACCCTAATTCGGAGGATTAGGTAAATAACCATAGTTAACAAGGATTATGGAAATAAGGCTAAGTGGTAAACCTTAGTTAAGGGAAACTAAGTAATAATTCTTAGTCAAGGAAATTTGGACCATTTCTTAGATAGATTAGTAACCCGATACGTTAGGTCAACGTTTAAGTATGCATGTAGGAGCAGGCTATCTGATTTAGATAAAGGCTCCAACGAACTGGGTAACGAAGCAGCGGCTTCGGGGAACGTGAGGATATTCTTGGGATCCCTCTGTGAGCTGCCAGGTCATTATACTAGGCTCACGAGAGGTTGAGGTCTGCGGTAGAAGAACCAAGAATATGCCTTGGTTGCTATGCGAGCGACCTAAAGACTGGGGTGGATAGCAGTGAGTCGACGAATAAATAAGGTGCCCGAGATACCAAGTTCGTCGATCATCTACCATCTTGAGTCAAGCGTGTACGTACGGAAAGGCAGGGAACACCCAACAGACCATAATTTGCTATCTAATTATGGGTGAGGTAGGCCGTAGGATGTGGGCTGGCCGGAGTGTAGTTCTCATGCAAGATTTTCTCTTGTGTTGCCTTTCACTAGTTGAGGGAGGGGTCTCGTGGGACCATAGCCACGTGTAGAAAAGCAGACCTTAGTATCTGCATCGGCAGATAAATCTAAAGCTCCCGACCGAGTCCTGTATTTCTTGTTTTGCCTTGTGACAGGACTCGGATGGCACGATGTGATACATGTGCATACAGTTATAGAAAAACGATTCACGATGAATGCGTGGGAAAAAGGGCGCGGTTGAGGGTTAGCTTAATCCCTAGTGGCCTAGGTGGTTTAACCCAAACCGAAATACGAAAGCGTGCAATAGGTAAGCGTAATCCCTAGTGGTGCTAGGTGGCGTAAGTCCTAGCAGTTCAAACGATGATTCATATGGAAGAGCCTAGCTAGAACAAGGGTGACAGTCCAAACGATTTCAAGGATAATACGACATGAGGAAGCCCGTACGAGGTACGGCAAAGGACTGAACTTATATACATGGAAAGAAGCATATGATTTGAGTAACCTATATATGCGATATTAGGTTGACATGGACCATTACACGACTTTGAGCACGGGACATTCATGGTTAACACATGACGCGGGTAGGGATACTAGTACGAGAGGTGCAGAGCAGATATACATGTTAGAACCAGGAAAAATATACATAATAGATACCGTGGGATATTAGACGGGGTAGATACCTTGGGATAGTATACTTGATAGAAACCTGACGATGTGATACCTTGATTTATCATGACACCGTGGTTTATCACGATACCTTAGTTTAGCTTGCTACAGTAATTCAGCCTGTTACCCCGATTTAGTTTATCTATCTTGTAGTCATCTTTATGTTTACTTTCAGTTTATGCATGTCATGTTACCTTTACCTGTTTTATACTGGAAGTAGATAGGACTTACTCAGTCTTTTTGACTGACCCGTTTTGTTTCGCCTCTTTTCTTCCGTTCCCCCCCCCCCCCCCGGTTTCAGGGAGGAAACAATGCTGTTTAGTTCGGACTTCTTCTGCTTGGAGGTCATCATGGATGGCTTGGACTTTTCTTGGCTATGGCTACTTTACTGTTTTTACTTGGGGAATAATTTATGAAAATGTCTTTATGCTTCTTTACTATTGCAAGACAGGTTTTGATGTACTCTGATGTAAAAGGCTTTAGACCTTATTTATTCATGTTATGAAAGTTTGATTTTACTTCCGCTATTTTATATGTTCTGTCTTGTGATATTTCTGTGCATGTTTACCAATAATGCCCCTCTAAAGCTAGTGCATTCCTTTGCGAGTGACCCTAGCGGAGGCGGGGTGTTACATTTGGTATCAGAGCAGAAGGTTACTAGACTGGGCAAAAGCTTTTAAAGACCTTATGAAAATTATTTGAAAAACCGTTTACAAAGAAGCATTTTTCAAGAAAATTTTCTTTTAAAAAGAAAAAGGCTATTCCCCAAAGGCCATTAGCATTATCCTTGTTTCCTTGATTGGATCTCTTTTCCTTTCTTTCCTCCATCTGTAGTCACAGTGGTTTTGACTGCGACTAGTCTTTCTAGCTGCGTAAGTGTTTCCCATACGATGGAGGTGGTTCTCGAGAGACCGTTGCAGAGTTATGCATGAAAGGATAGTAAGAACGAGGATAAAGGATACGAGCTCAGGGATAAGAAACATGTTGGTATGGCTGAGTCCTAAAAGGAGGGAGAAAGATGAACAATGAAACCTATGACGAGAGGGTACCTTTGGCATAGTGAAACGTGACGGATAGTTAAGTATCATGGAACAGGGACAAGATCATTCGGAGGGCAATAGTATGCTCTCATTTCTAGGGTACCTCAGAAGGAGGGTAACGATCTTGTTAAAGGTTTAGCTTTTCTTCCCTATCATCCTGTCGGGACTTTGTTTTGATCACCGCATCTTTTAAGTCCGCTTCGATAGTTGAGTCTCTACACCTTAAGTACTAGCGTAATAGAGAATCCCATTTTTGTCTCAAGTCCTGTGGAGAACCGGTCCATTTATTCATGACTTGTTTTGGATTTGAGAATAACATTCCTTGGTTATGGATGAAGTGGTTATCCAGTAAGGGGTGCCACTCTCGGTTTTGATAGGAGGGTAGTTAGACTCTTTGACTAGCCTTGGTAATACCCTCGAAGTCTCGTGTAACCTTTTTGGGTTCGGTCATGATTAATTACTTAGAATCCCTTGATGCCTTTATTGGAAATTTGAAGCCCGATCGAGTGGTGTTCGCCGATAAGACGGATGGTTTATTTCACTTATGCACGGGTTATGGAAATCACCCAAATAAGTGCGCTTGATAACCTGGTTGGCATCTGTTTACTTTCAAGAGAAAGTTCTTCTACATGGAATACCTTGTGGTACGAGGTCCGAGATTCACTAGTGAATTTTGGAAAGCTTGCATGAGATCATGAGTACGCAGTCATGTTTGCGTCAAGTATTCTAGGAAAAGGATAAGTGCAAGTGGAACGAGAAGCGACAAAGAAATGAGTTCTAGCTCACGTTATGGAAACAGGAAATAAGAAGCTGCGAAATCGTGAAGTTAAAAGACGGTCAAGGCACGATGGAATTAAGCTCAGGAAAGACGACTTTGATGGTCAAAGACTAGATACGCGCATGATATCTCTTTTTGGGAGTATATTCTTGATCCCTGTTTTCGGTAGAGCTTACTTGTAGGCTATCTTTTGTGGACATCCTCTCGGTCCTATTTTCTGTTACAAACCCCGTAAGGAGTTTGTCTTGTTTATCTTCTCGACCCTGTTTCAGGGAATCCTAGGTAGAACCCTATGGATGTAAACATGTATTTGAAACATGTTATGATTGATATGGTTGCAAGTGGTTGCTCGTGGATGCGCGAATACACATTAGATACTAGCTCGACTCGGTCACATTTCATATTGCATATGCACGAGTATTTATACTTGTTTATGGACGAAATCGAGTGTATTATCATGCGGTTGTTGCATATGAATGAATGATTGTGCACGCATATAGTATCTATATGACTAGGACTATTTGCATACATGTTGGATTCATGGCACTATACATATTTTTGCATTAGAAAGATTATCGAGGCCTGATCATTAGCATTAGCTAAGGAACATGTACACACACGTTTTGCATATGTTCATACAGCATTAGAAATCATCTAAGGACAATGGTTGCTTGTGGATGATGTTTTGAGTAGATGGATGATGGATGGTAGGATATGTTCTTCCTAACTTAGAGATTTCGGGGACGAAATCCTAAAAGGTGGGGAGAATGTAACAACCCGTATTTCAATAACATGTTAAAACGAGAATCAAGGCAGAATTTAATTTTAAATTCTGAATCAAGTAAAATGGGCTATGCCATTGCGTTCGTCTCGGAAAAATACGCGAAATAGAGTCCGAGTTTTCGAAAATCGGAGTCTGTATGACCCGGTTAAGGCCCAAAAAAGTTTTCGGGAAATTTGAATTTCGAAACATGCAGAAATGGGGCCAGGCGGGAAAATTCCCGCCCAGACAAGTCGACAGGCATGTCGACAGGCATGTCGACAGGGCTGTCGACTTGCCATGTCGGCTGATTCTGATCTGGTGCACCTATTTTCTATCTTGGCTAGGTTTTTCGTCCTGGTTTGAAATCTGACGGTTCAGGTTGGTCCTAGGGTTAATCTAAGGGCCTAAAACTATCCTAATCTCTATAAAAAGACCCTAAACCTACCCCTAAACCCTCATTTTTCACTCATGTAACTAAACTACGGCCAAATTTCTACTCTCATGGCCTCCATCTCAAATCCCTAGAGCCTATGCATTCAAATCGGGTTCAAATCAAAAGATGCAAGCTTGCTACACCAAATAGAGGCCAAATCAACATTGCTATGCGAGTTTCATGAAGGTTCTTCTTCAAAGGAGCCACCTTTCTTCGTCAAGATGGTGCATGACCCCTTTTCTAAGCCTTGCCTATGTAAGTTCTAGCTACTTTTGGATCAAAATGGTATTTTTAATGTTGACATGGGATAAAATGAGATAAAACATAAGTATGCATGTATGCGAACCTAACTTTGTCCCTTTTCTATGATCTATGACCTTAGACTAAGATGTAGCAACTTAATCATGTCACTCATGTTATGTTTAGCCTAGTTTATCTTGCAAGTTTGGAACTTTGTCTATGGAAGATTTGTATGAACCTTTGGGAACCATTTGACTTATGAAACATAGGCAAATACTTGACCTTGGGGCTTATGCATGCATATGAACACAAACCCCTTATGTTTCATGCATGTTTGTGGCAAAACCTCCTTATGATATTATGCAAGTTGGTGGCCAAATTCTATATGATAGTATGCGTGCTTATGGTCAATCCCTACATGACTCTATCATGCATGTTTTAAGGCCAAACCCCCTTATGACGCCATGCATGTTTGGAGCCAATCCCTTTTGTGGCATCGTGCATGTTTTGAGGTCTACATGTAGCCATAGTATACCTACTATGTTGACTCGCTTTGCTTGCGTTGGGAAAACACGATTTTGGGTAGTTAGATAAACATGAACATGTCGCGAAATCTTAACTTGAATATGACATGTGTTTATACTTGAAAATATGACTTGAAAGATAACATGGAGGTTGGCATGTAAGTATGCATAAAAACATGAGCTTGGGAATTTACCTATTAAGTTAGGTCTACCCTTTGGGAATTTACCTATTAAGTTAGGTCTACCCAAATGCTTGAAAAACTTGTAACATGTTTTGGAAACATGATGAACTTAGATAATATAAGTGTGGCCAACTCGAGGTTGGGTTGAGTTTGCAACGTAAAACTACCCGGAACCGACCGGCCTAACTAGTAGTTGCAAACAATAGGACCCAATGTGAGAAGTTGGTCATGTCGCGCTTAAGACCCGAGGTTAGACTAGGTTGTGGTGTAAATCTACCCGGACCCGCCCGGCTTAACTAGTAACCACAACAAGGTCTAATGTGAGAGGTTAAGAGTGCATTAATTAAATTAATGCCACATGATAAGGTTAAGTAAATTTGACTAATGACACTTAACCGATATGACACGAATGGGTAGGTTAAGTGGGACCGGGCTTGATTTCCTTAATGACACTTAACCATGCAAGATGATTAGGGGATGGGGTTAAGTAATTTACACTTAACTAATCAGACTGGGTAATTAGATGAGGTTAGGTAATTAAGACTTAACTAACCTAACCACGGTAATTAGATGGGGTTAAGTAATCCACACTTAACTAATCTAAACACAGTAATTCGAGGGGGTTAAGTTAGCCTAGACTTAATTAATCCAACTTGGTAATTTAATGGGGTTGAGTTAAACACTTAACTAATTTAACACGATGATTTGATGAGGTTAAGTGACCTATACTTAACCAATCTAACTCGTTAATTTGATGTGGTTAAGTGACCTAAACTTAACCAATCTAACTCGTTAATTGGATGTGGTTAAGTGACCTATACTTGGCCAATCTAACTCGTGAATTTATGGAGGTTAAGTTAACCCATACTTAACCAATCTAACGTGAAAACATGATAAGGCTAAGTCACGAATCACTTGAATACGCTTGACCGATTTGACTCGGTAATTTGACAAGGTCAAGTTAATTTATATAATTAACCAATCTAAAATGATAATTAGACGAGGTTAAGTTATGGATTGCTTAATATACTTAGCCAACTTGACACATGGTTTGTAGGGTTAAGTCTTGGACTTGGATACTTAGCCAATTTTGACATAGTTTGTAGACGGGCTAAGTTATGAACTTAAGTGACACTTAACCCATTAGATAAACCCTAATTCGGAGGATTAGGTAAATAACCATAGTTAACAAGGATTATGGAAATAAGGCTAAGTGGTAAACCTTAGTTAAGGGAAACTAAGTAATAATTCTTAGTCAAGGAAATTTGGACCATTTCTTAGATAGATTAGTAACCCGATACGTTAGGTCAACGTTTAAGTATGCGTGTAGGAGCAGGCTATCTGATTTAGATAAAGGCTCCAACGAACTGGGTAACGAAGCAGCGGCTTCGGGGAACGTGAGGATATTCTTGGGATCCCTCTGTGAGCTGCCAGGTCATTATACTAGGCTCACGAGAGGTTGAGGTCTGCGGTAGAAGAACCAAGAATATGCCGTGGTTGCTATGCGAGCGACCTAAAGACTGGGGTGGATAGCAGTGAGTCGACGAATACATAAGGTGCCCGAGATAGCAAGTTCGTCGATCATCTACCATCTTGAGTCAAGCGTGTACGTACGGAAAGGCAGGGAACACCCAACAGACCATAATTTGCTATCTAATTATGGGTGAGGTAGGCCGTAGGATGTGGGCTGGCCGGAGTGTAGTTCTTATGCAAGATTTTCTCTTGTGTTGCCTTTCACTAGTTGAGGGAGGGGTCTCGTGGGACCATAGCCACGTGTAGAAAAGCAGACCTTAGTATCTGCATCGGCAGATAAATCTAAATCTCCCGACCGAGTCCTGTATTTCTTGTTTTGCCCTGTGACAGGACTCGGATGGCACGATGTGATACATGTGCATACAGTTATAGAAAAACGATTCACGATGAATGCGTGGGAAAAAGGGCGCGGTTGAGGGTTAGCGTAATCCCTAGTGGCCTAGGTGGTTTAACCCAAACCGAAATACGAAAGCGTGCAATAGGTAAGCGTAATCCCTAGTGGTGCTAGGTGGCGTAAGTCCTAGCAGTTCAAACGATGATTCATATGGAAGAGCCTAGCTAGAACAAGGGTGACAGTCCAAACGATTTCAAGGATAATACGACATGAGGAAGCCCGTACGAGGTACGGCAAAGGACTGAACTTATATACATGGAAAGAAGCATATGATTTGAGTAACCTATATATGCGATATTAGGTTGACATGGACCATTACACGACTTTGAGCACGGGACATTCATGGTTAACACATGACGCGGGTAGGGATACTAGTACGAGAGGTGCAGAGCAGATATACATGTTAGAACCAGGAAAAATATACATAATAGATACCGTGGGATATTAGACGGGGTAGATACCTTGGGATAGTATACTTGATAGAAACCTGACGATGTGATACCTTGATTTATCATGACACCGTGGTTTATCACGATACCTTAGTTTAGCTTGCTACAGTAATTCAGCCTGTTACCCCGATTTAGTTTATCTATCTTGTAGTCATCTTTATGTTTACTTTCAGTTTATGCATGTCATGTTACCTTTACCTGTTTTATACTGGAAGTAGATAGGACTTACTCAGTCTTTTTGACTGACCCGTTTTATTTCGCCTCTTTTCTTCCGTTCCCCCCCCCAGGTTTCAGGGAGGAAACAATGTTGTTTAGTTCGGACTTCTTCTGCTTGGAGGTCATCATGGATGGCTTGGACTTTTCTTGGCTATGGCTACTTTACTGTTTTTACTTGGGGAATAATTTATGAAAATGTCTTTATGCTTCTTTACTATTGCAAGACAGGTTTTGATGTACTCTGATGTAAAAGGCTTTAGACCTTATTTATTCATGTTATGAAAGTTTGATTTTACTTCCGCTATTTTATATGTTCTGTCTTGTGATATTTCTGTGCATGTTTACCAATAATGCCCCTCTAAAGCTAGTGCATTCCTTTGCGAGTGACCCTAGCGGAGGCGGGGTGTTACAGAAGTTAAAATCAGAATTGAAATTAAAACCTTGGAAATTGGAAAGGTGTTTGTAAATGGATTTGAATTGGATATATGAGAATTTTAAAATCCTGGGAGATTTTAAATTGTTTTACCAACATTGTGAATGATATTTTGAAATGTATTTCAAAATGGAATTGTTTAGAAATGGTTTTGAAAAGTGATATAGTATTGAACTCACTTCGATAGCTGGGAAATAACGCTGATGATGAATCGTGACATCATCAATGCTCATTTTCAAGTTCTAAGTGACGGATTACTACCAAAGTTTTTGTTTTTGAATTGTTTTGGGAAAAGCAAGTTGTTTTGAAATTCCAGAAAAGGAATATTTTATTTTAGAAAAAGTGAAGCTGCTTAAAACTCCTGGGGTGATTGTTTGAATTAAAAAAAATTAGACAGAAGTTTGGAAAAGCAAATTGGAATTAAAATAAAGGTAGTTCAGTGGTAATTGAATTGAATTGGATTAGAATGGTATCGAGAAAAACTGGATTTGTGATATAGGATTTTGAAATGAAATTTGGTTTGGATATAAGCGAATATTTGTGTTGAACAGATTTTTATTGGAAATTGGTTGCGATGACATTGGTATATGTTGAATTGATAACAGGTAAAAGGATATGATGATATGTCCGACAAAAAGGTGCCAGTTTATATTATATATGGGTTTGAGATTTTGATGAGCTGAAATGGCAAGCCGCTTGGCTGTTTGATTTTCTTTTGGGTTGAAGAAGGCCTAGAGAGGCAAGTTGGAGTTTGAGCTATTGACCAGTACAAAGGAGGTGCTAGCGAAATTTGTGATCGGAGGGGAGTTTAGTAGTTGTTTGCGGAATTTGGCGTGTTTTTGTACAAAAAGCTGTCGCTGATTTTGGTGGTGACAGCAAATATGAGCTGGAAGACGGAGTTCCTAGAACGGTGCGAGTTGAGGGTAAGTTATATAAGGAGGAAGAGGAATCGAAGAGAGGAGTGTTGGTGAGCTTTGTTTGAGTTTTCACTGAAAAACAAAGGAACGATGTAGGCCTGAAATTTCGGTAACGGTGATATAAGGAGGAGCGGGTTTCTGAGTTTCGGGGAAGACGAGTTGGTGGGTGCGGTATTTGAATGGGCCAGTGTGATTAAAAGGGGTAAAGCCCACTTAATGTTTTATTTATTTTTTGTTTTAATTTAAATTATTTACTAACTTGTAAATGGTATAACTTCATCATACCGTATCGGAATTGGACAAAACTAGATCTGTTGCGATCGTATGGACGGGATCTACATCATGGAACCGACGGGGAGTGAATTGGAGCTCGTTACAATTTATAGCTAGTCCGTCTGAATCAAGCGATGGTTATCGTTATCAACGATGATCGTCCAATGTGAGTAAAATTCACCAACTCTATCAGTTCATATTTTTATAACGTATTTTTAGAACTGATAAATGATGATTGATTGTTATGTGTTGACTATTTGATTGAATTGTTGATTGATTGGTTGAAATTATAGATTTGGTTATATATATATATATATATATATATATATTGATTCTATTTAGAAGAACATTTCTTAGTGAAATGAAATTGATGTTAATTATATTGTGTAACATCTGTGGATGCAGGGAAACAGGTTGGAGGGATCCAACTGGATTCCTCAATATTTATAATACTGTTCTTGAAGCGACCCGAACTTCCCCGTAAAGGAAAGCATGGATTGAGTTGAGAACAAGACGAATCAGAACACAAATAGAAGAACATCTTATTGCTTATTACAACAATTTCACCAGAATACAAGAATGTACAGAGTATGAATAAATATTACACAACAGAAAAATATCAGAGATTTAAATTACATTACATAGCAGCGGAAAATAATACAAAACACAACTGAAGGAGATATACGGATACAGAGTTTTCCGAATATCGTTCCAGCTATAAACCAGGATCTTGTGAATATAAATATGCAAAACCAAAACTACTAACTGCCCGCATGGAAAATAGGGGCACCCAGAGTTTAGGTTAAAACAATAAACTTCAGGTCAGTCATGTGATTGGTGTGAGAACTAAAACAGTTAGTTAAAACATTACTTTAAATCAGATATATCAAGGGACCACGCCGTTTAATACGTAACGGGTTTCCTCCCAAGAATACCAGGGCATATAACAAAACAGCGCAATGCTTTTTGGAAAAATGAAGCTATTATAAGACCCAGGTCCTATCACACAATGCAACGCAAGCCGGGGGATAGGGTTTTCCCTTATAATATCCAAACATGCTTGGTACGTTAAAAAAAATCATTTGATACTATTATAAGTGCACAGTATATAAAACAACTTCAAATATAGATATATCAATCCTAGACGGCATGGGTACCATATATCATGTCCCCAATACTAGGCTCTACAATCAAAACCGCAAATGTCACGTATTGGAAGTTGGATTTCCGTCTGTGAACCAAGGCAAGGGTTCGTCCTTACCGCTTCGAGACAATCTAGCCCATGTCTCAGGAACAGCCGCGACTACACCTTGGATCGTCAGGGCCGGTCCATCCGATGTGGATTAAAATGCCTGAACACTACGTTTCCCTGCCCTATGGGGCGTAAAAGAGCCAAATGACTCCATCGGTCCCGGATCGATCGATATAACCGAGGCACTTTGCAATCCATCATCCACATAAGTAAAATGTCCGGGCGTGTAAAACCCAAAACACCACTCCTAGCTAGAAGGAAACGCATGCCCTCCCTGAGGTCCTCTCCCATTTCTGGTTCAGACCGGGGTGTGAGGCTCGTGAATGAATGCTACACAAAGCTACGCTGTATTAAAGTCGTGCTTTAATCATCAACCACAAGACTTTTCTTTTCAACAGAAGCCTTGATCGTTTGCATCTCAGCATGCCACACAAGCAATTCACGCTATGCAACCGATGTATATCAGTCACACAGAATGAAATCCGATGTCAGACACACATCCATTTACATGTCCGTTCTGGGTCTGAACGAAACCGAAGGAACCTTATTCCTCGCATATCCATCGATATCCAAGTACGTTTGGACGATCACCAACTGATTCCCTCCTCTTGGGTGTACAGCCCAATCAAGATCATCAGTAATTATCCAAACGATGTGAAGACCTCCGGTCTTCAACCACCGTCTTCATCGTCGAATTATCGTCGATTCAGTTATTCAGAATGGGTATAAACCCGGCCTTTCCGAATAACTCGCATATATAATGAACAAGTGTTATAAAACACAACATACGCCTTATTCCAATCTTGAATATTCCTTTGTTCTAATATTCTTATATCTTGGGAAAGGTTCCTATTAATTTTATCAAAGATAAATTCTTTTAATTTATTCTTTAATCTTCTTTTGAATATCAATTCAAACCAAATTATGGTTTATCCAAACTAGTCGGGATTAGCGAACCTGACCGAAGTAATCATTTGTTAAATTTCCCAAACCCAACCTATTCATCCCATGAAGTAAAACTAGTAATACTTCATATCTAACACCATGGTGTTATCGGTAAATTCAATTACCATTTGACGTTCAAATCTAATTAAAGAATTAACTATCGCTTGGAGCAAAACTGGTGATACTCCATCCTCGATCATTTCTTGAATTTGATAATTTTAGTTATCAAATTCACCTTTAAATCTATTTAAAGATTCATTAAAACTCTAATTCAGTTTTAATTTCCAAAAATCATTACTTAATGATTATTCAAAGTTAAGAAATAAATCTTATCTTTAATGGGGTTAAAGAACTAATGTCATTTAAAACACAGTTCACGATACCCAAAATCTCATTCCATTAACAATGGAATCTTCACGGAAAACAGATCAATATATATAATCGATATAAACTTCCATATCCAACCGATACTATAAATGGAATAATGGCTAAGCCTCTTAAATTCCATATATAGTAATAGTCTTCCTCCACAGAAGTCCACTTCGGTTATTACAAAATCGAATTCCATTCCATTCCAATTTATTTTATTAAATTGGAAAACTTCACCTTGGAAAATTTCCTTTAAATCTTAACAAAAGATTTATAAATTCCAAATCACATTTCACTGTAAATCGGGTTAAAGAACGAATGTCAGTAAAAACACAGTTCACAACAACCCAATTCACATTCCAATTATAATCGGGTTAAATAACAAGTGTTATTTAAAACACCGTTCACGATAAACCCAAAAATTAATTCCAATTCAATTCCAATTAAATATTAATTAATTGGTATACTTCATTAGATCCAAATAAAAAAGATTTAATCTTTTCTCAACTGGGCTTAAGAACATTGTTAATGAAGATACCATTCACGACGAACCCAAATCTTATTTGATATTAAATACAAGGCTCTGAATAGAAAATATATCGGCCTATATTCAATATCAAATACTACAACCAACAAATATCGTATTGGAAGTAACGATATAAATATATCTTTTAAATTTCCATAACAATATCTGTATAATCATGAAATCCAACATCGAAATATTCCGAAGACAATTTCGATTCAAATCCATTTCCAATTCATATATTGGAAATTCTGGTTATTTTTAAAACCATTTCAAATCCAATTTATTTATTTTTAAGAACAATTGGATTATAATTCTAGTTCAAAACTAGTTCATTTCGATAAAAACCTATTTTTATCTTTTCAAATATGGGATTTTTCATCCCAATTCTTTCCAAATCATTTCTTATGATTTTACACTAATTATTGATATTTTTAATAATTTCGTCAAGGCTCGTACATTCGATTTTCATAAACGGCCATCGAATTGCAATTACAGCGACCTTTTCCAAATTTGATTTGGACATAATTCCAAATCCAACCGTTTTTTTTCAAATTTGTTTTATCCGTTAGAAATCTCTTTTAAATACGAACCCAACGGTTCCAGTTTTAGGAAAATCCGACGGTCGGATCTCCCGTAATGTCGGTTCGAAGTCAATGGTTCAAATTCGCGAACTACCGCGACGCGGCGCGGCGCGTTCTATTCAGGCCACTAAATATATAATATATATATTATATATTTCGTTGATTTCCATTTAAAACGTATTTTATAAATCGTTTTAAATTCGTTTTCAAAACGATTTCAACTTCATATTCAATTTCAAATCAAAATTGAATATTCCATATCATCGATATATAAATGATAATTTTTTCAAAACATTATATTTTGAAATCAATCCCCTTTCGATATTCATTACAAAAATGGATAAAATCGATACAAATATCGTACACGTCAAAATGGCGTATGTCTAATCAACATGGATTTATATTTTTAAATATATTCGTGTCCATCCCAAATCGGACATCAAAATCAGATTTTGATCTTTTACTGAATATTATTTTAAAATATTCATTATTTTAAAATATTTCTTTTTCAAAATATTCTTTATTTCAAATATTTCTATTTTCAAATATTCTATTTCAAATATTTCTATTTTCAAATATTCAGTTTCAAATATTCTTTATTTTTCAAATTGAAATGAAGCCCAATCAGTTACCATATAATTTTATTTATATGGATCCCATAAAACACATGTATATAATCAACCATCATCCAAAGTGCATTACACAACTGCATAAGCATAAAATATAAATAACTAACGTTTACAACAGTTTGTCAACCAATCGATTGACATACAACTAAACAATTGGGATTAGTGTATGTTAATTTTCATCCCAACACTCGTGTAGGGTTTCAATCAATCAAACACGGATTTTTATTTGTGCAGTTGGGCAATGTGTAAAATATATTGTCCCAATCAATGTCAGTCAAATAGGTGTACCTAAACAAACTGTCTGATTTGTATATGGATATTTATTTTCAACTATCTAAATTTTTCTAATACTTTCTAGAAAATTTCGGTAGCATAACGACACGATACTAGAAATGGGATAAGGTCTAGCCTTATCCCTCTCCTTATAATGGCGCACGTCATACCCAAACCAAATTGTATCAATTCGTTTCATACCCCAAACCAAATTCAAAAAAATATTCCAATCAACCAAACAATCAAACAAGTCGTCCATGGTTTGTGGACGACGGGGAGCGGTTCATATATGCAGTTAAAAATAAATAACTGTATAAAAATGTTCAGTGAGGAGTTCTCACCTATAAGCTTAACTAAACAATGCGACTCTTCCTATGTAGAAAATCTTCGCCGTGTTTCCAACGAGATCTGTTTCACACGGTATACGTTAAAAATCATGTTTTCAACTTCGCTTCTTCCTATAAAAAAATTTATATTTAAAAATCTCGCCTTTGCTATTTTAAAAATATCGCCTTTTCTATTTTAAAAATATCGCCCTTTCTATTTTAAAAATATCGCCTTTTCTATTTTAAAAATCAAATTTTTATCACAAATATAATCTTTCCAGTTATAAAAATATAATCTTTTCAGTTATAAAAATATAATCTTTTCAGTTATAAAAATATAATCTTTTCAGTTATAAAAATATAATTTTTTCATATTATAAAAACCATATTTTTACGATGTCACTTCATTTTCAAAATCGTATTTTTATCAGGATAAAAACCACAACTTCCACGTATGAAAAATCGTAGCTTTATATAAATAAAAATCAAAGCTTTTAAAAATTGAATCTTTCTCTAATAAAAAAAATCATAGCTTTCATGTTTTAAAATCCAATTTTTATTCACATCAAATCCAATTTTTATTCATGTTCTTCATATCAAACTGAATTTTTTTCTCCTTTTAAATCTAATAACTTTAAACCAATAAAAATATATATATATATAAAGAAGAAACTCATAGGGGTTGGTGGTGGAGATGGCCGCGGTGGGGCCTACAGCGGCGGCAGGGGGTGTTGGCGGCGCAATGGAGATCGGCGGCTGTGTAAGGCGGCAGTGTGGCCTGGCCATTGGTGGCGGCGCAGTTCTATTCGAAGATGGGGGGTTTGGGGGCGGTGTTTGCGTTTGATTCGGGGAAGGAGAGAGGAGAAGAAGGAGAAGAGGGGGCGGAGCTGATGGGGTGGGGCGGTGCTCTGGCTGGGCGGTGGTCGCAGTGGTGCAAGGGGGCAGAGGTCAATAACAAGCGGGGATTTTTTTTCCTTTTTTTTCCTTTCAGATCGAACGAGAGAGAAGTGAGGGAGAGAGAAAGGGTTTGACCAAGCCCATATAATAATTTATTATTTTATTATAAATTCCATAAAGTTAAATTTTCATTTCATCTCCAATCTGAACCCAACGACTGTCGCCTCTAGCTAATTACCCATTCCGAACACAATGGGATATGTATCGTAATCCAATTCGACTATTTTGCTCAGTTTCCATCAAAATCAAAATATAAATCTATATATTGAATTTGAACGTGCATTTCAATTTACCGGAGCCACATACTGACTCTAAAAATTATAGAAAAATTATTTCTAGCTTCGTATTGATGGTACAGTCCTAACAAAACTAATTTCGTCAAATTTGAAGACCGTTTAAAAAATGGCCATTTTCTGGTCGATCTAGATTGACAAAACACGTTTTCTTGTACCACACTCACATATTAATTCCAAAATTTACGAATTCTGGAATCTTGCAATAACTTGACATCCCGGATACAACAAAAGTGGTTTCGTCAATAATGGAGGTCATTTGCAAAATTTCCATTCTTAAAGGCCAAAATTCCATAGCGACTATTCTGAATTTTCAATTAGGCATAACTTTTTATTCCCGGTATGAAATTTTGATTTTTCGGATTCTTTGGAAAGATATTTTCAAATAGATTCTAATATTTTTGGTTTCGCCAAAATCCGATTTATTTTGAATCATGTACACTCGTTTGAAATTTGAAATCGAATTTTTGAACTACCGCAGCATTTTCAATTCCTTTTATAGTTAAAAATAATTATTTATTTTCTAACATCGATTGAAATAAATATATATGTTCAAATTCTATTCAAAATAAATTTCTCGACATTATTATTTAAAGTAATTCATTTTAAATATTCAAAATTCATTAAAATTACCAAACTAAAAATTTTAAATTGGTTTAGATTTTCTGGGTTGTTACAATCTCACCCAATTAAAATTTTTTGGTCCCCGAAAAGGAATGGAGCTGCAAGTTGTTTTACAAACCAACTCAACTTTCATAATTTTCATTATGGCTTAAGTTCTTCAACTTTTCAGTTTCTAAGAACTTTTCAAATTTTTCAAAAATTTGGCCAAAACCCTAAATTTTCGAAAAATTTCGCCATAACCTCCCCTGCACGGGAGCACCGAAAAAATCCCGAAATTGCGTTACAGGCCTCTCCAATCCAAAAAGAAAAAGAAACAGCCAAGCGGCTAGCCAATCGGCTCATAGAATCATCCAAAACCGAAGAAATACAATAAAAAAGTACCTATTTGTCCGGCAAACAATTTTATTCCTCTTCTCTAGCCTCCTTGCAATGACCTGTTCAATGTATATACATGTACATGTATGCAAATTCAAACAATTTTCAAGTCAGTTTAAAATTTGATCATTTTGGCTTAATTCACCTTTTATTCACATGTCGGTTTAATGAATAATCATGCAACATAAACATCAATCAATTAGTTGGTAAATTTACAAATTCATACTTTGATAGACGTGGAGAAAATCATGTTTTTGATGCCAAATCACAACAATAGCCCTATCTAGTTTTGGTTCTCACACCAGCCAATTGGAAATATATAGAAATCCCACTTTCGAAACACGAAAATAAATGCTGATGATGAGGCGTCAATCATCAGAATCATGTCCGAGCGACTAGAGTGTGATTCTATCTCTATCCAGTATATTTGAGGCTTCGGATACACGTGGATCAGACGTATATTCAAAATCTCCATATACCCGATTGTTCAAATTCAATACAAATAAATAATCAAATACATAAAATAAGATTTAATTTTCAAATCAAAAATTGTTTTCATTTTTATTTTTAAAAACACTACTCTTCACACTCGTTCTAGGATACTACTGATCCCATCTCTAACGAGTCATTCTCATTGGATATTACTAATCTAATCTCTGATGAATTCTTTCGTTTGGTTCTAACGTGTCTTTTTCTCGGAGCTATGTAAACCAAAGCTCTGATACCAAACTAACACAACCCAAACTTCCATGTAAAGGAAAGCACAGACTGAGTTGAGAAAAGGACGAATCAGAACACAAACAGAAGAACATTTTATTTCTTATTACAACAGTTTCAACAGAATATTAGAATGTACAGAGTTTGAATAAATATTACACATCAAAAAAATATCAGAGATTTAAATTACATTACATAGCAGCTGAAAATAATACAAAACACAACTGAAGGAGGTACACGGATACAGAGCTTTCCGAATATCGTTCCAGCTATAAACCAGGATCGTACGAATATAAATCTACAAAACCAAAACTACTAGCTGCCCACGTGGAAAATAGGGGCACCCAGAGTTTAGGTTAAAACAATAAACTCCAGGTTAGTCATGTGACTGGTGTGAGAACTAAAACAGTTATTTAAAACTTTACTTTAAATCAGATATATCAAGGGACCACGCCGTATAACACGGAACGGGTTTCCTCCCAAGAATACCAGTGTATATAACAAAACAACACAATGCTTTTTGAAAAAATGAAGCTATTATAAGACCCAAGTCCTATCACACAATGCAACGCAAGCCGGGGGATAAGGTTTTCCCTTATAATAGCCAAACATGCTTGGTACGTTAAAACAAATCATTTGATACTGTTATAAGTGCATAGTGTATAAAACAACTTCAAATATAAATGTATCAATCCTAGATGGCATGGGTGCCATATATCATGTCGCCAATACTAGGCTCTACAATCAAAACCGCAAATGTCATGTATTGGATGTTGGATTTCCGTCCATGAACCAAGGCAAGGGATCATCCTTACCATTTCGAGACAATCTAGCCCATGTCTCTGAAACAGCCACGACTGCACCTTGGATCGTCAGGGCCGGTCCACTCGATGTGGATTAAAATGCCTGAACAGTACATTTTCCCGCCCTATGGGGCGTAAATGAGCCAAATGACTCCATCGGTCCCGGATTGACCGATATAACTGAGGCGCCTCGCAATCCATCATCCACATAAGTAAAATGTCCGGGCGTGTAAACCCCAAAACACCACTCCTAGCTAGAAGGAAACGCATGCCCTCCCGGAGGTCCTCTCCCCTTTCTGGTTCACATCGGGGTGTGAGGCTCGCAAATTAACGCTACACAAAGCTACGCTGTATTAAAGTCGTGCTTTGATCATCAAGCACAAGACTTTGCTTTTCAACAGAAGCCTTGATCGTTTGCATCTCAGAATGCCACACAGGCAATTCACGCTATGCAACCGATGTATATCAATCACACAGAATGAAATCCGATGTCAGACACACATCCATTTACAAGTCTGTTCTAGGTCTGAATGAAAACGGAGGAACCTTATTCCTCGCTATCCATCGATCTCCAAGTATGTCTGGACGATCTCCAACTGATTCCCTCCTCTTGGGTGTACAGCCTAATCAAGATCATCAGTAATTACCCAAACGATGTGAAGAACTCCGGTCTTCAACCACCGTCTTCATCGTCGACTTATCGTAGATTTAGTTATTCAGAATGGGTATAAACCCGGCCTTTCCGAATAACTCGCGTATATAATAAACAAGTGTTATAAAACACGACATACACCTCATTCAAATCCAGAATATTCCTATATTCAAATATTCTTATATTTTGGGAAAGGTTCCCATTAATTTTATCAAAGATAAATTCTTTAAATTTATTCTTTAATCTTCTTTTGAATATCAATTCAAACCAAATTATGGTTTTTCCAAACTAGTCAGCATTAGCGAACCTTACCGAAGTAATCATTTATTAAATTTCCCAACACCAACCTATTCATCCCATGAAGTAAAACTGGTAATACTTCATATCTAACACCACAGTGTTATCGGTTAATTCAATTACCATTTAATGATCAAATCTAATTAAAGATTTAACTATCGCTTGTAGAAAAACTGGTGATACTCCATCCTCGATCATTTCTTGAATTTGATAATTTTAGTTATCAAATTCACCTTTTAATTTATTTAAACATTAATTAAAACTCTAATTCAGCTTTAATTTCCAAAAATCATTACTTAATGATTATTCAAAGTTAAGAAATAAATCCTATCTTTAACGGGGTTAAAGAACTAATGTCATTTAAAACACAGTTCACGATACCGAAAATCTCATTCCATTAACAATGGAATCTTCACGGAAAACAGATTAATATATATAATCGATTTGAACTTCCATATCCAACCGATACTATAAATGGTATAACGGCCAAGCCTCTTAAATACCATATCTAGTAACAGTCTTCCTCCTCAGAAGTCCACTTCGATTATTACCAAATCGAATTCCATTCCATTCTAATTTATTTTATTAAATTGGAAAACTTCACTTTGGAAAATTTCCTTTAAATCTTAACAAAAGATTTATAAATTCCAAATCACATTTCACTGTAAATCGGGTTAAAGAACGAATATCATTAAAAACACAGTTCACAACAACTCAATTCACATTCCATTTATAATCGGGTTAAAGAACAAGTGTTATTTAAAATACCGTTCACGATACACCCAAAAATCAATTCCAATTGAATTCCAATTAAATATTAATTAATTGGTATACTTCATTAGATCCAAATAAAAAAAATTAATCTTTTCTCAATTGGGTTTAAGAACAGTGTTAATGAAGACACCATTCACGACAAACCCAAATCTCATTTGATATTAAATACAAGGTTCTGAATAGAAAATATTTCATCTTATATTCAATATGAAATACTACAACCTACAAATATCGTATTGGAAATAATGATATAAATATATCTTTCAAAATTTTCATAACAATATCTGTATAATCATGAAATCCAACATCGAAATATTCAGAAGACAATTTCGATTCAAATCCATTTCCAATTCATATATTGGAAATTCTGGTTATTTTTAAAACCTTTTCAAATCCAAATTATTTATTTTTAAAAACAATTGGATTAAAATTCTAGTTCAAAACTAGTTCATTTCGATAAAAAACTATTTTTATATTTTCAAATATGGGATTTTTCATCCCAATTGATTCCAAAACATTTCTTATGATCCTACACTAATTATTGATATTTTTATTTATCTTGTCAAGGCCCGTACAGTCGATTTCCACAAACGGCCATCGAACTGCACTTATAGCGACCTTTTCCAAATTGGATTTGGACATAATTCCAAATCCAATCTTAATTTTTCAAATTTGTGGTATCTGTTAGAAAGATCTTTTCGATACGAACCCAACGGTTTCGGTTTTAGAAAAATCCGACGGTCGGATCTCCCGTAATGTCCGTTCGAAGTCAATGGTCGAAATTCGCGAACTACCACGGTGCGGTGCATTCTATTCAGGCCATTTTTTATATAATATATATATATATTATTTATATTTCATCGATTTCCATTTAAAACGTATTTTATAAATCGTTTTAAATTCGTTTTCAGAACGATTTCAACTTCATATTCAATTTCAAATCAAAACTGAATATTCCATATCATCGATATATAAATGATAGTATTTTCAAAACATTATATTTTGAAATCAATCCCCTTTCGATATTCATTATAAAAATGAATAAAATTGATATAAATATCATTCACGTCAAAATGGCGTATATCTAATCAACACGGCTTTATATTTTTAAATATTTTCGTGTCCATCCAAAATCGGACATCAAAATCAGTTTTTGATCTTTTACTGAATATTATTTTAAAATATTCGTTATTTTAAATTATTTCTATTTAAAAATATTATTTATTTCAAATATTTCTATTTTCAAATATTCTATTTCAAATATTCTTTATTTTCCAAATTGAAATGAAGCCCTATTAGTTACCATATAATTTTATTTATATGGATCCCATACAACACATGTATATAATCAACCATCATCCAAAGTGTATTACACAACTGCATAAGTGTAACACCCCACATCCATTAAGGTCACTCACAAAGGGAATGCCTTAACTTCAATGGAGCATTATGGGTACTGGAACAAAAATATTACAAGACAGACATATATAAAACAGCGGAAAGTAAAGTGGAAGTACTTAAAATCATTTATTAAATATGATTGTTTACCATAAAAGCCCATCAACTTTCATGGTAAGTCCTAGTGACTTTCAGCATAAAAATAGTTAAGGATAATATGGCATGAGTAAACTGAAAGTAAACATAAGCATGATGACAAGATAAGCAACAGGCAAGATAACTAAGGTTAACATGATGTGATTTTTGTCAAGTAACATCGCAAGGTTCCCATTCAAGATAAACTAAGTAAAATTTCGTAAGATTCCTTTCAAACATAACAAGATTCCTCTGCTTTGCCATTAAAATATTTCTATGACATCTACTTTCTCTGGACCACCTAACTAGCATCCTTACAATTGTCTTGCATGGAATAATCCGTATTCTTACTAATACTCCAACTAGTGTCCTCTGTAACAAGGATCCTTACCCCCTACTAGTGTCCCAACTAGTAGCCCGTGTTATATAATAAGGTGATCCCACCCACTACTTAGAAATCATAATACTAGTCTTATGTACCCATAGCTGACTACATAGGTGCCGCCTGCCCCTATCTCCACTAGGTGTACCCACCAACCCCCATGCGATCGGCTCCCTAACTCGTAGATACCCGTGCTGGCCCCACAGTGGGGTGTATCACTCCCCTAAAGTGGCAACCCGATACAACTTGATGATGCACGGCTTATACCTACACGATGCAACAACGTCATACCTACCAGCCCTGGTCCACACACGCATATGAAACCCGTTGGACTTGCGTTGCCACCGCTAGCCCGTTTTGACCTCTTGCAATCAAACCCAGTATGCGTGTCCCGTCCTCGACATGGGTCGAGCTCACAAAGATACGTGATGGGCTATTGGTCTGAAAAGGGTTCCCTTTCCTCGACACAAGCTTCCCTCCTATGCTTGGTCCGCTCTAGTAATTCTTACTTAACCCCTTCTTATTCATGTCCACTTACATGCTTAAATTTTGGTTAAGTATACACCAGTTATGTCTTACATGTTACCCATGTCCTCCACTTAACCCCTACATCATCCTCATGTCTTAATACATGCTTTGTCTTGGTTAAGTGCTTATTGGTTATATTTTACATGTCATTCATATTAACCCCAACGTCTGGGTTTAACCAAGCGCCTTGGCTTTATCTGCCATTAGACCCTATGTATATCCATTAACTATGCGCTTGTGCTACTTCATCAGTCTTATCATTTAACTTGGTTTTTTCCATTTATACCAACCTTCAACTTGCTTATTAATTCAACTCTTAACTTGAATTATACTAAGTCCATTAATAAGCCCGCAACATGTTATTCCTATGATTCATACATTAACCCCTAATTTTGGTACAATAACATGTTCTTATTCAATCTTTACAACAAAGTACCCCTTACTTACAAACACACTGGAGAGAGAGAATAATTCCCTAAATACCAACCCCGAAGATCGAAATCAACATCAGATTGATACTCAGAGGATTATCCAACCTAACCAATGTTTTGTTCCTTTTTATAATATAACTTATGTCGCCTTCAATTGTAAATTCATTCTTGTCTTTACATATTGCTTAATCTACAATGAAGCACATCTTTCCTTATTACATGAGTTATCTCATCTTATCTATTGTTCCGCCTAACTTACTTTATTCCATAAGTTATCATTCCCACTTAGGAATTAATTAAGATTTACTTAACTCAACCATTCATGTCATAATAGTTAAGTGTCATTAGCTTGTTCATATTACTTAACCCACCCATTCATACCATATTGGTTAAGTGTCATTAGCCTAATCATTTTACTTAACCCACCCACTCATACCATATTGGTTAAGTGTCATTAGCCGAATCATATTACTTAACCCACCCATTCATACCATATTGGTTAAGTGTCATTAGCCTAATCATATTACTTAACCCACCCATTCATACCATATTGGTTAAGTGTTCTTAGTTTTCTTAACCCTATCCACTGGTCTAATTACCATGTTATGTTGGTTAAGTATTACTATTCGTATTTCCACATGTCACCCACATGTCACCCACATGTCACCCACTTAACCCCCATGTCCCACCACATGTTTATCTGGTTAAGTATTTCTTAATTCATTAAGGCCGTAACCCTATAAAGACCTCTCACATTAGACTGACATTTATGGCAGCTGGATTTGCTGGGCGGGTCCGGGCAGTCTTACACCATAAAAGAGTCTAACCTCGTGTCTTTACAACTGTTACGCTTTTAATTTGGGCCTAGGACCTCTCACATTGGGCTACCATTTGTGACTACTGGATTCGTCGGGCGGGTCCGGGCAGTTTTACATCACAAATGAGTCCAACCTCGTGTCCTAAGCATTGATTATCGCTTATAATCTTATACCCTAGTCTTAATAATTTCCTTATTCAAATTATTAATTAATTCCTAATTTAACGATGTCCATAATTGACTCAATTATGTTCATCAATTAATGGTATGCAAAATCATACCAATTTTATCACAATTTGTCCTATGCCATTAAGGGCAACTTATCTCAATTTATATTTATCCCTCCTTTAAGGCTATTACATGCCAACTACCCAAAACCCACTTAGGCGTGTTCATATTAGCCCTTTTTCAAGACATAAATTATCATATGTGTTTCAACTACAAATCTCACAAAATTAACATATGCCCAAGTTCTAGATTACATATCAGTTTTACATATGCCCAATTCATACCAAATCTACATATGTTCAGTTCATGCCGTTTTATACGTGTGTCAATTTTTATGTCAATTTAAACATATCCGGTTCTAGCCAAAAATTACATATGCCAATCCCAATTCTTACAATTACCATTTTAATGGCAATACCCAATTAACCAAATCTATATTATGCCTTCGATTCTACCAAATACACATATATCTAACTAGGCGATATCTCGGTATTTCCCCCGTATCCAATCGCACATAAATCGCAGTTTAGGCCTAGGTCCGAAATTGACCTAGGTTCATCAAAAGGAAAATAAATAGGGGGAGGTAGAAGTTGCAATGAAACAAGATCAGGGAGAAAACAGCATAGATCGTCATGATAGGCATAAAGATAAATCTTGATAATAATATCAACATGAATCCAAGAAACTGATTTACAACGACTGAATAGAGCATGAACTAGACATAAGAATGGAGATGAACAAGTCTCAAAACTCAAGGTTCAAAGGTAAACAGGAATAGATCTGAATTGATAAACATGCTTATATCCAATTACACGTTATTCCATAGCCATATTAAAATTAAGTATTTTAATCTAAAAAGTAACTAGAACTTACATAGCATGGCTAGCGAATTTAAGAACTGAAATTGATGTTGTAGCATTGTTGATTCATCTCCTTGAATCGTTGTAAAAGTCATCATCTTTGCATTGGATTGCATATGAGAGCTTATGAAGATTAGAGACGGCGGCCATGACCAAGAGGGATTTCAGCAGCATAATGGTGGCTAGACGTGTTGTAGTGAATTAGGGTTTACACATCAGGGGGTTTATATAGGGTTAGGTAGACGAATCTGGACAGAAAACGAGACTAGAAACATAAGAATGCACCCAGGCCCAAAAGTGGGCTCGGGGACCAGGTCGACACCCAGGTCGACTGCCCGGTCGACCTTGTCTGGGGGGGTCGAATCCCCAGTCGACCTGGGTACTGGGCGGGAAATTTCCTGCCCAGCATTTTCTGGGTTTTGAATTCGAAATTTGAATTCGAATTCGAGCTGTTTTCGATTCTGAAAATCCTGAAACTTCAGAGGGTCATATCTCTCTCATACGGACTCCGATTCTCGCAAACTCGGACTTGTTTTCAAGCAGAATTTCGAGATGAACGCAATGGTTCATCCCATGTCCCTTGATTCTTGCTTTAAAATTTAATTCTGCCTTGATTTATGATTTTAATATGTTATTAAAATTCGGGTTGTTACATTCTCCCCTCCTTAAAGGATTTCGTCCCCGAAATCTTCAAGTTAAGAAGAATGTGTCCTACCATCCAGTCATCCATCTACTCAATCATCAATCACAGGCATTCATTGTCCTTAAAGGATTTCTAATTCTATATGAACATATGCAGAAAGTGTGTGTATATGTTCCTTATCTAATGCAAATGATCAAGCCTGATTGATCTTCTAGATGCAAAGATATGTTTAGTGCCATGAGTCCAACATGTATGCAAATAGTCCTAGTCACATAAACACTATATGTGTGCACAAACATCCATCCATATGCAACATCCGTATGATAACACATTCAATTTAATCCACAAACAAGTGTAAACACTCATGCATATGCAATACACTACACCAAAACAACCAATTTGGCGCACCAGGATGTGGATATTTGATAGGGTTTTAAGCCGTATCAAATTTGATAGGGCTTATAGCCGTACGAAATTTTATAAGCCGTATCAAACTTTCATTTGCAATCCGCATCATCTCCAATACTTGAAATCTCACCCTAGATCTTGAAGGGTTCAGATTGGTTCTTTTTTATTGTGCTTGGACCCGTATCAAATTCGAGTGGGAATTTCCCCTTTCCGTGTTTTTTTTTGTGGTTTCTCCCTCTCCTCTTTTCTACTTCGGTCGAACCAAAAGGAATTGCCAAACCAAAAAGAAAAAATGGTGAAGCCCTAAAATTAGGATATTCGGCTACCTGCCACCACTCTACATGTCATCCCCCCCCCCCCCAATCGAAGTTCGGCTCTGGGAGAGCGTGCCCCAACCCGAACCCTAATCCGCCTTTTCCTCCTACGGTTGACTGCGTCGTTAATTTTTGAGGACGGCGAGTGATTGCGGTGGTTGGAGGTTGAATTGGAGGATGTGGAGTTGCGGTAAAAGGCGTTTCAGGTGGTGATTTGGGGGTTTGCGTAGTGTACGGAGGATGAAGCTCGAGGTGATTTGGGGGTTTGCGTAGTGTACGATAGGATTTATTTGTTATCGGAGGGGGCTGGTGGTGATTGTGATTGCGTGGAGGAGGCAATTGAAGCAGATGAAAGCAAGTACTAGTGAACAAGAGGATGGATTTGAAGTGTTTGGAGGAAGTGGAGTGTGTGATTAAAGAGGAGTTTGTGTTGTGGTTTGGAGGATGAAAGTGCGGTTAGTATTGGCAGGAGTTGATGAGGTTGCCACTGGGGTGGTTTGTGGTGAATACTTGCGAGTATGGAGAAAAGTGGAGTTGTGTATGGATTTTTGGACTGTCGTTTGAGAAAGGAGTTGGTCTGTGTTGGTGTGTACTATTGTTGGTAAAAGGGGAGGCTGTCGGTCAATTTTGTCGCATAGAGGAGGGAGTACAGGGTATACGTAGACAGTTGCAGGGTATGGTGCGAGAAGGTGGACGTCGATTGTTGTTGAATAGTGGAGATGGCCGGTTTTGTTGACAGTCTTGTGAGTTGTTTTGTAAGGCCGTTACTGAAGTGGAGTGGAGTATGTGGTCCGGACAGTAGAACTAAGGGTGGACAGTGAACTGAGGGTGATGGAGCGTTGAATGTATTGTGATGGTGGTTAGAGGATGGTCAGAAGGGGAATGCAGTGGTGGTTAGGATATTCGGCTCTCTTGTGAAGATGTGCTTGGTGCACAGGAGTTGTGGAACTGAGAAACAAATGTTTGATAAACTGCCCCGTATTGCGGGTGAGTTGTTCAATTTTTATGTTTTCCAGTTATTACACATGCCATTATTGATCATGCTGTATCAACTGAAAATGCATTAAAAACTTTAGATTATTTATTCATTCTCTTAGTAACTACTCTACTATCAATCTTTGTTCATTTTTTTATGTTTATTTCATATAACTTGTAGATATTTTTTAAGATTGCGCCCCCACTGATTCAATTGTCTGCGTCCGCCACTGGCTCAGGTTATCTCTCTTAACCACCTGCAGGCTTCCATCATCTCATCTATCTCAAGCGATGGATTTGGTGGTGTTCTGCGGAATCATTATTCAAACTGCTAACATTACTTCATACCTGTTTTACTTATTTGTAAGATTCGACTGCAATTACTAATGATCTCTTTCATTTCTCCTTCTAATAAAACAGACTATTTCTGTTCAATTTATGCAGATAAATGAGTTTGTCAAACTAGGGGGCGAACAGCTTACTCCATTACTATGCATATATATTAGGTGCCATCTTACCTTGCATATCTAATAATGAGGAGAAAATCACAGTGGTACACATGATACCTTTTTATTAACTCATAGGTACAAAATTTTATGACAAGAGCATGTTGACAAAATGCCATGCTTCATCTGCATAGGTTGCCTATGAAACCAATGATGGACTTCGTAATATTCGTGCAGATCCTTCAGAGTGATTTGATATTGGAGTTATTCTTGCCATTGCAAGGAGGTACCTGTTTCAACCATATAAACATATTTGTCTGCTTAATTTTTTGGGATATGAAGATTCTAATAGATGTTGCATGTTTGGGGAGGTGTATATAGCGTCCCAATCATCATAGATACTTTGTCGGTTGAAGTATTAGAGATGCAATATGAATTGTAATTGTCTTTTAAAATCATAGAGCTACAATTGAAGTGGGTGCAAAATTATAGTGGGTTGGGTTTACAAACTCAGTTGTGGACTGAGATATCGCGCCTGAGTTTGCAAACTCAGTCCGGACTGAGTTTGCAAACTCATTCGCGGACTGAGTGCAAACTCAGTCGCGGACTGAGTTTGCAAACTCAGTCGCGGACTGAGTTTGCAAACTCAGTCGCGGACTGAGTTTGCAAACTCAGTCGCGGACTGAGTGCAAACTCAGTTCCGGACTGAGTTTGCAAACTCAGTCGCTGACTGAGTTTGCAAACTCAGTCGCGGACTGAGTGCAAACTCAGTCGCGGTCTGAGTGCAAACTCAGTCGCGGACTGAGTGCAAACTCAGTCGCGGACTGAGTGCAAACTCAGTCGCGGACTGAGTGCAAACTCAGTTCCGGACTGAGTTTGCAAACTCAGTCGCTGACTGAGTTTGCAAACTCAGTCGCCAACTGAGTGCAAACTCAGTCGCGGACTGAGTTTGCAAACTCAGTCACGGACTGAGTTTGCAAACTCAGTCGTGGACTGAGTTTGCAAATTCAGTCGCGGACTGAGTTTGCAAAATCAGTCGTGGACTGAGTCCAAACTCAGTTCCGAACTGAGTACAAACTCAGTTCCGGACTGAGTTTAAACTATTTATAAAAAGTGGAACATGTCGTTTGAAATACACACTTAAATTTCATGCTTAAACGAATTGATTTTTCTAGTGATCCCGTTGAATCTTCGTATGGTTTACATATCTAATTGTTTGAAATTTGTAAGTGTCAAACTTAAGTTTTATGATCCACCCTCTAGGAATATATTTTTGGGCTCAAATACACATCTGAATTTCACACTTACTTTCTTTTTAAACTATTGGTTTCTCAAGATGTCTCGTTGAATCTTCAGGTGTGGTCCTCATATTTAATGTTTTTGAAATCTTTTTTAAGCGTGAAATTTCAACTTGATACTTGAGTTTAAAGATCCAGTTTCAGAGAGAATGGATAATGAAAACTTATGACCTTATCTGATCAATGTATTCTCACTGTATACACTTTAGTTCGGTTTAGTCCAATATATTCATCATCTATTTACCTAACTTTATTACATCATATTAATCAGGAAGGCGATTTTGAGATGAAACACATTGATAGGGTATGGTTCAAAATTTATCTTTTCAATACTTTATTTATCTTTCAAAAAGCTTCATAATTGTAAGCATTAGAAAGTCGTGTATGGTTCAAAATTCAAATTTATATTGTGTGAGCACTTTTGCAGATTGATGTAAACATCCTCCCACTCTTTCATGTGGTAACTAACTCTCACCTGTGAATAGTTATGGCATTGTTGTTACATTAAGCTATTTAAAGTTGCAGTATTATCACGAATAGTTATTATACTTCTTCTCAAGTTTTTTCCTCTGTAAATAAATATGTATTCACTGTAAATTTACTTATATTGGCAGGGGAGGGAAGAATATGATGCATGATAGTGACAACAATGACGACGACGAAGATGAAGATGGCAAAGGGAAATCTACGGTGCTGAACAGTCAGGTGTAATTATACATTCAAAGAGTGTTTGTGTGCTTATATCTTTAGAAAAGAGAGGACTTGATCGAAGGCCACTGGTTCTTTTTTGTCATAGCTAAATTATTATTGTATATGCTTAATACATTGTTGAATAATATCGACCGAATACTCATTTCAATTGTTGTTTCAAGTTTTTCACTTCGACAATGGTCCATGATTTATATCATGTTTCATTCAATTTGGTCTTGATTGGTTATGTGAGATTTGTTCTGATGTAAATTCTGTGATATTTGTTGTATTCAAATTATTTTAATTCTGGAGCTCTTGCTGTATTTTTTTTATGTTTTTTTTTAAATTAGATACGGTTTAAAACCGTATCGATCTATGAAGTTGATAGTGCCAGCATGCTAACTTGATACGGTTTTAAGCCGTATCAATTTAAAATTTTGATACGGCTTTAAGCCGTATCAAATACATCAATTGATAAGGTTTTAAGCCGTATCAAAATAATAAATTGATACGGCTTAAAACCGTATCAAATTGGTAATTTGATACGGTTTTAAGCCGTATCAATTTATGATTTTGATACGGCTCAAAACCGAATCAAAGCAACAAGGACGCCATTTTTTGATATGGCTTAAAACCGTATCAAATCGATTTTGATACGGTCATGAGAACTGCCAAATTGGCATTTTTGGTGTAGTGATATGAAAGGTGACTCAGCCGATCTAGTGCTTAATGTGCGTGTATATGCATCCACGAGCAACCACTTGCAACCATCAATCATAACATGTCTAAAACACATGTTTACACCCAACTGTTCCTACCTAAAGATATAGTCGAATGATAGAAACAAGTAAAAACTCTGCGACCATCAAAGCTAGAAATCTATGTCACATATATACTGATTAGGAGAAGAATTCCCTAAGCACCAGCCCCGAAGACCGAAATCAACATCAGACTGACACCCAAAGAAATTCTCAACCCAACCAATATATATGTGATTCTAGGAAACTAAGCATGATGGACTCCTTTTAGGTCACAAGAAATCCCTTCCTAAAACCAACCCATATCCTATAAAACCCAAAAGGTTTAATCAACCCAACGGACACCCTCAAGCCCCAACATGTAAAACTAACAGATGAGTCATACTCCCTATGGGGTTTGCAACAGAAATTGGATTGAGAATAGGACCGAGAGGATATACACAAAATATAGCATGCAAGTAAGCTCTACAGGGAAAAGGAATCAAGAATATACTCTTAAAAAGAGATGTGATGCACGAATATAGTCTTCAATCTTCGAAGCCACATTACCTTGAGCTTAACTCCATTGCGCTTTGACCGACTTTAACTTCACAATTTCATATCTCCTTGATTCTTATTTCCAAAATACGAGTTGGAACTCATTTCACTGTTGCCTTTTGTTCCACTTTCACTTATTCTCCCTCTAGTATACTCGGTCTCAAACATAACTGTGTATTGAGGGTTCCATGTAAGCTCTCCAAAATTCAATAGTGAATCTTGGATCTCGTTCACTTACTAGAAGGTATTCCGCATAGATGAATTATCTCTTGAAAATAAACAAATGTCAACCATGTTGCTAAATGTACTTACTAAGGCAATTTTCTACATCACATGCATAAGTGAAATGAACCATCCGCCTTAGTGGTGAACACTACTCGAGCGGATCAATAAATGTATCTAGAGATTCTAGGTAACTAAGCATGGTAAAAACCCTAAGGGTTACACTAGACTTCGTGGGCATTACTGAGGCAAGTCAAGAGTCTAACTACCCTCCTTTCAAAACCGAGAATGACACCCTTATTGGATAACCACTCCATCCCTAGAATCCACTCCTAGCCCAAAAATCATAAGCATTCCTTCTAAGCTCAATACCTAGTATAGACATTCTCAAATCCAAACAAATCATGAATAAATGAGCCAATTCCCCAATAGGATTTGAGACAAAAATTGGGATCCTCCACTACGCTAGTACTAAGGTGTAGAGACTCAACTACCGAAGCAGAATTAAAAGGATGCGATGTACAAAAAAAAGTTCTAGCGGGATGATAGAAAAGAAAAGCTAAACCTTTAACGGTAACGTTACCACCTCCCTTAGGTACGCTAATAGTGAGATCATACAATTGCCCTCTCGACGATCCTACCCTTTGCCCTTGTCCTTGTCCTATAATACTTAACTACACTCCCTCCTTACCATACTAAAGATACTCTCTCTTGTCATGGGTTCTACTATTCTTTCACTTTGGCCTCTTTCCTTTCACCTTTTTCCTCCTTCGTGGATTAAGCCATAACAACTAGTTTCTTGTTCTTACTATCCTTGTATAGTTTGTTGACAAGTCTCTCGATGCTGCCTCCAACGCACGGCAATTCTACACAGCTTGAAATACGATTAGTCGCAAGTAAAACTACTGCGGCTACAGATGGAGGTTGGGCACTTCATTGCCCTTCGACATATGTCGGATGCCTACGAAACTATGGTGAAAAGAGAGAGAGAGAGGGGAGATTTCAAGAGGGAATCAAAAGATAGTGAATATGGCTTTGGGGAATATGCCTTTTAATTAAAACAAAATTTTCTTGAAAATTTGCTTCTTTGTAAATGTTTTGAAAACTAGTTTAGAAGGTTTTTGAAAACTTTTGCCCAGTCTGGTAACCTTCTGCTCTGATACCAAATGTAACACCACACATCCATTAAGGTCAGTCACAAAGGGAATGTCTTAACTTCAATGGAGCATTATGGGTACTAGAACAGAAATATTACAAGACAGACATATATAAAATAGCGGAAAGTAAAGTGGAAGTACTTAAAATCATTTATTAAATATGATTGTTTACCATAAAAGCCCATCAACTTCCAATACCCAATTACATAGTTAAAATATCTGTCTTGCTCAAAAACAAAGAAGCATAAAAATAAGTTATAGTATTCCCCAGTAAAGCAAAGCAAGCCATAGGCAAGAAAAATCCAAGCCTTGCATGAAAGAGACTTGGAGCTTGATAAGGTTCGAGCTAAGCTGTACTCCCACCCTGCGAACCTAGGGGGGGGGGGCGAAGGAAGAAAAAGAGGCGAAACAAAACGGGTCAGTCATAAAGACTGAGTAAGTCCTAGTGACTTTCAGCATAAAAATAGTTAAGGATAATATGGCATGAGTAAACTGAAAGTAAACATAAGCATGATGACAAGATAAGCAACAGGCAAGATAACTAAGGTTAACATGATGTGATTTTTGTCAAGTAACATCGCAAGGTTCCCATTCAAGATAAACTAAGTATAATTTCATAAGATTCCTATCAAACATAACAAGATTCCTCTGTTTCGCCATTAAAATATTTCTATGAGATCTACTTGCTCTGCACCACCTAACTAGCATCCTTACAATTGTCTTGCAAGGAATGATCCATATTCTTACTAATACTCCAACTAGTGTCCTCTGTAACAAGGATCCTTACCCCCTACTAGTGTCCCAACTAGTAGCCCGTGTTATATAATAAGGTGATCCCACCCACTACTTAGAAATCATAATACTAGTCTTATGTACCCCTAGCTGACTACATAGGTGCCGCCTGCCCCTATCTCCACTAGGTGTACCCACCAACCCCCATGCGATTGGCTCCCTAACTCGTAGATACCCGCGTTGGCCCCACAGTGGGGTGTATCACTCCCCTAAAGTGGCAACCCGATACAACTTGAGGATGCACGGCTTATACCTACACGATGCAACAATGTCTTACCTACCAGCCCTGGTCCACACACGCATATGAAACCCGTTGGACTTGCGTTGCCACCGCTAACCCGTTTTGACCTCTTATAATCAAACCCAGTATGCGTGTCCCCTCCTCGACATGGGTCGAGCTCACAAAGATACGTAATGGGCTACTAGTCTGGAAAGGGTCCCCTTTCTTCGACACAAGCTTCCCTCCTATGCTTGGTCCCCTCTAGTAATTCTTACTTAACCCCTTCTTATTCATGTCCACTTGCATGCTTAAATTTTGGTTAAGTATACAACAGTTATGTCTTACATGTTACCCATGTCCTCCACTTAACCCCTACATCATCCTCATGTCTTAATACATGCTTTATCTTGGTTAAGTGCTTATTGGTTATATTTTACATGTCATTCATATTACCCCCAACGTCTGGGTTTAACCAAGCGCCTTGGCTTTACCTGCCATTAGACCCTATGTCTATCCATTAACTATGCGCTTGTGCTACTTCATCAGTCTTATCATTTAACTTGGTTATTTCCATTTATACCAACCTTCAACTTGCTTATTAATTCAACTCTTAACTTGAACTATACTAAGTCCATTAATAAGCCCGCAACATGTTATTCCTATGATTCATACATTAACCCCTATTATGGTACAATAACATGTTCTTATTCAATCTTTACAACCAAGTACCCCATACTTACAAACACACTGGAGAGAGAGAATAATTCCCTAAATACCAACCCCGAAGACCGGAATCAACATCAGATTGATACTCAGAGGATTATCCAACCTAACCAATGTTTTGTTCCTTTTTATAATATAACTTATGTCGCCTTCAATTGTAAATTCATTCTTGTCTTTACATATTGCTTAATCTACAATGAAGCACATCTTTCCTTATTACAAGAGTTATCTCATCTTATCTATTATTCCGCCTAACTTACTTTATTCCATAAGTTATCATTCCCACTTAGGCATTAATTAAGATTTACTTAACTCAACCATTCATGTCATAACAGTTAAGTGTCATTAGCCTGGTCATATTACTTAACCCACCCATTCATACCATATTGGTTAAGTGTCATTAGCCTAATCATATTACTTAACCCACCCACTCAGACCATATTGGTTAAGTGTCATTAGCCTAATCATATTACTTAACCCACCCATTCATACCATATTGGTTAAGTGTCATTAGCCTAATCATATTACTTAACCCACCCATTCATACCATATTGGTTAAGTGTTGTTAGTTTACTTAACCCTATCCACTGGTCTAATTACCATGTTATGTTGGTTAAGTATTACTATTCGTATTTCCACATGTCACCCACTTAACCCCCATGTCCCACCACATGTTTATCTAGTTAAGTATTTCTTAATTTATTAAGGCCATAACCCTATAAAGACCTCTCACATTAGACTGACATTTATGGCAGCTGAATTTGACGGGCGGGTCCGGGCAGTCTTACACCATAAAAGAGTCTAACCTCGTGTCTTTACAACTGTTACGCTTTTCATTTGGGCCTAGGAACTCTCACATTGGGCTACCATTTGTGACTACTGGATTCACCGGGCGGGTCCGGGCAGTTTTACATCACAAATGAGTCCAACCTCGTGTCCTAAGCATTGATTATCGCTTATAATCTTTTACCCCAGTCTTAATAATTTCCTTATTCAAATTATTAATTAATTCCTAATTTAACGATGTCCATAATTGACTCAATTATGTTCATCAATTAATGGTATGCAAAATCATACCAATTTTATCACAATTTATCTTATGCCATTAAAGGAAACTTATCTCAATTGATATTTATCCCTCCTTTTAGGCTATTACATGCCAACTACCAAAAACCCACTTAGGCTTGTTCATATTAGCCTTTTTCAAGACATAAATTATCATATGTGTTTCAACTACAAATCTCACATAATTAACATATACCAAAGTTCTAGATTACATATCAGTTTTACATATGCCCAATTCATACCAAATCTACATATGTTCAGTTCATGTCGTTTTATACGTGTGTCAATTTTTATGTCAATTTACACATATCCAGTTCTAGCCAAAAATTACGTATGCCAATCCCAATTCTTACAATTACCATTTTAATGGCAATACCCAATTATCCAAATCTGTATTATGCCTTCGATTCTACCAAATACACATATATCTAACTAGGCAATATCTCGGTATTTCCCCCGTATCCAATCGCACATAAATCGCAGTTTAGGCCTAGGTCCGAAATTGACCTAGGTTCATCAAAAGGAAAATAAATAGGGGGAGGTAGAAGTTGTAATGAAACAAGATCAGGGAGAAAACAACATAGATCGTCATGATAGGCATAAAGATTAGATCTTGATAATAATATCAACATGAATCCAAGAAACTGATTTACAACGACTGAATAGAGCATGAACTAGACATAAGAATGGAGATGAACAAGTCTCAAAACTCAAGGTTCAAAGGTAAACAGGAATAGATCTGAATTGATAAACATGCTTATATCCAATTACACGTTATTCCATAGCCATATTAAAATTAAGTATTTTAATCTAAAAAGTAACTAGAACTTACATAGCATGGCTAGCGAATTTAAGAACTGAAATCGATGTTGTAGCGTTGTTGATTCATCTCCTTGAATCGTTGTAGAAGTCTTCATATTTGCATTGGATTGCGTATGAGAGATTAAGAAGATTAGAGACGGCGGCCATGACCAAGAGGGATTTCAGCAGCATAATGGTGGCTAGACGTGTTGTAGTGAATTAGGGTTTAGGCATCAGGGGGTTTATATAGGGTTAGGTAGACGAATCTGGATAGAAAACGAGACTAGAAGCATCAGAATGCACCAAGGCCCAAAAGTGGGATCGGGGACCAGGTCGACTGCCCAGTCGACCTAGTCTGGGGGGGGGTCGACTGCCCAGTCGACTCCCCAGTCGACCTGGGTACTAGGCGAGAAATTTCCCGCCCAGCTTTTTCTTGGTTTTGAATTCGAAATTTGAATTCGAATTCGAGTTGTTTTCGATTCTGGAAATCCTGAAACTTCAGAGGGTCATATCTCTCTCATACGGTCTCCGATTCTCGCAAACTCAGACTCGTTTTCAAGCAGAATTTCGAGATGAACGCAATGGCGCAACCCATTTCCCTTGATTCTTATTTTAAAATTTAATTCTGCCTTGATTTATGATTTTAATATGTTACTAAAATTCGGGTTGTTACAATAAGCATTAAATATAAATAATCAATGCTTACAACAGTTTGTCAACCAATCGATTGACATTTAACTAAACAAATGGGATTAGTGTACGTTAATTTTCATCCCAACACCCGTGTGGGGTTTCAATCAATCAAACACAGATTTTTATTTGTGCAGTTGGGCGATGTGTAAAATATATTGTCCCAATCAATGTCAGTCAAATAGGTGTACCTAAACAAACCGTTTGATTTGTATATGGATATTTATTTTCAACTAACTAAATTTTTCTAATACTTTTTAGAAAATTTCGGCAGCATAACGACACGATGCTAGAAATGGGATAAAGTCTAGCCTTATCCCTCGCCTTATAATGGCACACGTCACACCCAAACCAAATCATTTCAATTCGTTTCATACCCCAAACCAAATTCAAACAAATATTCCAATTAACCAAACAATCAAACAAGTCGTCCATGGTTTGTGGACGACGGGGAGCAGTTCATATATGCAGTTAAAAATAAATAACTGTATAAAAATGTTCAGTGAGGAGTTCTCACCTATAAGCTTAACCAAACACCGCGACTCTTCCTATGTAGAAAATCTTCGTCGTTTCTCCAACGAGATCTGTTTTATACGGTATACGTTAAAAATCATGTTTTTAACATCGCTTCTTCCTATAAAAAAATTATATTTAAAAATCTCTCCTTATCTATTTTAAAAATATCGCCTTTTCTATTTTAAAAATATCGCCCTTTCTATTCTAAAAATATCACCTTTTCTATTTTAAAAATCAGATCTTTATCACACAAAAAAAAACTAATCTTTCCAGTTATAAAAATATAATCTTTTCAGTTAAAAAAATATTATCTTTTCAGTTATAAAAATAAAATCTTTTCAGTTATAAAAATATAATCTTTTTAGTTATAAAAAATATAATCTTTTCAGTTATAAAAATATAATCTTTTCAGTTATAAAAATATAATTTTTTCAGTTATAAAAATATAATCTTTTCAGTTATAAAAATATAATCTTTTTAATTATAAAAATATAATCTATTCATATTATAAAAACCATATTTTTACAATGTCATTTCATTTTAAAAATCGTATTTTTATCACGATAAAAATCATAACTTCCACGTGTGAAAAATCGTAGCTTTATAAAAATAAAAATCAAAGCTTTTAATAATCGAATCTTTCTCCAATAAAAAAAATCATAGCTTTCATGTTTAAAAATCCAATTTTTATTCACATGAAATCCAATTTTTATTCATGTTCTTCATATCAAACTGAATTTTTTCTCCTTTTAAATCTAATTATTTTAAACCAATAAAAATAAAAATATATATATAAAAAAAGAAACTCACAGGGTTTGTAGGTGGAGATGGCCGCAGTAGGGCCTGCAGCGGCGGCAGGGGTGTTGGCGGCGCAATGGAAGTCGGCGGCTGTGTAAGGCGGAAGTGGGCCTGACCATTGGTGGCGGGGTGGTTCTATTCGAAGAAGTGGGGTTTGGGGGGGTGTTTGCGTTCCATTCAGGGAAGGAGAGAAGGGGCGAAGAAGGAGAAGAGGGGGCAGAGCTGAGGGGGTGGGGCGGCGCTCCGGCTGGGCGGCGGTCACGGTGGCGCGAGAGGGCCGAGGTCAACGACAAGCGGGTATTGTTTTCTTTCAGATCGAACGAGAGAGAAGTGAGGGAGAGAGAAAGGGTTTGACAAAGCATATATAATAATTTATTTTATTATTTTAAATTCCATAAAGTTAAACTTTCGTTTCATCTCCAATCTGAAACCAACTCCTGTCGCCCCTAGCTAATTACCCCCATTCCGAACACAATGAGATATGTATCGTAAGCCAATTCGACTATTTTGCTCAGTTTCCATTAAAATCAAAATATAAATCTATATATTGAATTTAAACGCGCATTTCAATTTACCAGGGCCGCATACTGACTCTAAAAATTCCAAAAAATTTATTTCTAGCTTCATATTGACGATACGGTCCTAACAAAACTAATTTCGTCAAATTTGAAGATTGTTTGAAAAATGGTCATTTTTTGGTCGATCCAAATTGACAAAACACGTTTTCTTGTGCCACGCTCACATATTAATTCCAAAAATTATGAATTTTGGAATCTAGCAATAACTTGACATCCCGGATCCAACAAAAGTGGTTTCGTCGGAAATGGAGGTCGTTTGCAAAATTTCCATTCTTAAGAGCCAAAATTCCATAGCGACTATTCTAAATTTTCAATTGGGCATAACTTTTTATTCCCGCTATGAAATTTTGATTTTTCGAATTCATTGGAAAGATATTTCAAATAGATTCTAATATTTTTGTATTCACAAAAATCCGGTTTATTTTGAATCCTGTACATTCATTTGAAATTTGAAATCGAATTCTCGAACTACCGCGCCATTTTCAATTCATTTTATAATTAAAACTAAATATTTATTTTCTAACGTCGATTCAAATAAATATATACATTCAAATTCTATTCAAAATAAATTTGTCGTTGTTATTATTTAAAATAATTCATTTTAAATATTCAAAATTCATTAAAATTGCCAAAATAAAAATTTTAAATTGGTTCAGATTTTCCTGGTTGTTACAGTTTTGTTCGTATATTGTATTTTATGATGTGATATATAATCTGTTGTTGACTATGTGTGTTTGAATGATGTCGATCATTGTTATTTGGTATTTTAAATACCGTGAGAAATATTGGGATGTAGAAACGGGATAAATGTTAGAAATATAAGGATATTATCAAAGGAATAATTTATAAAAGAAAAATAATTTTATAAAAGAAAATATTTATATGAAATAAATAGGATATTATCAAAGGAATTATTTATAAATAGTATTGAAAGGAATTATTTATAAATAGAAATATAAGGAAATATTTATTTAAAAAATAAATAGATTATAAAAGGAGATATTTATTTAGAAAATAAATAGAGTTATAAAAGGAATTTATTGCGAAAATAAATTGAAATATAAAAGGGATTTATTGGAAAATGAAAAGAATGTTACATAAGGAAATATTTGGCAATTGAATAGAATTTTACATCAGGAAAGTTTAGACCCATGCTTCGCACACGAGTATAACATAATATTGATTTAAAGCAAAGAGTTTAAATAGAATCTGTTCTAACCGATAGATTGAGAAGATTAATTTATAAATAATATTTTATAAATTAAATAAAATATTTATCATTGGATAAATAGAATATATAAGTCAGGGCTTATATAGAGAAGTAAGAATCGATTTCAACATCGATATTTGAAACTGAATACGGAAGTAGAGTTAATCAAAGGAGTTAATCAAAATGTGTTAATCAAATCGAATATAGTTTATTCGAATAGAGTTTAAAGAGTAATCGAATATAGTTTATTCGAATAGAGTTTAATGGAGTAATCGAATATAGTTTATTCGAATAGAGTTAAATGGAGTAATCGAATATAGTTTATTCGAATAGAGTTTAATGGAGTTAATCGAATTAGAGTTATTCAAATAGAGTTAATCAAGTTAGATTTAGTCGAGTATCAGTAAATCGAATATTAGTTATTCGAAAAGAGTTATCGAATATTAGCTATTCGAAAAGGAGTTATCGAATATTGTAATAACCCGGAAAATGTGAACCAATTTAAAATTTTTAAAATTGGTTATTGTTAAATAATTTGAATAATTGAAATAGCATATTTCAATAAAATAAGGAATTGTGAACAGTAAGGCAGTTTGAAAATTTGAATACAAACTTTGTCTGACTGTACCGGGTGGAGAATATAATAGATTTTAGCAAAACTAAAAATATTTAAATCTGTTTATGAATACCTTTCTAACGAATCTGAAAAATCGAAGTTTCATAATGGGAATCAAAAGTTATGGCCAAATGAATTTTCAGAAAGGTCGCAATATAGCATATATTGCCCTTGAAAATAGACATTTTGCATACGACCTCGGAATTCGACGAAACCACTTTTGTTGGGTCCGGGATGTCAAACTATTGCTAGGTTTCAAATTTCATAATTTTTTAAGCTAGTATGTGAGCGGGGCAAAAGAAAATGTGATTGGTCAATTTCTGTTAAAATGGGTCGACCTGAAAATGGACATTTTGCATACGAGCTCAAAATTCGATGAAACTGGTTTTGTTTGGACCGTATCTTCAAAACAAAGCTAGATTTATTTTTCTGGAATTTTTCAATTCAGTTTGTGGCCCTGGCAAATTGAAATGTACGTTCAAATTGAATATAAAATGTTTTATACGTTAATTTGAAAAATAACTGATGTAACAGTCGAATTGGCCAACGAAACATATCCCATTGTGTCCGGAATGGGGGTATTTAGCTAGGGGCAACAGTCGTTGGGTTGAAATTGGTGTACGTTGGCTAGAAAGGGTATTATAGGAATTTAAAAATATAATATATTAGAAAATATCTACCATTTTCTCTCTCATCTCAAATAATCAGTCAAACCCCTAAAACGAACGACGATAATCGTTCAAACCTTTCCACTGAGTTCGCCACCGCCACAGTCAATTTCGCCGCCGCCTCCAGTTGACAATTCCGATCGCCTTTCTCCCCTCTTCAAATCAAACCCAGCCTCGTCAGAAACCATCACCGATCGACGTCGAATTTCGTCAAGGATGTTCACATCTTTCCGCCGCCGCCGATCGTCGCTGGAGCCACCGAGTTCGCTGCCACCACCGTCGATAGGAAGCCTATTCGTAGCTCTTCGATGTCGTATGGTCTGATCGAGACGAAACAGCACGGATTGTTCGAGAATCAAAAACCTAGTTTTGAAGGTTTGCAAAAAAATCTGGTTTGAAAATTTTAAATTGAAAATAACACTTTTAAGTGTTGCAAAACTTTGAAAAATCATTTCTTTTTAGTGTGTTAACGAAATTCGATGAAACAGGAAACATTGGGACCGCAGGGAGGCTCTCTACCATCTAGTAGAAGCCGCAGATTTTTCTGATCTTCCTACGATTTTTAGCACTTCAAAAACCAATGTGAGGAATCTAAACTAAATTGTGTGAATGGAATCGTGTTGTATAAATTATATAAGCGAAGTGTAAATTATATACGCATTGTATACCTCATGTACATGTGATGTATAAGTTATATTAGCGATGTATAATTTATACAAGCGTTGTATGAAACATATATGCTTGAATTGTGATGAAATGCAAGTGAATTATAGAAATAATATATATATATATATATATATATATATATATATATATATCCCCTCGTCCACAGACCATGGACGATATTTATTGCTTGTGATTGGCGTTATATTATATGGTATGACGAATGGTTGGTAATAATTGTTTGTGGTTGATATTGTGGTTGAAAAATACCTTTGTGGTTGAAAAATACCCTCTTGTGGTTGAATCAAATTAGAATTGGATTGTGGAAATGAAAATAAAACATGCCTCCTACGTGCGAACTAGATGCATGATCCCCATTGTCAAAAACCGCGAGGTTTTAAGGTAGAGCGAGGAGCCGTACTAGGGACGGTCCCGGTTTTAACTACCCTGCCGTTATGGTGCCGAAATTTTCTGAAATAGTCATGTGTTGAATTGAAATTCATTCGTTGAATCGAAATTCATGTGTTGAATATTATTCGAATTTTAAACAAATAGATTTAGCGATAAAAATCACATTTTTTATATATATACAAACTATAGAGAATATTCATGTGTTGAATTGAAATTCATTCGTTGAATCGAAATTCATGTGTTGAATATTATTCGAATTTTAAACAAATAGATTTAGTGATAAAAATCACATTTTTATATATATACAAACTATAGAGAATATTCATATGTTGAATTGAAATTCGTTCGTCGAGTTGAAATTCATGTATTGAATATTATTCGAATTTTAAACAAATAGCTTTAACGATAAAAATCACATTTTTATATATATACAAACTATAGAGAAAATTCATGTGTTGAATGTTATCGTATTTTAAAATAAAATGAATAGACAATAAAAACTACATTTTTATTGTGAATATGAAGTGTTAAAAACATTCACGCGTTGAATAAATATTTTTGATGATAAAAATATTTATTTTATCATGTATACGCTTTGATAAGAATACACACGTGTTGAAATAAATATTAGTTTACTAGAAATATTATTATTTGCTTTGTTCTGCATATATACACATGTGTTGAACAGGGAAAATGGATTAGCTGTAGAGTAAAGAAATTATTTGTGTGCCCGACAAATAGGTAAGCCTTGATGAGTTGGCTGCGCAATTTATTTTTTATATCAACTCCTGTGAATGCCATTGGATGCGGAGTGCTAGTTATTCTGTGTGAAAAAATAAACATCGCCATAGGATAGTAACAATTAATTTTGAACTACACTACATGGCATACTCCTTGACGATAGGCATACTTCATCATATTCCACATAAGCATTTGGAGCTTGTGTGACGAGGTGGAAGATTTACCATACGAGCGAGAGGCTTGTATGGCGATGATTATATACTACAGGTTGAACTGATGACTGATATGGACTATATAAAATATAACGATAAATTGCCAGATTAATAAAAACCCCACACGGGTCTGGAGTTGATAATAATCACATCTCTCTAGTCATTAGATACGGCACATGGACTATTTATTCCCACACGGGACGAGGTGACGAGGATTTATCCTATGGAGTAATTAAAAATACACGCTCCCTCAGGCTTGACAGGGTGACGTGAATTTATTCTCTGGAGTTATTATCTATACACGCTCCCCTGTAAACACTAGAATATATCACTATAAATATGTGGATGCTTTATAGGATTTATTGGGTACCTATCACGGCCCAATAAATTTCCAAACCCCTTCCCGTACAAAGGAGGTTATGGCGAAATTTTTCGAAATTTTAAGCCGTTAGTGAAATATTTGAAGTGAAAACGATGTTGAAATAAATGAATGAACGATGTTGAAATAAATGAATGAACGATGTTGAAATAAATGAATGAACTATATTTGAAATAAAGGAATGAACTATATTTATATATATAAATATGGATGGAATTGAAAGGAATCGAAGCCGTGCAGTTCGAGTTTTGGAATCGTAATTTGAATCGATTAGTACGAGAAATCCGACCATCGGATTTTCCCGAAACCGCAACCGCTGGGCTCGCCTTGGAAATATCTTTCCAACGGCACCAACCTTGTAAAAATCCAACGGTTGGATTGTCTGGAATGTTTAATTCAAATTAGGAGAAAAACAGCGCCAGAATCGTTTATATTTATATATAAATACAAATATAATTAAATTAAATCGAATAACGACGTTGAAGTTCGAATTTTGAAACCGTAACTTCAAACGACTAGTGTGGAAGATCCGACCGTCCGATTTTCACGTAACTGGAACCGTTGGGTTCGCTTTGGGAATATCTTCCCACTGATATAGACTTCGTAGAAATCCAACGGTTAGATTTTCCGATATGTGTAAAACAAATTAGGGGAAAAACAGCGCCAGTGCCACGGCACGACCTGAAACGTCGTTTAATTAAATATGGCCATTTTTAAATAAATAAAAATGGCGAAAAATCGTTATAAAATATTATAAGCAACATAGATTGGAAATAAACCAATTTGGCTTGATCTGTTTGATATTTGATGGTTGTATGTGTTTGGCACGAAAATAACACTAAAGAACTGAAATATGAATGTCGAATAATAGAACCATGGAAATAATTGATTTGAATTCTAATTACGTGAATTATTTGAAAAGGCCGAGCTAACCCACATTTCAAATAATTGATCGAGCGATTCGAATTGGAAAATACAAAGATGATTCAAGACCGACGATCTTCGTATCGGTTGGATGGGCACTGCTAAAGTTCCTGATTGGAGTAGCTACCGTGAAGGAACGGAAGTAGTAGTCGTCTGAACGTATGTGTCGATTGTACGGATATACGAGGAATTGACGCCTCCGGTTTCGTTCAGACCCAGAACGGACTTGTAAGTGGACTGTGTGTCTGACATTGGATTTTGTTCTATAATGATTGATCTCTGTTAAATATATATCTGTTTGGCGGAGGAGAATTTATTCTTTTGCTTAACGCCCTTCTCTGAGACGTACGAGCTCAGAGGTTATATATCGATGGAAATCAGTCGTATGGAGTGGACTGCCTATGTAGCATGCCAAGATGTTGTGATCAAGGCTTCTGTTGCAAAGCAAAGTCTTGTGTTTGATGACCAAAGCACGGCCTACATAGCCTGGCTTTGTGTATAGCATGGATTTGTGAGCCTCTCACCTCGGTATGAGTTAAAAACGGGAAAAGGACCCAAGGAGTGCATGACGTTTCTTTCTAGCTATGGTGATGTCAGTGACCTACCAGCCCTGACATATATATCTACTTTTCACCTATGTGGTTGTTGGAATGCGAGGCGCCTCGATTATAGGTCTGTAAGGACCGGGAAACGTGTGCTCAAGAATAATTAATCCTCAAACATAAGAGAGGACGGCCTTGGAGGATCCAGGGGTTACCCAGAGTGTGTAGTCCTGAGGCATTTGCTAGATTGTCTCGAAGCGGAGAGGAGCTTGCACCTTGCCTTGACTCATGACGGAAATCCAATTTCCAATACAAGATAATAGATTCGATTGTAACTTATGTATGGCGACATAGTGGCATGGGACGCTCATGTCGCCTATGATTGATATTTATGATGCTATTCGTTTTTGAAACATATATGCACTAGTAATAATATCAAATGATTTTGCTTTACACGTATTAAGCATATTTGGCCATTATAAGGTAAAATTCTATCCTCCGGCTTGCGTTGCATTGTATGATGGGACTTTAGGCTTATAATGGCTTCATTCTTTTTAAAAGCATTGCGTTGTTTTAAAAGAACTTACTTTGTTTAGAATGCACCAGCAATCACTGGAGTAAACCGTTCCGCGAAAGTAGCGTGGTCCTATGATTTGCTTATAAATGTTGTTTAAACTGTTAAGTAGATTTCTCATACCAGTCCCCATGACTGACTCGTTGTTTTTTTCACTTTGCAAACGCGGGTGCCCTTATTTTCACACGGGCATCCTAGTTCACAGGTGACAGGTCGTTTTTGGCTCAGCACTGTAGTATGGAGTGCATTTTGGCTCATGGCGAGGCTGACTTCACCGAGATGACTTTGACATTTTCCGCCATTATTGTATTTATATTATGATTCCGCCACAGGCGTTGCAGACTGTTTTACTTTCAGTACTTATTATTGTAACGGCTGGAAATTCTCGACTCCTCGAGAGTCGAAAATTCCGAGACGTTAGTGAAAGAAAGTAGAGGGTGAGGAAGAAAAGATAGAACTAATAGAATAGAAGAAGAAGAAGAACTTACATCATCAGAGTAAACACGAATCTCACAGCGGACCGAATAAAATATAACATAACTTTGAAATACAAATCAGTACTCGTATATACATACCATTTCAAAGTACAACACTTAACAACACAGCGGAATAATAATAGCTATAATCCTGAAGCCTCCTGCTCCAAGCTCTCCAAGTGTATCTGTAAAATCCCGACTACTTGACTGCCCGTACAAATTTAGGCACCCAAGAGTTTAGGGGAAAACAAACAAAATAAACTCCGGGTCAGTCATGGGACTGGTGTGAATAAAACTCCAACACTTGGTTAAATAAAGGATATCTTTCTGATATTATAATAATGTCTAAATACAAATAGATATCAATCTAGCAGAACGTTTGCGTCTCACGTTCCACATTCATAGTATACAAATAAAACCGTGAGCGCTTATTGGAGATTGGATTCCAATAGACAAGGTATGGGAGCACCTTCCGATCAGTGTAATCTAGAGGAGATACACTAGGGTTCAACAAGAACGTCTTGCAACCCGGCCACACATGACCGTCCACTCATTTAGCTTGAGTGTAACGAATATATTATCACCGATGGTTGGGATCAGCAACCATCCCTCCCGATAAGGGACAGCATTGAAATAGATTATAAAGAAGTACAATTGAATATTCTCTAGATGGTGATAATACACCCTGCTTTGGTATGGCCCAACTAGCCATGCTGCCTAGCCCAACTTCTGTTATTTTCCGGTTGTGAGGTTTTGAGGTCACGTTTATCACTTTGACAGATTATTTCTTCAATTACTTCGAATGCCACATCGTCATACCCGCCAAATCATTATCGATTTCTCAAGGCATCACGGGTATAAAAGCTAAGAGAAACGAATTTCTCCGCCACCAACGTAATACGTTTAAAGAGATCAACATATATGATTCGTTAAGAATACTTTGTCAGACACTCGTCCATATACGTTGTTCTGGGACTGGATAAACCGAAGGCACTATTCAGTGAATCCATCCTACCTAGGCTTTTCACAATAGCCCTTGCACTTCACTCCGTCTTCAATTATCTTCAGCGTACTTGATTCACAACGCTTATGCTAATACGGAGTGGTTCTTCGGATAATAATCCAATCGGTCTCTCCACATTTACAATGTAAATATGGTCAAAACTTTGATAGTCTGTGATTCAACTATCAAATGAAAATATGTCGGTGTACAAACAACGATCTTATTTCCAAATGGAAATTTGATCGATCAATCATCATATACATATATATGTTCATATTTCCTTATTTCATATATTTAGAAAATATATGTTATTAATCATTGGAAAACATTTCCATAGCTTATTTTCACATCACTATTCTTTCGCAACTATCAGTCCCTAACTGTAACTAGTATGAGAACAATTCTCTAAGTATCAATCCGGAAGGTCGAAACCAACATCAGATCGTCACTTAGAAAACCGTTCAACTTACCCTCTCCAGTCAGTTTCTGAATTTGCTTAACTCTATTTCTTAAATTCTTATCATGAAAACATTTCATTTTCTATGTTTAGAAAACATATCTGACTATATTTGGAAAACGTTTCCAAAACTCATTTACGGATTTCCAATGAATGTTGTATAAAACATCGTTTCGCTTAATCCATTTATCGCTTATTCCTTAACTTTATTTCTAATCAACCTTTTAGATCGAACCACAACTATTCCTTTGTCAATTCTGAAGTCAATCAAGTTGGGGTATAATTACCTCGCAGACCTTAATTGAACAACGACCTTTACTGTGAAATAGATGAAGTTCATCACTCACTTTTTACAATCATCTGTTTACGCAAATTCTCGGATTCAGGTTACGAATCCACTTCTTATATGAAAACGTTTGATTATAACTATAACGTTATAATTCCTACTTCTACAATATCTAACCTAAATTATAACTTTATCTCCTAACTCGAATGATTAAACGGACACCTAATTTCTTAATCAATAACTAAACCTTGATTTAAAACCCGAAAGGTAAATAGTACTTTCTCGAATTTGATATAATCGAATTCGACGTATAACTCTCTTTCGAGTAATCTCTATTCGATTAACTCTCCCTTTTTAATAACTTATATTCGATAAACTCTATTTCGATTAACACCTATCGAATAACTAATATTCGAATAACTCTTCTTGGTTGGCTCTATTTCATTAGCTCTTATCGAATAACAAATATTCGATTTTCTTAAATGTGTCAATTCTTATCGAATAACTAACATCCGATTTAACTTAAATGGATTTACACTTATCGAATAACTTATTCGATCAACTCAACTTGATTTTCTTAACTCGATTATCTCAACTTGATTACTTAACTCGATTACTTAACTCGATAAATCTTAACTCGATTACTCAACTCGATAACTTAACTTAACCGAAATCGATTAACTCAACTCTAATCGATTAACTTAATTTGATTTACTCCTTTGAATAACTAATTCGAATAACTTAATTGATTAACTCCTTTGAATTACTAATTCGATTTACTCTTCTCGAATAACTAAATTCGATTAACTCAAATTGAATAACTAATATTCAATTAACTCTTCGACTAACTCCTTTGGATTAACTGACTTCGAATAACTCCTTTGGATTAGCTAACTTCGAATAACTCCTTTGGATTAACTAACTTCGAATAACTCCTTTGGATTAACTAACTTCGAATAACTCCTTTGGATTAACTAACTTCGAATAACTCCTTTGGATTAACTAACTTCGAATAACTCCTTTGGATTAACTAACTTCGAATAACCAATATTCGATAACTACTCTTCGAATAAATAATATTCGGTAACTCTTCTCAAATGAATAACATTTGATTTCTCCACTCGAATAAACTATATTCGATTACTCTTCTCTCGAATACACTATATTCGATAACTCTACTTCGAATAAGTGATATTCGGCAACTCTACTCGATTAACTCCACTTGGATAACTCTAACTGGTCAACTCTAACTGAGTAACTCTAACTGATCAACTTTAACTGGTCAACTTTAACTGGTCAACTTTAACTGGTCAACTCTAACTAGTCAACTCTAACTATTTATCTTTAACTGGTAAACTTTAACTGGTTAACTCAAATGGTTTAACCTAACTGGTTAACTCAAATGGTTTAACCTAACTTGATTTACTTGTCTCGATTAACTGAACTAATCCACTTAGTTTAACTTAGTTAATTCACTTTGATTTACTCTAACCGATTTACTTAGTTTAACTCAGCTAATTCACTTTGATTAACCCAACTAATTTACTTCGATTAACCAATTAGTTTAACTTGACTTATTCACTTAGTTTGATGCAACTAATTCACTTTGATTTACAAATTAGTTTAACTTAACTAAGTCACTTAGTTTGACGCAACTAATTCACTTTGATTTACCAATTAGTTTAACTTAACTAATTCACTTCGATTAACCGCTTAGTTTATCTTAACTAATTTACTTTGGTTAATCCAATTACTTTGATTAACTCGACTAACTTGCTTTGGTTAACCTAACAAATTACTTTGTTTAACTCGACTAACTTGCTTTGGTTAACCTAACCAATTACTTTGTTTAATCCTTTTATCACACTCTGGTTATAATTCCTACTTCTACAATATCTCCTTAAAATCCATATCGTGTTATACTTGTGTGCGAAGCACGTGTTTAAATCTATCCTTGTATAATTCTATTTATTTTCCGAACAAGTGTTCCTTTATTTATTCCCTAAATAAATATTCCTTTATTTCATTTATTTATAATCTAAATAAATGTTCCTATATTTATTTCCTAAATAAATATTCCTTTATATTCTAATTCATTTATTTCCTAAATAAATGTTTCTATTTTATTTCATTTATTTTCTAAATAAATGTTTCCTTTTTCATTTATTTATTTTCAAATTAAATAAATGTTTTCCATTTATAAAATCCTATCGATTTTATAAATAAGATTCATTTTCAATATAAACATTGAAAATCCCCTTATCAACATTTCGGTATGTTATGGTATTCAATCATATCAAATCACGATGTTCAATATCGTCCAAGCACATATAATCGCCCACAGATTTTATATCATATCATATAACAATATATGAAATACAATAAAATAACTGTTGAGGAATCCAGTCGGATTCCTCCAACCTGTTTCCCTGCATCACAGATGTTAGACAATATAGATAACATCACTTTCAGTTCCATATGATATATTCTGTTTAACAGAATCAATATAGAAATTTAACTAACTAACTAGCAGTTCAATCAAACAAATCAACACACAGTCAAACAGACAATTTTAACAGTTCTAACAATACAACATGAAATTATAAACTGTTCACAGTTAGTGAGATTTACTCACATTGGACTATCATCGTTAATAACGATAATTGTTGTTCGATTTAGTTCAGACGGACAATTTATTTTGCCATAAATTGTAAGGAGCTCGGATTCAATCCCAGTCAGCTCCATGGTGTAGCCGCCGTCCATACGATCCCAACGGATCTTGTTTCGCTGAATTTCGATAATGTATGAGGAAGATATTCAATTTTGAAGTTCGTATACAATTTCAAATTTGAAATAAATAAAACTTAGTCCATTATTTAACGGGCCTCACCCCAACTTCAGCCCATAACTTCAGGCCCGCACCCGTATTCCCTTTTTAATCTGTCTTCCCCAAATTGAAATACCCGACACTACTCTTCAACCCCTCACCGCCACCGATGTTTAAACCTCCACTGATCCTCCGACCTTCAACCGAAAACCACACCAATCGACACCGTCATACTACTCTTCCCATCCCCTTCCACTCAATACCCATTTCGTTCAGTCCAAAGCATGAATCGAATTCCCGTCCTCGAGTAAAAACTGCGCTACAGGGAAAAGTCGCGCCTCCCTCTTCACGCTCGAACTCCTCCAAAGTTGGTGTACGAGCTTCCCTCCTCACTACGAACGTTAGCATCACCTCCAAGAACCTTCCGATCATCTCTAATTACCGCGCACTCCAACCCTAAGTCTACTGACTTATTTCGAGTATGGCGAAAGTAAATCGCACTGCTTCCAACCGGTATAGAATTGAAGAACCACTGATAAGGATCTCGAATCTATATACATAACAATTCATAGAATTTTATTGAATTTTGTTTTTTATTTTAACCCCCTTCTTTTGCTGGAAAAATATTAGAGAACACTGGTGGCTTAAAAGTGTTTTTATACGGGGACGGGGGATGTTGTGTGGCGGAAACAATGAGGATGTGGCAAGTTTTTGACCACAAATACTTAGGATATTTATTTATTTTATTCATTTTCTATTGTTTTCGCTTTCTAAAAATCACCACGGTTACATACAATACCTAAAAATCACCAAACTGGACATGTAGCTAGAGCTCGACATTACGGTCCCAACGAAACTGGTTTCGTCGAATTCCGACTCCGTATGCTCACACAGCGTATTTTTAGCTGTCGAAATACTGACCGTTTCTCACTCTAAAAATCCGTACGGCCACACAGTGACTCTAAAAATCACTAAAGTAGAAATCTAACAACTATTTGACATTGCGGATCTAACAAAATTAGTTTCGTCGAATTTCGACTTCGTTTGCAAAACAGGCTATTTTTTTAAAGCTCTGGATGACCCATTTAAATATATAAATATATTTAAATATTATTAAATTAAATATAAATAAATTTATATTATCGTATATATTCGCCGAGGAATATCATACAGCTCTAGTATAATTATATACTCGCTATTCCGAGTCCAGATTGAATCGATATTCAATTTACATTGAAAATCCTTTTATAACGTATATAAAGCGTCGCAAATTATAAAGGAATTCTACAGCGACTTTTATGAAATTTGATTTGGACATAACTCAAAATCTACACGACGAAATCCTGATTTTTCTCTTCCACTAGAAAGATATACTCCACCAGCTCCACACGTTTCTTGTTCCACAGAAATCCGGCTTAAAATGAATCATGTACATTCAATTGAAGTTCAAATCGCCAAATTACGAACTGCCGCGACGTTTCAGGTTCGTTTTAATTAAAATTATAAATTATAAGTTCGAACGTTTTACTTTAAGTTATCGATATCGCCAAATCGATATATAAATAATTTAAATAAATTAATTATTCGACAGCTAACAAAATGCGCCATTACAGACTTCCCCCCTTAAAATAATTTCGTCCTCGAAATTGCTAAGTTAGAAAAATGCTACTAACTCTACTAACTAGATTTAAAAATCTTTTTTGTTTTCCTCTAAATTTCAGTTTCGACTGGACCCATTTAATTTTAATTAATTTATTAATTCATTTCCGACCAACTAAAATTTTCAAAAATTCTAAAAATTTTCTAACACCTTAAATTTTCGAAAAATTTCGCCATAACCTCCTTTGTACGGCTCAATACATCAAACCACAACTCGCCTCTCTAGGCCTCCTCCAATCCAAAAGGAAATCAAAATAGCCAAGCGTCTTGCCAATTCGGCTCATAAATCCAAACTCATATATGATATAAACTTGTACCTTTTTGTCGGGCATTTAACTCTATCCCTTTCATCTGCTACCACTTCAACATATACCAATGTTATCCATTCCAATTGATCTCCAATCAGTTCATATCCTCAAATCCAAATCGAATTTCATTCGAACTCTAATATCAAATTCCAAATTATTGACTTATCAATTTGGTTCCATTCTAGATTATCTCTAATCCAATTCAATTTTATTTAACTCGGTTCAAGTTATATTTCAATTTATTTTTACCATCTCATTTTATTTAACTTCATTAGTTAAATTTTAATTCCAGAACTTAAGTTCCTGGGTTTCTTTCAAATCAATTTGAAATCATAATGCCAATTCAAAACCTTTGAATTTCTAAACAACTTGTTTTTCTCAAAACAATTCAAAAACAAAATCTTTGGTAGTAATCCGTCACTTAGAACTCGAAAATGAACACTGATGATGTCTAGATTCATCATCAGAATCTATTTTCCAGCTATCGAAGTGAGTTCAATACTATATCATTTTCAATTTGAAAAACATTTTCAAAATCTCCCAGGAACTTAAAATTTCCTTATTTTAAATTCCAAATCTGAATTAAATTCATATTTAATTCATCTATTTCATATATTATATTCATATGAATTCTGATTGGTCATTTATAACCATTTCACCCTTTTATAATCTTATTCGATTATAATAACAACCAACACAATCAATATACTATAATAATTTCAAGATATATATTTCTTCAATAAACAAATATATTTTGGGAAAAATTATTTCATTTACCCTCTTTCAAAACATACCATGACGGTTCATCGTATTCGAGTGTTTAGTAACCCTTATCGATACAGTAGATCAAACTGATCGACCATAATTCATAAGCCACTCAACCAATGAGTCTCCACAATATAAAACCATTTTATATTGAATAACAATTACGCGCTCATATATATACACTCAAACTCAATCTAGGATATTACTAATCCCATCTCTATCGAGTTATGCCACAGAGCCAAGGTAATCACTTAACTTAAGCTCTGATACCAACTGTAACGGCTGGAAATTCTCGACTCCTCGAGAGTCGAAAATTCCGTGACGTTAGTGAAAGAAAGTAGAGGGTGAGGAAGAAAAGATAGAACTAATAGAATAGAAGAAGAAGAAGAACTTACATCATCAGAGTAAACACGAATCTCATAGCGGAACGAATAAAATATAACATAACTTTGAAATACAAATCAGTACTCGTATATACATACCATTTCAAAGTACAACACTTAACAACACAGCGGAATAATAATAGCTATAATCCTGAAGCCTCCTGCTCCAAGCTCTCCAAGTGTATCTGTAAAATCCCGACTACTTGACTGCCCGTACAAATTTAGGCACCCAAGAGTTTAGGGGAAAACAAACAAAATAAACTCCGGGTCAGTCATTGGACTGGTGTGAATAAAACTCCAACACTTGGTTAAATAAAGGATATCTTTCTGATATTATAATAATGTCTAAATACAAATAGATATCAATCTAGCAGAACGTTTGCGTCTCACGTTCCACATTCATAGTATACAAATAAAACCGTGAGCGCTTATTGGAGATTGGATTCCAACAGACAAGGTATGGGAGCACCTTCCGATCCGTGTACCCTAGAGGAGATACACTAGGGTTCAACAAGAACGTCTTGCAACCCGGCCACACATGACCGTCCACTCATTTAGCTTGAGTGTAACGAATATATTATCACCGATGGTTGGGATCAGCAACCATCCCTCCCGATAAGGGACATCATCGAAATAGATTATAAAGAAGTAAAATTGAATATTCTCTAGATGGTGATAATACACCCTGCTTGGGTATGGCCCAACTAGCCATGCTGCCTAGCCCAACTTTTGTTATTTTCCGGTTGTGAGGTTTTGAGGTCACGTTTATCACTTTGACAGATTATTTCTTCAATTACTTCGAATGCCACATCGTCATACCCGCCAAATCATTATCGATTTCTCAAGGCATCACGGGTATAAAAGCTAAGAGAAACGAATTTCTCCGCCACCAACGTAATACGTTTAAAGAGATCAACATATATGATTCGTTAAGAATACTTTGTCAGACACTCGTCCATATACGTTGTTCTGGGACTGGATAAACCGAAGGCACTATTCAGTGAGTCCATCCTACCTAGGCTTTCCACAATAGCCCTTGCACTTCACTCCGTCTTCAATTATCTTCAGCGTACTTGATTCACAACGCTTATGCTAATACGGAGTGGTTCTTCGGATAATAATCCAACCGGTCTCTCCACATTTACAATGTAAATATGGTCAAAACTTTGATAGTCTGTGATTCAACTATCAAATGAAAATATGTCGGTGTACAAACAACGATCTTATTTCCAAATGGAAATTCGATCGATCAATCATCATATACATATATATGTTCATATTTCCTTATTTCATATATTTAGAAAATATATGTTATTAATCATTGGAAAACATTTCCATAGCTTATTTTCACATCACTATTCTTTCGCAACTATCAGTCCCTAACTGTAACTAGTATGAGAACAATTTTCTAAGTATCAATCCGGAAGGTCGAAACCAACATCACATCGTCAATTAGATAACCGTTCAACTTACCCTCTCCAGTCAGTTTCTGAATTTGCTTAAGTCTATTTCTTAAATTCTTATCATGAAAACATTTCATTTTCTATGTTTAGAAAACATATCTGACTATATTTGGAAAACGTTTCCAAAACTCATTTACGGATTTCCAATGAACGTTGTATAAAACATCGTTTCGCATAATCCATTTATCGCTTATTCCTTAACTTTATTTCTAATCAACCTTTTAGATCGAACCACAACTATTCCTTTGTCAATTCTGAAGTCAATCAAGTTGGGGTATAATTACCTCGTAGACCTTAATTGAACAACGTCCTTTACTGTGAAATAGATGAAGTTCATCACTCACTTTTTACAATCATCTGTTTACGCAAATTCTCGGATTCAGGTTACGAATCCACTTCTTATATGAAAACGTTTGATTATAACTATAACGTTGTAATTCCTACTTCTAAAATATCTAACCTAAATTATAACTTTATCTCCTAACTCGAATGATTAAACGGACAACTAATTTCTTAATCAATAACTAAACCTTGATTTAAAACCCGAAAGGTAAATAGTACTTTCCCGAATTTGATATAATCGAATTCGACGTATAACTCTCTTTCGAGTAATCTCTATTCGATTAACTCTCCCTTTTTAATAACTTATATTCGATAAACTCTATTTCGATTAACTCCTATCGAATAACTAACATTCGAATAACTCTTCTTGGTTGGCTCTTTTTCATTAGCTCTTATCGAATAACAAATATTCGATTTTCTTAAATGTGTCAATTCTTATCGAATAACTAACATACGATTTAACTTAAATGGATTTACACTTATCGAATAACTTATTCGATTAACTCAACTTGATTTTCTTAACTCGATTATCTCAACTTGATTACTAAACTCGATTACTTAACTCGATAAATCTTAACTCGATTACTCAACTCGATAACTTAACTTAACCGAAATCGATTAACTCAACTCTAATCGATTAACTTAATTTGATTTACTCCGTCGAATAACTAATTCAAATAACTTAATTGATTAACTCCTTTGAATAACTAATTCGATTTACTCTTCTCGAATAACTAAATTCGATTAACTCAAATTGAATAACTAATATTCAATTAACTCTTCGACTAACTCCTTTGGATTAACTGACTTCGAATAACTCCTTTGGATTAGCTAACTTCGAATAACTCCTTTGGATTAACTAACTTCGAATAACTCCTTTGGATTAACTAACTTCGAATAACTCCTTTGGATTAACTAACTTCGAATAACCAATATTCGATAACTACTCTTCGAATAAATAATATTCGGTAACTCTTCTCAAATGAATAACATTTGATTTCTCCACTCGAATAAACTATATTCGATTACTCTTCTCTCGAATACACTATATTCTATAACTCTACTTCGAATAAGTGATATTCGGCAACTCTACTCGATTAACTCCACTTGGATAACTCTAACTGGTCAACTCTAACTGAGTAACTCTAACTGATCAACTTTAACTGGTCAACTTTAACTGGTCAACTTTAACTGGTCAACTCTAACTAGTCAACTCTAACTGTTTATCTTTAACTGGTAAACTTTAACTGGTTAACTCAAATGGTTTAACCTAACTGGTTAACTCAAATGGTTTAACCTAACTTGATTTACTTGTCTCGATTAACTGAACTAATCCACTTAGTTTAACTTAGTTAATTCACTTTGATTTACTCTAACCGATTTACTTAGTTTAACTCGGCTAATTCACTTTGATTAACCCAACTAATTTACTTCGATTAACCAATTAGTTTAACTTGACTAATTCACTTAGTTTGACGCAACTAATTCACTTTGATTTACAAATTAGTTTAACTTAACTAAGTCACTTAGTTTGACGCAACTAATTCACTTTGATTTACCAATTAGTTTAACTTAACTAATTCACTTCGATTAACCGCTTAGTTTATCTTAACTAATTTACTTTGGTTAATCCAATTACTTTGATTAACTCGACTAACTTGCTTTGGTTAACCTAACAAATTACTTTGTTTAACTCGACTAACTTGCTTTGGTTAACCAAACCAATTACTTTGTTTAATCCCTTTTATCACACTCTGGTTATAATTCCTACTCCTACAATATCTCCTTAAAATCCATATCGTGTTATACTTGTGTGCGAAGCACGTGTTTAAATCTATCCTTGTATAATTCTATTTATTTTCCGAACAAGTGTTCCTTTATTTATTCCCTAAATAAATATTCCTTTATTTCATTTATTTATAATCTAAATAAATGTTCCTATATTTATTTCCTAAATAAATATTCCTTTATATTCTAATTCATTTATTTCCTAAATAAATGTTTCTATTTTATTTCATTTATTTTCTAAATAAATGTTTCCTTTTTCATTTATTTATTTTCAAACTAAATTAATGTTTTCCTTTTATAAAATCCTATCGATTTTATAAATAAGGTTCATTTTCAATATAAACATTGAAAATCCCCTTATCAACATTTCGGTATGTTATGGTATTCAATCATATCAAATCACGATGTTCAATATCGTCCAAGAACATATAATCGCCCACAGATTTTATATCACATCATATAACAATATATGAAATACAATAAAATAACTGTTGAGGAATCCAGTCGGATTCCTCCAACCTGTTTCCCTGCATCACAGATGTTAGACAATATAGATAACATCACTTTCAGTTCCATATGATATATTCTGTTAAACAGAATCAATATAGAAATTTAACTAACTAACTAGCAGTTCAATCAAACAAATCAACACACAGTCAAATAGACAATTTTAACAGTTCTAACAATACAACATGAAATTATAAACTGTTCAGAGTTAGAGAGATTTACTCACATTGGACTATCATCGTTAATAACGATAATTGTTGTTCGATTTAGTTCAGACGGACAATTTATTTTTCCATAAATTGTAAGGAGCTCGGATTCACTCCCAGTCAGCTCCATGGTGTAGCCGTCGTCCATACGATCCCAACGGATCTTGTTTCGCTGAATTTCGATAATGTATGAGGAAGATATTCAATTTTGAAGTTCGTATACAATTTCAAATTTGAAATAAATAAAACTTAGTCCATTATTTAACGGGCCTCACCCCAACTTCAGCCCATAACTTCAGGCCCGCACCCGTATTCCCTTTTTAATCTGTCTTCCCCAAATTGAAATACCCGATACTACTCTTCAACCCCTCACCGCCACCGACGTTTAAACCTCCACTGATCCTCCGACCTTCAACCGAAAACCACACCAATCGACACCGTCGTACTACTCTTCCCATCCCCTTCCACTCAATACCCATTTCGTTCACTCCAAAGCACGAATCGAATTCCCGTCCTCGAGTAAAAACTGCGCTACAGGGAAAAGTCGCGCCTCCCTCTTCACGCTCGAACTCCTCCAAAGTTGGTGTATGAGATTCCCCCCTCACTACGAACGTTAGCATCACCTCCAAGAACCTTCCGATCATCTCTAATTGCGATGCACTCCAACCCTAAGTCTACTGACTTATTTCGAGTATGGCGAAAGTAAATCGCAGTGCTTCAAACCGGTATAGAATTGAAGAACCACTGATCAGGATCTCGAATCTATATACATAACAATTCATAGAATTTTATTGAATTTTGTTTTTGATTTTAACCCCCTTCGTTTGCTGGAAAAATATTAGAGAACACTGGTGGCTTAAAAGTGTTTTTATACGGGGACGGGGGATGTTGTGTGGCTGAAACAATGAGGATGTGGCAAGTTTTTGACCACAAATACTTAAGATATTTATTTATTTTATTCATTTTCTATTGTTTTCGCTTTCTAAAAATCACCACGGTTACATACGATACCTAAAAATACCAAACTGGACATGTAGCTAGAGCTCGACATTACGGTCCCAACGAAACTGGTTTCATCGAATTCCGACTACGTATGCTCACACAGCGTATTTTTAGCTGTCGAAATACTGACTGTTTCTCACTCTAAAAATCCGTACGGCCACACAGTGACTCTAAAAATCACGAAAATAGAATTCTAACAACTATTTGACATTGCGGATCTAACAAAATTAGTTTCGTCGAATTTCGACTTCGTTTGCAAAACCGGCTATTTTTTTAAAGCTTTGGATGACCCATTTAAATATATAAATATATTTAAATATTATTAAATTAAATATAAATAAATTTATATTATCGTATATATTCGCCGAGGAATATCATACAGCTCTAGTATAATTATATACTCGCTATTCCGAGTCCAGATTGAATCGATATTCAATTTACATTGAAAATCCTTTTATAACGTATATAAAGCATCGCAAATTATAAAGGAATTCTACAGCGACTTTTCTGAAATTTGATTTGGACATAACTCAAAATCTACACGATGAAATCCTGATTTTTCTCTTCCACTAGAAAGATATACTCCACCAGCTCCACACGTTTCTTGTTCCACAGAAATCCGGCTTAAAATGAATCATGTACATTCAATTGAAGTTCAAATCGCCAAATTGCGAACTACCGCGACGTTTCAGGTTCGTTTTAATTAAAATTATAAATTATAAGTTCGAACGTTTTACTTTAAGTTATCAATATCGCCAAATTGATATATAAATAATTTAAATAAATTAATTATTCGACAGCTAACAAAACGCGCCATTACAATTATCGTATGTATATGTACCACCTTCGGCGATGTAGACTGATACCCTTATTATGTCTCACTGCATGTATATATTCCGCCTCTGGCGATGGTGACTGATCATTTCCCTTTTATTTTTACTAAGATATATCCTACGTTGTTGTAACACCCCACCTCCGCCAGGGTGGCTCTTGCAAGCACTCTGACTTTGGAGGGGCGTTTGTACCGGGTAAACATGCATAATGATATATCAAGGCAGAACAAGAACCTATGTATATATGTAAACAGATTAAATAAAATAAGTAAAATAGCGGAAGATTTCAAACTATTTCAAAACAAGTCTGGTACAACATAATGTCAACTTTCCAAATACACAAGTCTAGATAAAAACAATATCACTGAAAAAACTGAAATACATAAGTACTATCCCCAAAATAAGTGATAACCATAGCTAGCTTCATGTCGAAACCGTACCTGAGCTGAAATCCCACAAGCAAGCAATCAGAAATCCAAGCTAAGCTCCAACGTTCCCACCCTGAGAACCTGGGGGGGGGGAACGGAAGAAAAGAGGCGAAAGAAAACAGGTCAGTCAAAAAGACTGAGTAAGCCCTACTACCATCAGTCTATAAACTAATAAAGTTAACTGGCATGTTGAAAACTGAGATGAACATAAGGATAACTACATACTGGCATGATAGATAAAAGGTGTCTTCGCATAATCAGGTTTAAGGTTTTGCACCACATGTGTACTAGCAAACTAACATGACTTGAATAAACAAGTATTGATCCCTTGGCCCAAGCTTTGGCCCAATAACATGAAGTGACCCTAATACGAGGTCCAATAACATGAAGTGACCCTAATACGAGGTCTAATAACATGAAGTGACCCTAATACGAGGTCCAATAACATGAAGTGACCCTAATACGAGGTCCAATAACATGAAGTGATCCTAATACGAGGTCCAACCAAACGGTCAAGTCGATCGGCTCCCTATAAGCCTAACTCGTCACGTGTTGGTGTCAATACGGCCGAAACATAATTGTAGTCAGACTGTGCTGGGTCTCCCGTCGGGTGTATCAAGCCCTAGGGTGTCAACCCCTGGACACCATAAACATAAGTGCACAGTCTAGATCTACTGGTACCCGTGCTTGATTTTCTCCGGCTACGGACTACGTGCACGATCGTAGTCCGTCCGGAACTACACCGGCCTACCACTCTGCCGTCGTTTTTGGTCACTTACCTCAAGTCCAGTAATCGTGCCCCACCCTAGCCTAGTCCCTAGGGTCATGATGATACAAACTTGGGATTACTGCTGGAGTGGACCCCCGTTGCTAGGATTTTCTAGTGGGTTAAGTACGGTTTAACCCTCTTGCTAATCATGGATCAACTTGGTTAAGTGTAACGATGAGTTCACGACTTAACCCTGATTAATCTACCAAGCCCACGTTGATTAAGTATTAAGTGGAACATGACTTAAACCCTAACCATGAGGCATTAATTAATGTGCCTTAACCTCTCACATTAGACTTCGTTGCGGTTACTAGTTAAGCCGGTCGGTTCCGGGTAGCTTTATACCACAACTTGGTCTAACCTCGGGTTCAAGGTACAACATGACCAACTTCTCACATTGGGTCCTATTGTTTGTAGCAACTAGTTAAGCCGGTCGGTTCCGGGTAGGTTTACGCTATAAACTCAACCCAACCTCGAGTTGTCACACTTATATTTTCTAAGTGTCATGTCCATTATGTTTCCAAAACATATTACAAGTTTTCAAGCATTTGGGTAGACCTAACTTAATAGGTAAATTCCCAATGGGTAGACCTAACTTAATAGGTAAATTCCCAATCTTATGTTTTTATGTCTTTTAAGTTTACCCAACCCCAAACGCAATCTCATCGCTTACATATCGCAATAGCGCATAAAGTATAGAAAGAGGGAACTTGGCATAATCATGACATAAAGGTGTTGAAGCCACAAGTTTAACATGGTGGCATATGAAATGTACATATGTTCATATACTTGCATATTACATTTTTAGGCCTCAAAAGCATGCATAAAACCAAACTTAGCATATTGGTGATACATGGTGATAAATGACATGTAGAAATGGCCATAAGTTCGCATTTAGCCTCACATGCAAATTATCATAAGAGATATGATAACTTACATGTTGCCAAAATGCAACCTTTAGCATAAAGCTTGAAGCTTTATGTTCATATACTCAAGGTAATCTTGCATAACATGATAACATGAGTAAAATGACCCACCCAAACTTGCATACATAACATGACAACTTGCATATCATAACATGGCAAACTTGCATAACATAACATGGCAAACTTGCATATCATAACATATCAAACTTGCATAACATGACATAGTAAACTTGCATATCATGGCAAACCTGCATATCATAATGATCAACCAAACTTGCATCATTCATTTAACTTTAGAGTTTAAATATGAAAGTAGAAAAGGGCTTACAATGCTTATGAAGACACAAAAATATATATAGATTGAGACAAAGCCCTTATGCAATCAAATAAACCCAAAATGCAAGCTCCAATAGAAAAAACCTTGAGCCAAAATGATCAAAACCCTCGCTTTATGATGTAAATATGGAAACTTGACTTGAATGCAAGCTAATGATGCTCATACAAGCTTGAAAACACTTGTATGCATTGAAAATCTCTCATAGAAATAACTTAGGAATTTTATGAAGAGAGTGGAGGCCATGAGAGGAATAATTTTGCCATAGTTTAGTTGTAGGGTTGAATAATGATGATTTAGGGTTAGGTTAGGGGCTTATTTATAGAGATTAGGATTAGTTTCAACCTTAGGATTAAACCCTAATTCCAATCTCAGCCCTTAAAACCGAATCTGGCCCCAAAACCTAACCAAAACCCCAAAATGGTGCACCAGGCAAAACTGCCCGGCTGAACCAAGTCGACAGCCAAGTCGACAGGGCTGTCGATTTGGGTCCAACCAAGTCGACTGCCAAGTCGACAGTCCTGTCGACTTGGTTGGCTTGGCAGGAAATCTCCCGCCTAGCCTTCCAGGCCCGAAATTCGAAATTTGAACTTGAAATTCAAATCTGTTTTGAACTTGAAATTTTCTGAAAAATTCATTGGGCCTTAACCGGGTCATACGGACTCCGATTTTCGAAAACTCGGACTCTATTTCGCGTATTTTTCCGAGACGAACGCAATGGCATAGCCCGTTTCCCTTGATTCAGATTTATAAATTAAATTCTGCCTCGATTTACGTTATAACAGGTTGTTGAAAATACGGGTTGTTACATTCTCCCCTCCTTAAAGGATTTCGTCCCCGAAATCTTCAAGTTAGGAAGAACGTATCCTACCATCCAACATCCATCTACTCAAAACATCATCCACGAGCAATCATTGTCCTTACAAGATTCTAAATGTTGTATGAACATATGCAAAGGTGTGTGTATATGTACTTATCTAATGCAAATATCATCAATGCAAATTATGTTAGTGAAATGAATCCATATGTATGCAATTCCTAACATAATGTATAACATCTATATGTGTGCACATAACATACATCCATATGCAACATTCATGTGATAACACAAAAATTTTCATCCATGAATAAGCATAAACACTCATGCATATGCAATATGAGCAGTGTGTGAGCCGATCTAGTGCCTAACGTGTATAATGCATCCACGAGTAACCACTTGCAAACACCTGCAACCACTTGCAACCATCAAGCATAACATGTTTCAAACACATGTTTCATCCAAAGGGTTTCTACCTAAGGTTCTCATGACAAGATTAACATGATAAACTAGATAATCAAGACAAACATGGATAGCAAAAGATATGCTACAAAGAGATCGGGAAGATAAGCAGGATATACTCCTTTCGGATTACAAGAAATCCCTTCCTAACCCAACCCATATTCTATAAAAGCCCAAAAGGTTTAGTCAACCTAACGGACCCCTCCAAACCCTGACATGTATTACTAGCCAATAAGTCATACCTCCCGACAGAAATAGGACCGAGAATGGGACCGAGAGGATATACGTAAAAGATAACATGCAAGTAAGTTCCACCGGAAAACAAGGATCAAGGATATACACTTAGAAAGAGATATGATGCGCGTATCTAGCCTTCAGTCTTCTAATTCACGTTTCCTTGAGCTTGACTCCACTATGTTTTGACCGTCTTTTACCTCATGATTTCTTGGCTTCTTAACTCTTATTTCCCAATATGAGTTGGAACCCCTTTCATTGTCGCCTCTCGTCTTCCTCTTTCACTTACTCTTCTATCATTCTTGGCTTAAACAAAACTATGACCTCATGGTTTCATGCAAGCTCCCCAAAATTCACCAGTGAATCCTGGATCTCGTTTACTTACTATAAAGTATTCCACGCAGTAGAACTTTTCTTGGAAATACCAATCCATGTTGCCAATTGCTCTTACTAACGTGATTTTCTATAACTCATGCTTGAACGAAATGAACCATCCGCCTGCGAATGATAGGCCGTACTTAGATTCAGTGCTTTCCCATGACTTCCCGTAGACTATCCCAAAACTGGCTAGTGAAGATTGAGTCGCGGTTACTAACTATACTTGAGGGAACCCCGTGCAACCTCCTTATTTCTTGAAAGTAATCCGTTGCTAGCTATGATGCAGTCCTTTCGCTCTTTACCGGAGTGAAATGAGCGCTCTTCGTGAGTCTACCTACCATGACCCACATGCTCGTATTCCCTTTCCTTGATCTAGGCAGTCCATCCACGGAATCCTTCGTGACGCTTTCCTACTTCCATTGCGGGGACCTCCAATGGATGTAATAGCCACCGGGCTTTTTATGACTCGGCCTTAACCTGTTGGCACAACATGCACCTTGGGACAAACTCGGCCACCTCCTCGGATGATGTGCGTCTTCAAGAACCTTCTTTCTCTCATCGCGTCTTAGCCATCCCTTGTTATCTATGGCGAGGTGACTTAACATCCTGCCTCTAATCAACTTGTCCATGATCTCGACTAACTGCGGGTCTTCTTTCTGCGAAGTCCCTACTTGATCCATAAGGGTAGGTCTAAGCTCAAGGGACGCTAACTAACTAATTAAACTGAGAAAGCTTCTTATTTCAACTGTCCTCGTCGGGGCTTTCTGGTCTTCAACCGCGACCACTTTAGCGGGATCCACCGCCAAGCCTTGTTTAGAAACTATGTGCCCAAGAAATCTAAATTCTTTTCTCCAAAATGACATTTGGAGGACTTGCCTTTCAACTGATGGGCTCTAAGCGCATCTATCACCTCCTTGAGATGTCTAGCATGTTCTTCCTCGTTCTTTAAGAAAGTCAGGATATCATCTACAAATACTACCACAAACTTGTTCAGGAACTCTCTAGGCACCCTACTCATCAAGTCCACGAAGTAGGCGGGTGCATTAGTCAAACCGAATGGCATGTCTAGCCATTCTAATAATCCATCTGGAGTTCTGAACGCAGTTTTGTCAATACTATCCTCAGTTACTCTGAGCTGATGGAATCCAGTAGCAAGATCAAGAGAAAACGGATGTTCCTACAAGCTGATCAAACAAATCATCGATCCTTGGTAATGGTTGTCTATTCTTCTTGTTTTACTCACGATAATTAACATACGGGTGAAGCGAACTGTCCACATTACTAGCGAATACTACTAGAGCACCCTCCTCGGAAATGCTTCATTGTATGAAGTTCTTCTCAAGCAACTCCTTGACTTGCTTTCTTAACTCTCATCTTGTGGGGCCATGAGCCTAACCGGCCACGAAACTATCTTGGCATTATCAACCAGATAAATGCGGAAATCTATCTCTCGTTTAGGGGTAACCCCCTTCACTTCACCCAAGATATCAGGATATTCTCGGACCACCCTCACCGATTGCAAACTATCGATAGACGAGTTGAGGGATTCAAGATAACACAACATGACGGGACTCATAGGGCTACTAGAAATTTTTAGGGTATTACCGAGGCGAGTCATGAGCCTCTCAACCCTATGCTCAAAAAATCAAGAATGGCTCCAAAACTGGACAACCAATCCATGCCCAAAATCAACCCATACCCCATGAAACCGAGAATATAAGCATCACGCGAGAATTCTATACTCAAGATAGAGATTTTCAAATCCACGTAGATAATAGACAAATGGGCGGAACCCCCAATTGGATTTGAAACACACACGGGATCATTAACTAGACTAGTACTTAGGTGCAAACTTTCAACTAAACCAGATGAAATAAACTATGCGATGCACCAGAATCAAACAAAGTACGAACAGGAAAATCAGAAATGTAAACAAGACTTTCAACAGAAATACTACCTCGATCGGGAACTGGAGCGGCATTGAGAGCATGAACTTGCCCTCCCGAAGGTCTAGCACGCTGAGTCTGACCCTGGATTTGCCCTTGCTTCTTCGGGCAATCCCTAGTGAAGTGTCCCATTTCTCCACAGTTAAAGCAAGTGCCCTTCCTTTTTCTGCAATCCTTGTTTAGATGAGTCGAGCTTCCACAAGTAAAGCACGTTTTTTCCTTCTTATCTTCCTCTTGAAGCAGGGCCATATTTACCAAACTCTCGAAGGTTGCTCCGATGGGTATATGAGATATGGCCAAACCGCGCAATCGCTCGTTTAGTCCTAGAGCAAAGTGCATGGCCTTCTTCTGAGCTGTGTTAACCAAGTCTGAACCGAACCGAGCAAGTTGATTAAACTTATCCACATATTCCCTAATAGTCATGTCCCCTTGCTTTAGTGATAGGAACTTCTCCATCTGAAGGTTCTCCTCTTCTGACGATAAAAACCTCAGTCCAAACCTTCTTTTGAACTCATCCCAAGTCTCAATTGGTCTAGTAGTGGTGATGACTACCCACCAATAAGCAGCTTCCCCTTTCAATAACCATACCGCCAACAGAACTTTCCTACGATCTTCTACATCTAAGATAGCAAAGAGGTCTTCAGTTTCCTTTAACCAGTTTCTTGCCTCAACAGAAGTCTCCATCCCAACAAAATTCTTGCAACCCATCGCCTTAAAGTCTTTGCAAATCTCCGCGAAATCCGCTTGTGGATGCTGAGGGGGAGGAGGAATGTCCGCGGGGTCGGCTTCACTTGCCCTTTCCCCCATGTATCTCCTAAACCAAATAGGTACTTGAGCGCCTTCCGGAATGGCAAAGTTATCGGCCATACTGAAAACGAAGAAAAAGATAGATTCAGAATGGAGAAAAACGAAGGAATTTTTGCTAATGGCTTTTTGGGGAATAGCCTTTAAAATAAACTAGACTTTTCTTTGGAAAATACTATATACTTGGTTTTGAAAATAGTTTTCCAAAAGTTTTCTAAAAACCTTTTTGTTCCTTCTCGTAAACCATACGCTCTGATACCAAATGTAACACCCCACCTTCGCCAGGGTGGCTGTTGCAAGCACTCTGACTTTGGAGGGGCGTTTGTACCGGGTAAATATGCATAATGATATATCAAGGCAGAACAAGAACATATGTATATATGTAAACAGAGTAAATAAGATAAGTAAAACAGCGGAAGATTTCAAACCATTTCAAAACAAGTCTGGTACAACATAATGTCAACTTTCCAAATACACAAGTCTAGATAAAAACAATATCACTGAAAAAAACTGAAATACATAAGTACTATCCCCAAAATAAGTGATAACCATAGCTAGCTTCATGTCGAAACCGTACATGAGCTGAAATCCCACAAGCAAGCAATCAGAAATCCAAGCTAAGCTCCAACGTTCCCACCCTGAGAACCTGGGGGGGGGGGGGGGACGGAAGAAAAGAGGCGAAAGAAAACAGGTCAGTCAAAAAGACTGAGTAAGCCCTACTACCATCAGTCTATAAACTAATAAAGTTAACTGGCATGATGAAAACTGAGATGAACATAAGGATAACTACATACTGGCATGATAGATAAAAGGTGTCATCGCATAATCAGGTTTAAGGTTTTGCACCACAGGTGTACTAGAAAACTAACATGACTTGAATAAACAAGTATTGATCCCTTGGCCCAAGCTTTGGCCCAATAACATGAAGTGACCCTAATACGAGGTCCAATAACATGAAGTGACCCTAATACGTGGTCCAATAACATGAAGTGACCCTAATACGAGGTCCAATAACATGAAGTGACCCTAATACGAGGTCCAATAACATGAAGTGACCCTAATACGAGGTCCAACCAAACGTTCAAGTCGATCGGCTCCCTATAAGCCTAACTCGTCACGTGTTGGTGTCAATACGGCCCAAACATAATTGTAGTCAGACTGTGCTGGGTCTCCCGTCGGGTGTATCAAGCCCTAGGGTGTATCAAGCCCTAGACACCATAAACATAATTGCACAGTCTAGATCTACTGGTACCCGTGCTTGATTTTCTCTGGCTACGGACTACGTGCACGACCATAGTCCGTCCGGAACTACACTGGCGTACCACTCTGCCGTCGTTTTTGGTCACTTACCTCAAGTCCAGTAATCGTGCCGCACCCTAGCCTAGTCCCTAGGGTCATGATGATACAAACTTGGGATTACTGCTGGAGTGGACCCCCGTTGCTAGGATTTTCTAGTGGGTTAAGTACGGTTTAACCCTCTTGCTAATCATGGATCAACTTGGTTAAGTGTAACGATGAGTTCACGACTTAACCCTGATTAATCTACCAAGCCCACATTGATTAAGTATTAAGTGGACCATGACTTAAACCCTAACCATGAGGCATTAATTAATTAATGTGCCTTAACCTCTCACATTAGACTTCGTTGCGGTTACTAGTTAAGCCGGTCGGTTCCGGGTAGCTTTATACCACAACTTGGTCTAACCTCGGGTTCAAGGTACAACATGACCAACTTCTCACATTGGGTCCTATTGTTTATAGCAACTAGTTAAGCCGGTCGGTTCCGGGTAGGTTTACGCTACAAACTCAACCCAACCTCGAGTTGGTCACACTTATATTTTCTAAGTGTCATGTCCATTATGTTTCCAAAACATATTACAAGTTTTCAAGCATTTGGGTAGACCTAACTTAATAGGTAAATTCCCAATGGGTAGACCTAACTTAATAGGTAAATTCCCAATCTTATGTTTTTATGTCTTTTAAGTTTACCCAACCCCAAACGCAATCCCATCGCTTACATATCGTAATAGCGCATAAAGGATAGAAAGAGGGAACTTGGCATAATCATGACATAAAGGTGTTGAAGCCACAAGTTTAACATGGTGGCATATGAAATGTACATATGTTCATATACTTGCATATTACATTTTTAGGCCTCAAAAGCATGCATAAAACCAAACTTAGCATTTTGGTGATACATGGTGATAAATGACATGTAGAAATGGCCATAAGTTCGCATTTAGCCTCGCATGCAAATTATCATAAGAGATATGATAACTTACATGTTGCCAAAATGCAACCTTTAGCATAAAGCTTGAAGCTTTATGTTCATATAATCAAGGTAAGCTTGCATAACATGATAACATGAGTAAAATGACCCACCCAAACTTGCATACATAACTTGACAACTTGCATATCATAACATGGCAAACTTGCATAACATAACATGGCAAACTTGCATATCATAACATATCAAACTTGCATAACATGACATAGTAAACTTGCATATCATGGCAAACTTGCATATCATAATGATCAACCAAACTTGCATCATTCATTTAACTTTAGAGTTTAAATATGAAAGTAGAAAAGGGCTTACAATGCTTATGAAGACATAAAAATATATATAGATTGAGACAAAGCCCTTATGCAATCAAATAAACCCAAAATGCAAGCTCCAATAGAAAAACCCATGAGCCAAAATGATCAAAACCCTTGCTTTATGATGTAAATATGGAAACTTGACTTGAATGCAAGCTAATGATGCTCATACAAGCTTGAAAACACTTGTATGCATTGAAAATCTCTCATAGAAATAACTTAGGAATTTTATGAAGAGAGTGGAGGCCATGAGAGGAATAATTTTGCCATAGTTTAGTTGTAGGGTTGAATAATGATGATTTAGGGTTAGGTTAGGGGCTTATTTATAGAGATTAGGATTAGTTTCAACCTTAGGATTAAACCTTAATTCCAATCTCAGCCCTTAAAACCGAATCTGGCCCCAAAACCTAACCAAAACCCCAAAATGGTGCACCAGGCAAAACTGCCCGGCTGAACCAAGTCGACAGCCAAGTCGACAGGGCTGTCGACTTGGGTCCAACCAAGTCGACTGCCAAGTCGACAGTCCTGTCGACTTGGTTGGCTTGGCGGGAAATCTCCCGCCTAGCCTTCCAGGCCCGAAATTCGAAATTTGAACTTGAAATTCAAATCTGTTTTGAAGTTCAAATTTTCTGAAAACTTCATTGGGCCTTAACCGGGTCATACGGACTCCGATTTTCGAAAACTCAGACTCTATTTCGCATATTTTTCCGAGACGATCGCAATGGCATAGCCCGTTTCCCTTGATTCAGAATTATAAATTAAATTCTGCCTCGATTTATGTTATAACAGGTTATTGAAAATACGGGTTGTTACAGTTGTGCTATTCTGATGTTGTTACATGTTATGAATCCGCTGTCATACCAATGTAAAATTATTCTATTTATTGTTCTGCTATTATTTGTTCTCTGCTATGATGATTGATGTGTTATATTCCAATGATTATCCTTAATACCGTCACACGGATTTTGGGATCGTCACAAATATTGTTTATTTGAAAAGAGTTAATTGAATATTAGTTATTCGAATAGAGTTAAATGGAGTTAATCGAATATTAGTTATTCGAATAGAGTTTAATGGAGTTAATCGGATATTAGTTATTCGAATAAAGTTAAATGGAGTTAATCGAATATTAGCTATTCGAATAGAGTTAAAATGAGTTAATCGAATATAGTTTATTAGAAAAGGAGATTATCGAATATTAGTTATTCGAAGGGAATTATCGAATATAGTTTATTCGAAAGAGAGATTATCGAATATTGGTTATTCGAAGAAAGGAGTTAATCGAATAGAGTTTATTCGAAAGGAGTTTCGAATATAGTTTATTCGAAAGAAGATTTTTGAATATAGTTTATTCGAAAGAGAGATTAACGAATATTAGTTATTCAAAAAGAGTTAATTGAATATAGTTTATTCGAAAAGGAGTTATCGAATAGAGATAATTCGAAAGAGAATTATACGTTGAATTCGATTATATCGAATTGGGGAAAGTACTATTCACTTTCCATTTTAATCACGATTTATTTATTTATAAATAAATTTGTATTTGTTTGTTTATCCAAATTAATAAATAAATGTTATATTGAAGTTATTATATTTCAGAAGCATGGAATCTTAACGCTATTGTTAAAATCAAAAGGTTTCTATAAAGGAAGTGGATTCGTAAATATAATCCAAGAGTTATGCAAGGAAGTTTGTTAAAGGTTTAAAGGGTGAACTTTGTTTGTTTTGAAGTTAGAAATCTTGTTCAGTTAAGGTCTGAGAGGTAGTTATACTCCAACTTGATTGACTTCGTCTTTAATTAAGGAATAGTTAAGGTTCGACCGTGAAGATTGGTTAAGTGAATTTAGTTAACGAGTATAATGGTTTGAGTTGGCATAGCGATGTTTATTTAAACATCTGTTTTTAAATCCAATGAAGGAGTTTCGGAAATATCTTCCAAATAAGAATCAAAAATGTTTTCTAATATAAAAAATAAGAAAGGAGAGTAAATATGGAAATGTTTTTAAATGTTAATATCGTATATTTTCTAAATTCGAAAATAAGAATTTCTGTATATATACGGAAAAAGGAAATAGAGAATGAATAAATTAATGATAAATTAATTTAAGAGATAAATGTTAGATGATAATTGATCGATAGAATTTCCATCTGGAAATAATATCGTTGTTTGTACACATATTTTTCTTTGATAGTTAACTCACCGACTATCGAAGTTTTTGACCATTTTTCCGTCGTCAATACGGAGAGACCGGGATTAGATTCATTATCAGAAAACCACTCTATTTGGGCGTTAGCGTTGCGATCAAATATGATGAAGATAATTAAAGACGGATTTATGCAAGCGCTATCCTGTTTACAGAATAGTTCCTTCGGTTTGTCCAGTCCCAGGACGACCTGTATGGAAGAATGTCTGACAGAGTATATTTAATAGATCGCGTAAGTTGATCTCTTCAAACATATGTACGTTTGATGGCGGAGGAATTCGTTTCTCTTAGTTGTATACCCGTTTGTATTTTTGGGGAAATCAATTTATGATTTGGCAGGTATGACGATGTAACATTCAAAGTGAATAAATGTGTGATCTGTCAGAGATAAGCGTGAGTCTAGCCTCACAACCGGGAAACCGAAAAAATCGAGCAGGCGGCATGGCTAAGTGGTTGGTTGCTAATTACGGTGTATTATCACCTATCTAGAGATATTCATTTCATTCTTTATTCTGTTCGATGCTATCCCATTCGGGAAACAGTTGCTGATCCCAACTGCTGGTGATATACATTCGATACACTCAAGCGAAATGAATGGTCGGTCATGTGTGGCTGGGTTGCAAGACGTTCTTGTTGAACCCAGTGTATTCCTCTCTAGAGGTACACTATCGTATGGTGGTTCCATACCATGTCATAGTTGGTAATCCATTATCCAATAAGTGCTCGTGGATTTGATTATATACTATATATGTAGAATGTGAGATGAAAGCGTTCTGCTAGTTGATTATTTATTTGTGATTAATAGACAATATTATAATATCAAAGAGTTTGATATAAAGTTTATCATTTTGTTTTAAAGGATTTTTGATGTCAAATCAAATGCTTTGGATTATCATAAGGGATAAACCCGTTCCGTTATACGATGTGGTCTTATGAGATATCGTTTTATTGCTCAAAGTGTTTTAAAATGTTTACTCATACTAGTCACATGACTGACCCAGAGTTTATTTTGTTTTGTTTTCACTAAACTTTTAGGTGCCCAATTTTGTATGGGCAGTCAAGTAGTCAGGATTTTACAGATATACTTGGAGAGCTTGGAGCAGGAGGCTTCAGGATTTTATAGCTATGGTTGTTTCCGCTGTGTTGTAAGTGTTGTACTCTGATAATGTTATTGTATACATATACTGATTTTATTTCAAAGATATGTTATCTATTATATGTTGTTCGTTCCGCTGTGAGATTCATGTTACTCTGATGTTGTATGTTCTTCTTCTTCTATTATAAGTTTCTATCTTATCTATTCTCACCCTCTTTTTTCTTTCTAATAGTTTTTTGGTTTCTAGTGTAATTTGTGTTGGACTTGTGTTATTTAGTCAGCTCAAATTGTACCAGAATTTCGGGACACAACATTATCTTAGTGCATTCTTTTTTGAAACAGTTTTGCTTATTGATATGATTTCGACGGTTGTTTTGGATCCTTTTGTTGGTTTTGATATTCTCTAAGGCTATGAATTAAACTTGTGGTTTTAATTCATGCTTATGTGGTGTAATTTTGGTTATGGAGTTATTAGTTGAGTATTTTATTTTGACAGTAGGAAGTTTGCTAATGTTGCTGTATTTAATTTTCGAGCTCAGTTTGTCACATGAAACTCTGTTGTTTTTTCAATTGTTCTGCTTGCGGAGTTCATCTCTAGTGACCGTTAACTATACACGAGATGTGAAGCACTGATTTTAGCTGTTTGTTATGGGGGTGGGTTTCTCTGAGTGCTTTCAGTTGGTGTGATCTTGTTTACAACTACAAAAATGTACCCATGTCACTCTGGCATGTTCCATAGCTATGGAAATGACTTTTTTTCTTGCTGGTGTAATCTTGCCACTGTAGCTTAATGACGATATTTGAGGTTAGAGGGTTTACGGGCTAAGTACGTGAAGTCTGTTCATTCTGAAGTAGCGTAGTTAAGGCTATCCTTGTCTCCAACGCTTCATTGTGAGGTTCAAGAAAGTAATGTCTGACCCATGTAGAGTGGACTTTTGTCCTTAATTCTCATGCACATGTAAACTTCTGTTACGTTTTGGTTTTACTGTCAATTTTTTTGGTAACAGTGTATGTAAAATACACCCTGCGAGGAGTTTGAAAATTTTTAGCTACCCTGTGTAGTATGAAATGTTAATCCATGTAATGCACTTCCTGCATGGAGTTGAAACTATGGATGATGCACTTTCATGTCGTAGGCGGTGGACAGTCCTCCTTAAAAACCGAATAGCTGACTGCTAACTACAATCACCTGTACTATATTGTAATTTAATTATTAGTCATAATAAAAAAGTTTTACGAAACACTATAAAAACTGGTCGGCTATGCCAAAAAAACTTTCCAATTATCTAATGATAATTACCTTGTTATATTTATAAACATTGATTATAAATTTAACTTCTTTGTTTTATATATTAAAACAAGCTCCATTTTAAAATCTATTTAAAACCCAAATCTTATTTGGAATATTTTATTTATTATAACTTATTTATAACATAGGATCTATATTTATTTGTTTATATATTTACATTAGTATTTATTTTATGAAATTCCTATAATCTCTTAAGGAATGATTTTTTATAAAAGTCGACATTGTGAAATTACATTCATAAATCCAAAATGGATTTATCTAATTAAATTTTACATTCCAAATATGGAATTAAATCTCATCATTTCCTTTTCGAAACGATTCCATTTTTTAATTCATACTTGAATTTAAATATTTAAATTATCCATTGATAATTTATTTTACTTCATTTATAAACATCGTTTATAAACGAACTACTTGCTTTTATTATTAAAAACAAGTTAACATTCCCTAACCCATTCAAAATTCAAATTCTATTCTAGAAAAATAGATTTTTCTTTTAAATCTCAAAATTCCTTTTCACAATATTTTTATATATTAATATTTAGGGCTAGTGATATTCAAACATCCAAAACATCCAATTATCAATCACATGTTTTCTAACACATCATATATGATAATATATATGAAAACAAACAATACTAAATTTTGAGGAATCCAGTTTGATCCCTCCAACCTGTTTTTCCATCATCCACTAATTTTGGAAAACATAAATAATATCCCTCCTACTTCAAGGAAGGATATCACGGTATAGAAGGTCATCCACTATATATACTGTGGGCGCATAGGGAAATCATCCACTAATTGTAAAGCGGGCATCCACTAATGGTACTGCGGGAAATATACAATATGTATATATATAATAGCCACAACCACTAACTAATATATATATACATATATAATAGCCACAATAATATTTCAATGCATCCAAACAACCAACAAACATCATATAAAAATTATTTAAAATAAAAATTCATTTATAATAAAATTATAAACGAATTAGAGAGTGAGTTTACACCTGATTTTCATTTGTTGAAATAGCGATTCTCTTTCTAATTAAATTAAATTGGTGTTTAATTTAATTAAAACTTCTAACCGACACCAATCGAGTTCAACCCAATATCATTGCAAAGTATTCATTGTTGCTATCCCAATGCAATTCGATTTTGTGAAATTCTGATTACACATTAATTAAGTACGCGAGTCATAATTTACTACAATTAATCGTTATTAACTAATTTGAATATTAAATTGATTGCCTTAAATCCACTCTTCCCTCATCAAAGAAACACACACCTGCACTACCATAGATTAAATCCTCACTACGCCTAACTCCGTTCTCTACCCACTATTTCGCATGCAAGCGTCATGTCACCAAATGCCATGGCCGAAACATTTGCTTCCCTTTTCCCCTTCACCATTCAACAGAATTCCAAACAGAACCCACCATAATTCACCTCATCACAAACTCCACCAGGACATCTCCTGTATATACAACTCGCAGCCGCCTTAAGCATCGCCGCTTGGACATCTTCATGCACTGATAGTGAACCCAACTACGCAACAGTATGATGTCACAACCCACCAACATCATTGCGAACTCGCCAATCCACGCTCCAAAATCCCCAACTACAACTCAGCACGATTGTAACGACTTGCAAAAATTCGACATCCTAATGCTGACAATAATACATAATCACGTATCACTTGCCAAAACTCAAGTATCGAAAACATAGATAGTTATTATAAAGAATATTAGAAGGTGAGATAAGAAAGAAAGAAAGTTAGAATAGAAGAATAAGAAGAAGAACAACATAAAATCAGAGCCTCACATCGCAGCGGAACAAATATAATATAGAAATAAATCTTCTATTGAGAGCTTTGAAAAATACTTACAATCATCAGAGTACATCAGTACATCTGGACAGTTGTAATAATCTGTCCTCGATACAACACACAACAGAATAATAATCAAATATCACACGTCTGGACTTCTCTAGCTCGTCCCTTTACAACATCCGATAACCTGAACCTGTACGACCCGGTCTAACCCGAGCATTACAAACGACGGATCAGTCTGGTGGATCAGAGTGAGAAAAACACACTAAGTTTATACGAACCACACAACTTGATTTTAACATCAAAATCTTTTCGAAAGGAAAAAATAATCGTAAGACTGAATCCGCACATAAATACGGACGATCTTTTATCTTATGATAACCTAAAACATTTTTGAAAATGATATTATTCTGATATTAGGATAGTGTCTAAATACAAGTAAATATCAATCTAGAAGAATGCTTGCAACTCACGCTCCACATATATAGTACACGATCAAAAACCGCGAGCGCTTATTGGAGAATGGATTTCCTGGCAAGGTATGGAACCACCTTTCCGACAATGTACCTCTGGAGATGAATACATTGGGGGTTCAACAAGATCATCTTGCAACCCAGGCTAAACATGACTAACCCCTCACTTTCTGTTGAGAGTACCGAATATATCATTACCACGGTTGAGGGCCAGCCAACCGAACCGATAACATACATACAAAAATACAAAGGGACAACCGAAGGCATTTAATTTCACCAGATCAGTTAATGATATACCCTTTTGATGGGTGTGACCCAAATAGCCATGCAACCTACCCGATTTTATGCCATTTCCCGGTTGATGAGGCTAGAGGTTTAAATCTTCTTTGAGAACATTTGGCCACCGTCCACTTTGAATTTCACGTAGTCAGATCTGCCAGATATCACTAATTGACGTCCACAAAAATACTCTAGCTATTAAGATAAGAGAAGTGTGCTCTTCTCCGCTATCAACAGAAATACGTTTGAAGAAATCAATGTACGTGGCCCTTCTGGAAATACTAAGTCATACACTCGTCCAGCCAAGTCATCCAAGAACAGGATGAAGCAAAGGCACTCTCCTACCACGTCCTAGGTATCAACCTATAGATCAGTAGCGAGTAGACCTTGTAATCCGTAGATTCCAACCACGACAGAATCACAGTTTATCTCAAGGCGCGAACCAGAGATTATAAGTAGTTCTTCCGTTTTATGAAGATCCACGGTCTTCAATCAGTGTCTTCCACATTTTTGTTGGTTTAGAATGGTTTTCGAATATAAATTCGATCCTGATCTTTCCGTACCAACAATCGTATTGGTTAGATTTGATAGTCGGTTATTTAACTATCAAATAAACAAAAAAATGGATCTACTATTTGAGTACACATCATCACTAAGACTATTTATTTGAAATAATTAATGATTGGTTAACCAAAACTTTTAAATCTTTCCACAGCACTCGCTTCTTATTTTAATATACTAATTTTCTCAAACCATTTCTATATAATACTTAAAGAAGTATCTTATAATCATATCCAATTTCCCATTTAATTATCATTTCAAATCAATTGTTACAACATTACTTATTATCTATGTCGAGGAAATCGATTCAACTTACCATTCGTAAAACAATCGTTACAAAATCTCCTTATGTTTCGTTATTTGAAAACAACAATCATCACTAATCCTTTTAGAATAACTCATTCTAAAACTCATTTCTTTATTTCAAAAATATCGTTATATTTTCACAATTCCTTTTATTACATTGATTATGAAAATATCATTCCATTTCTCTAGCCTATTTTTATTTTCGAAACTTTGGAAATATCAACGTATATTTCCTTAAATTCTTTTATTTCCTTTATTTGGAGTCTTTGTATATCTATCTCAAATTCTTCAAATAACATTGCATTATTATTTCCCATGATAAATCCATTCAAATATGCAGTTATGGTTAAATTCTTTGATTGAGTAAATGGTTACTAAAACATCAACTTTTAACCTCTTCATACTTTTTGTTTTATTATCTTGATGTTTGTTACAAAAATTATTGCTCGATCTTTTACCACATTCAGTTACAAGAATTCCTTCTCTAAGCCCTTCCAACATTCCCCTTTTTATTCTTATTACGTTATACACTTTTCGTAAAACTATTTCATTGATAAATTGGCACAAATTACTTTGATTTAACAATCGACTTCTGTTGAAACAATTGGCTTGATCAATTTTAAAACTTGATTAACTCATTGACCAATTCTAACTCGTCTCTTCATTTAAATTAATAAATAATATTATTAGTTTAAATAATCTCATTTACTTCGATTATTATTAAATAAATAATAAAAAAATTCAAAATAATCTCATTAAATCGTTTCTTAAAAATAATTAATCTCCGTTATTAGTCGTTACATAAATCATTTCTCATTTGCTTACCAATCTTAGTAATATAAGAATTAGCTTTATAAATCATTTAGTAATTAAGAAGAGACACGTGCTTCGCACACGGCAGATTTCGATACAAAAATGGTGATTGGTGGTTAAAACAGTTAATACATATATGTGGTTGGTTTATTTCCTTTTTGTAAACTTCATTTATAATAATATGATCTTTATAAACGATATATAATTTAGGCCATCTACTGCAAATTTCTCAAACAATATTGTCCATTGGTTAATATCAAGGGTTCAACAATCAATAATCAATCCATCGTCTAATGAGGTTTGTTAAACAGTACATGTGATATAACATGAAAATAATCAATAAATTTTGAGGAATCCGGTTGGATTCCTCCAACCTGTTCTTCTCTACATTAATTCAATACGACAATTTATAATAAACATGAATAATTAATTCAACTTGTAACAATCAACTAGTAACAATTCAGGCAACCAATTCAATTTTTAACGTTTATATTATTCTAAACATAACCAAGAAGGTAGTTACTAATTTGGAATTAATCGTTAAAAATAACAATTGGGTTCGATTCAGTCGATTAAATTAAACGAACATTTCAGTTATATAAAAATATTCAACATATATTCAAACAATCAACAATCAGCCGACAATTAGCAAACATAGCACACAAACAATAAACCCCACTTATAAAAAATATAAGTGGGATAACTTAGTGAGTTGAACTCACCCTTGGTTTCCATCTGCAATTTAAACGGTTCAATTTCATTAAATTAAACATGTGTCTAACTTAATTAAATTTCTCATTGATTCCATCATCGCCCGTTCCAGCTCCATAATATCGCGCTCGCCGATACGGTACCAGCGTATCTAGTTTTGTCTAATTCTGTTAACATAGGAGCACTATACATAAATATACGATCACACATTATTTTTAAACTAATTAAACTTCAATTAATATTTATTTCGCACTAATTATATAAAATATCAGGCATGTTAAATATCAGGTACCTTATGTAACGTCCCGGATTTTTAGTGATCCTATAATTAATTTATTTAATTATTTAAATGGTGATTTAGAGATTTAAACGACTTGAATTCAATTACTTTGAATATTTAATTAATAAATAATGGATTAATATATTTAATTCCGAAATAGTTGGAAATAAGTTGGATTTGCAGTATTAAGTGAATTTAATTTATAGATTTTTTCTGTAAATTTTATTTTGAAAAATAAAAAACTTCTCGTTTAACGTGATTTACACCATATATCAGTGTTTTTGGTACTTCACAAAATATGTTAACTAGTCTATTTTATTATATTTCTATAATCGTAGCACGTTGCTCAGTATAACGATATTTTTATATTTGTCTGTAGCGGTTAGGAAATGAATGGAATTCCATGTAACCGGTACTGCATGAACTTTAACTTTTTAAAACGAATATTACACCTTAAATCTTGTTTCAAACTGACCCTAAAGTGGTCCTGAAATAGATGGACGGGTACAAGCTTATATAAGTTATGTTCCCTTATTTATATATTTATTCTAAATACTAAAATGTTTTAAATGGTCATTCTTAACGTGTTGTAATAAAAAGTAAACTTGTTGCCTACCACCGTATAATGCCTGACAAAGAGAAAAATGCCAACCTACATTTAAAGCGTACAGACCAAACATCTACTGTCAGTGCTTTCAATGTCATACAGACTGTGAAATGAAATTCCTAGCCGACCTATCCATAGCTATTCTAATTTCTTTGTCGCCAAGAATTAGAGCCATGGAGACAAAGTAACCATGGCCAGCAAGTAAAATACTCTATATGTTAGACCAAAAAGTGGTTCTAACATCCAAATTGACTAAAAGCAGAATGAAATAAGATCAAAAGTAAAATGGAGACACAGAATTTATAGTGGTTCGGCGTTAAAAAGCCTACGTCCACTTGTCAATCACTATTCTCGACGATAGAGTTGCAATTATAATGAGATATTCACTCAATTTCACTCACAACTCACATACATTCACTCAATTGTTTCAAAACAAATGTTGAAAAACGATTTGGATTATCCGGGAGTGCTGGAATTCGGTTTATGGAAGTGGTTGAACTCTCAAAGTGCCAAAAAGAAGATCCTTTTTATTGTCTCCTGACAGGGTATTTATAGGTGAAAATTTTCTCAGAAACCGATCCAGATCGGATCCACGTGTCTTCCATCCCATCATCCTCGGGTTCGGATGGGTTCTAGTGCTGACAGCGCATTAGAGTAGTGGACGTTATGGGCAGGAATTGGTCATACCCGCTCCGCATCTTTAGGCGATCGTGGGGGAATGTGACACGAATTACATGTCCGATTCGGAGGAGCTTGCAGTGGGGGTTCGGATTGGAGTATCCGATCCGATCCGGATAATCCCAAAACTAAGTCTTCATCCACTTTGCTCCGTTCCGATCCGTCTCTGTAGCAGGTAGCCCTCCGTCCAACTGACAGTAGGTAGCTTTCCGATTCGAACAGCAGTGCCTCTTTGATTCAAACAATAGCAGCTCACTGATCCGAATAGCAAAATCTCTCCGATCCGACCCGCTACATCTCTCCGATCCGACCCGCTATGATGCTTTCCAAGTTCTTCAACGCTTCACACCCCGACTTTGTGTTGCCCAGTTCAAAAAGTGGGCTAACATTTTGCCCCCTCAAAGCACGCTCCTGTTGGAAACGGAGCATGCTTTAATTATCATTGCATAGTGTCTTCTAGATAATTTTCCCTTTGATTTTCTTTGTGCTTTCATCCTTTTCTTCGAACTTCAATTTAATTCACTGCTGAGTTACAACATTCTGTTCGGTTCGGATACCGATCCGGACAGACCCCCTCTTCTTTCTATTTTTCATTGGACTATTGGGCCAAGCTTTGCTACTGAACTGTCGCTCCGGTCCGAACGGGAAGACGAATAGTCACCCTGTTTTTCTATAAATTCAGTCTTCATCTTCCTCCCACTTTCTTTTTATCGTTTTATCACTTCTGTCTCGGAACTCCAGAATTCAGAGAAAAAGAAACTCTTTACCATTCTTGTGCGAATCTACAGCTCATCCACTTTGGTAGGTCTAAATCCCTGATCGACCTCATGACAATAGGTTTTACTCGAAATTCGCGGTCAATTCGACCGATTTGAATGCAATTCCCATGCTACAGCATCTTCTTCCCTCGTTATTGTCGTTAGTGGCTTCATTGCTGCTTCGAGTCATTGGAAGAGGAAGTCGTAGTTCATTTGGTCATGGCTAGGGCGCTGGAAATGATATTGGGTTTAAGACTAAACAAGAGGAAGAAGAAGAAGATCATAGGGAATCGGTTCGTTCGATGGAGTATGAAAGTGGAGAAAAAAGAAAAGAAGTCCAGAAGGTCGGATCAGGTCGGGGCAAGTAGAGAAAGGGAAAAAGAAATGAAATCCAGAAAATCGGATTGGTTCGGAGCGAGTAGTTAAAGAAGGGGAGAAATGGAACTCACCTAGCCGGATCGGGTCGGTCTACAAGATAATGGTGGAGAGGCATGACGACGCGGTCCGACCCGAACCGTTCGGGGAACCTACTTCCGAGCCGATCCGATTTTGATTTCTGAGTTTCAATGAGATATCCGAGCTCAATGCTACACCCCCGATCCGATCATAATGAATGCGCCCGAACCGAACCTAAGTGCAGTCTATCTTAATGCATAAAAACTCGTTTAACTGGCCCAATTAACTTTTGGCATAATCTTCAATTTAATGGACAGTTAGGATAGTGCCTTGCGAACGTAACTGGACATCAAGAACTACTTCAATTCTTTATACTTTGCCAAAATTTTGCGTCGCACTTTTAAACATTTACTTTACACTTTCCGCATACAGTGTTTACACTTTAGTTTGCACACACGCACGGGGGGATACGGCTAATTTACTCTAACTTGTGCTATTGCTTCTTTAATAGTTTTATGACCATGAGACCCAGACGCTCTTCTAGACTAGCTGAGAAGAAAGAAGCCCCGGAGATATCCAACAAAGTTACTCTCGAGGACATATCTTCTCCTTCGGATCCGGAATGGAATGACGAGGGTTCAGACTATGAGGTTGGAAATCGCGAAAGTGACATTGTGTCTTCGGAGGGTGAAGTTTCTGTAGGTATTGAAGAGGAAGGAGGGATTGGTGACGACCGGGCTCCTGATGAGTTTGAATCGGCTACCATATTGGAATCACCCCAAGATTCTGTTGAATCAACAATTGACAATGAAAGACTTATCTGAATTTGCTTAAAATACGGGATATTAAAAAGGGACAACCTGGTGCCTTCGAGAACTGACCGTCCCCACAACCCTCCAGAAGGGTATATGGCAATTACTCGGTTGATGTGCATGGTCGGTGCTATCCCTCCATTTTCTCCTTTCATCGTCGATTTTCTAAGACAAATGCGGATTGCCCCCATGCAGCTGCACCCTAATTCTTATGCTTACTTATACACCCTATATGTAGCATACCGCGAGATCTTGGGCGTAGAGCTCACTTTCGATGACGTTCATTTTTTCTACAACTTTAAGCATCGGACTCGAGAAACTCCTTCTTTTTACTACTTTGAGTCTGTCCCTAAGAGGAAAATAATTTCAGCTCCATTCAGTAGTAAAGCTGGGGATTCCAGGCTGGAATGGTTTTATGTGAAGCGACATCCAGGATGTGCTAAGAGGTGGACAAAATCAAGTAAAACACTGGTTTTCTAAATCTCGACTCTATACATTTAAGCCATCACCTTAACTTGTTTTTCTTTTTGTTTGCAGTCGACAAACCAAAACAAATATCAGACCAAGTATTCTTTGACCGGATGCATCATCTTCTCAATGGCGATCAGAAGTTTTTAACTATTGACGAAGTCCTTAAGGACGAATATCTTCATTTTCATGGGTTGCTATCTGTTACTCATAGCATTGGTCATGGGACGGCTCCATATGTATATATTCCCCCAGTGGATGTAGTCCCCGAAACGGGCGAAAGTTCGAGAGCTCCTACAGTGCCTCTTCAAGCTTCACCTTCTCCTTCTTCTACCCAAGATGATGAATTGGCCAACATGGCGGAAAAGCGTCGCGAAGGGTACACTGTTCCCGAGGATGCCATTTCTTCAGAAAAGTCAACGTCTTCCAAAGAGTCACCGATCGATGCTTCTAAGGGAAATGCCCCTAGTACTGATGACCCACTGTTTCAGGGTTTGGGGAACCTCCCCTTACCTAAAACCATTTACACTTCAGAGGATTTTAGGAAGGATCCTTTAGTTTTCACCTCTTTTGAAGAGACGACTCCTGCTAAGGCCAAAGAGCCCGCCCGTACTAGTCTAGCTTTGGACTCGGATTTGTCGGGGGGAAAAACACCACTTAGGACACACTTTACACAAAAACATTACCACTCATTGCATCTTTCTCTTTGTGAAAATATTGATCCTGAATTTCATTTGTCTTATTGTGCAGGCACGATGTCCCGATCTTACTATGATATCAGGAAACTCCACCGCAGCATGTCTAATCCACCTTATGATACTGAGTATGATCGCCGCGACGATCGCAGTAGGGAGGAGAGAAGGCCTTATGAACCCTATCGCTCTCGAACCTCGCGTTCTCGCTCTCCTGTTCGGACGGACCCAGAGAGATATAAAGGTTACCAAGGTCTTCGGGAAGAGGACAGGCCGCAGCCGAAAGACTCCACCTCTTCCCAAGAAAAGCACAGCAGGGAGAGAAGTCCGCCAAAAGATACTGAGTCGCGAAGTAAACGCAAGGTCTCTGCTAAACAGCCTAGAACAGATAAAGAAACTATTGAATCCTCCACACACAGGGATACTGAGTTGACGATCCCCGCTCCTCCACCACTAGATGCTGAAACTGCAATCAAACGGGCGTATTTGGAGGAGCAATTTCCCGAACGTTACTTCGAGAACTTGACTTTTTTACCTGCCCTCGAGCCTATTTCTTCCAGGTTGGCAGATGAGGCCAAAGCAAAGATAGATGCGGTCGAAAAACAGTATTCTAAAATGTTCAAATATTCACGCAACCTTTCCAGAATCATTCGTACTCTAATCACAAATGCTGATTCGATGCAAAAAACCGCGGAATACGATGCAAAGGCCTTAAAGAATCTTGGAAAAGATTTGGAGGACACACAGGCCCAGCTTGTTGTTGCTCAAAGGGACGCTACTAGCTTCAAACAACAATTTGAAGATATGCAAAAACGTTACCATGACTTGCTTGAATCTCACACTCAAGAGCGTTCTGAGTTAAAAAAGCAAGCTGAAGAAGCTATGTCAGATGCCGCTAAAACACGCCTTGCTTACGCTGACCTTGAACGGAAAAATGCCGAGTTAGCAAGGAAGAATGCTGAGCTAGAAAAGAAAAATGCTGACTTGGCTCCTAAGCTAATGGAGGCGGAAAACAGAGCTGCCCTGGCGGAGGGTAACGTCGAATGTGCTATCAAATCCGCTGAGGAGGCCCGCAAACAATTGTCAGATGCCGAGGCAGAGATTCAGGGTTTCGGCGAATTAATGATTGAATTCTTTGCACATATCATCCGTCGCCGGAACATTTCTTGGATTGAGGATTATCCATCTACTCTAGTCCAATTATGGAGTCAGATCGTTGAGTGGGAGAAAGAGGAGCTCAAGGTTGATTCCATTGATGAGGACATGTTGATGGAGAAATATTTAAGGGATGATGAGCCAGGACGCCTAGCCGAAGGGCGCCGCCTCATTGTTGATGCTATGGAAGAAGAGAGGCGGAGGACTAAGCAAAAGAACATTCCCGAGACTGGTTCCTCTTCTACTGCCCCCGCAACTTCTGAAGTAGAGGGGTATGATCATGAAAACCCGGGGATCCCTCAAACAACTCTGCTATCCCCTATTCCCGAAACGGCATCGGAGACAGCAGTTACCCCTGCCGAGAAGTCTTCGGAAGGTATATCTACATTTTCTCCTCAATTCGTCAGGGCTATCTCTACCTTTCGCCACGTGATTGAGCAATCGATGAAAAACTCATTATTTTCTCCTAAGTTGATAACTATTGCTTCTCATTCTGTAGGTATTGAGCCATCCGGAAAGACAGATGTGACTCAGGGAACCGCCTCTGGGGCGGAGCCTACAGAGAAGGCAAAAGGGGGAAAGGACAAGGCTGCTCCTATAGATTTGGGAGGAGGAAGCGAACCGTCTAAGGCTGATACTCCTCGTGATGAAGAAATGATAGCCTCCTTAAAGGATGATTGCGGCGACGGAGGACATGAGGAAGATCCAGAGATGGCAATAGTCGGGGAGTCGAAAAGTGCAGATGATGTTACTTTGGCTGCAATGAAAGCTGACCAAGATAAACGCTTGCAGTTAAAAGCTGAAGACTTAGACCCTGAAAGCCTCAAGCCTCTCGCAGTTGTGGATGCGGGATCAAGTTTAGTTGTTAATCTTTCAACTAGATCTATTACAGAGGAACTCGCTAAAAAGTCTTCTCTTGATTCTAGCGCTCCGCCCTCCGGGAAGAAGTCAACCGATTCCAGCATCTCAGCTTCAGGAAAGAAAAAATCAAAGCGCATCTTGACGGAGACCGAAAAAGAGGCGAAGGATGCAGAGAAAGCCGCCAAGAAGTCCAAGCCTCCTTCGAAGTCTAAGTAGTGGGCTATCTTGCGTTATTTTAGCATTTAGTCGACCGATAATTGTTGCTATGAGGGTGGCCCTTGCACCTTCTTTTTGACTGTTTTCCTATACAAATTCATTCATTTGTAAATAAAATATAATTCATCTTCTGCAATGTCTGTTAGCCATTAGTTTTACACTTATGTAAGAATGCATGTCTTACTATAGTTGTGTAATGAAGTTATGGTAGGGGAAATATGTGTATACATATATGCCCCCAGTCGATCTCAAAAAACTATTCAAGACTTAATCAAGTAGTCTTGAATGTCCCCGATTTTCTGACGGGATTGCATTTTATGTGTCGTCAATGCCTGCCGTTTTCTCTGGCATTTTTTTATACTCTCCTGTCTTATACTCAGGTTAGAGTTCTTACTGAGGCGGTCTCTTGTCTGGGTGCCCCTTCACGCCTCAGAGGACGTCGTCTTCCCGTCCTTTTATACTCTCTCTCAATTCTCGAGAGTTAGAGTTAAGAATGTCATCTTCCCATTCTTTTATGTCTTATCGCACAAGTAGTCATTGTGCTTTTTCTTACGTTTAAACTGTTTTCAACCTTTCAGGTTTTGAATCATCTTATATTCCATAATCGCAACAGAATAGTCGATGAAGGTATACATATAATGCATGAAAGTAAATAACACACGATATTTTTATAGTGGTTCGGCTAAGTCGTAGCCTACATACACTTTATAGTCCTTTATTCATATCATCATATTTTCCTAAGGCAAGTCGTGCCTTTTTACAGAGTTCATAAGAAAAATAACAAAGAGTACAACATTTCTAATCCAAATATCGCGTCAAGTGTTGGGCATTCCATGCCCTAGGTACTTCTTCGCCATCTACGGTCGTTAACTTGAAGGTTCCTTTTTCAAGTTTCTGTTGGATGACAAAGGGTCCTTCCCACTTTGGACCGAGGTGAGGAAGGGATGGAAAGATTCTCTTTAGCACCAAATCTCCTGGTTCAAAAGTCCTAAGGCGAACTTTTTTGTCGTAATAGCGTGCCATCTGACGTCGATGTCTTACCGCGCGCAAATCTGCTTCGTCCCTTTTTTCTTTGATTTCATCAAGAGACTCGAGTAAGAGCGCCCGATTCGTCATCGGGTCATAATACGTCACCCGACGGGGAAGGAACTTCAAGCTCTACTGGAATTACTGCTTCTGAACCAAAAGAGAGAGAGAAAGGGGTATGACCAGTAGCTGTCTTAAATGTTGTTTGATATGCCCACAAAGCTAAGGGAAATTCGTCAACCCATTTTGCCTTTGCGCGCTCTAACCGTTTCTTGAGGATGGATTTTATAACTTTGTTTATTGCTTCTACTTGCCCGTTCGACTGCGGATAAGCAACCGCAGTATACCGTTTGTCGATCTTATATTTTTGGCAGAAATTTCTGAATTCAGCACCATCGAACTGGGTTCCGTTATCAGTTATAATGGTTCTTGGGATCCCGAATCGGCATATAATATTTCTAACCACAAAACTTATCACCTTCCTCGCCGTAATCTTGGTTAGGGGCTCAGCTTCCACCCGTTTCGTAAAATAGTCCACAGCAACTATTGCATATTTCGCCCCTCCTTTAGCAATTGGTAGAACTCCGATGATATCAATTCCGCATGTGGAAAAAGGCCAAGGACTCACCTTCGATTTGAGTTGAGTCGACGGTGCTCTGGGAATTTTGGCGAATCTCTGGCACTTATCGCAGCGTCGTGAATAATCAGCTGCATCTTTATTAATTGTGGGCCAGAAGTATCCATAACGCTATATCTTTTTTGCTAAAGTCTGACCTCCAGTATGATCTCCACACTCACCTTCGTGTACTTCTCTTAGTACACGTTTGATGTCGTCGTGTGCTATACATCGTAACAGGGGCATAGAAAATCCTTGCCTATAAAGAGTATCATCTTGTAGGACATATCTGGTAGCCTTGCGAACTATAGCCCTTCTCTCACTCTTCTTTGATGGGAGTGTCCCATTCTTAAGGAAGTTCTTAATTAGGGTCATCCACGACTCCTTCTCCGGTTCTGCTTCGAAAGAGAACTCAATTTCCATCGACTCAAAGCTTGGCGATTCCAACGTTTCAATTGGAATTATTTCAGTTTCTTCTGGATTGTCGGAACTAGCTAGCTTTGCCAGCCTGTCTGCCTTCTGGTTTTCGGCTCTTGGGATATGCGTTATACTGTACCACTCTAGGTCGCTCAACAGCTTTTCCACTTTCCCGAGGTAGGCGATAAGTCGAGGTCCCCGAGCCACAAATTCCTTTCGCACTTGGCAAAAAACAATTTTGGAGTCGTAGAATATATCCAACATTTTTATTTCGAGGTCTTTAGCAAGCTTCAGCCCGGCAATCAGGGCTTCGTATTCAGAGTCATTGTTAGTCGCCGAAAATTCTAATCGTAGAGCGTAATATAACGACCGTCCTTCAGGAGTAACTAAGACGATTCCAGCTCCGGACCTTCGGTCGTTCTTGGCTCCATCTGTGTATAGCTTCCATGGATCTATCTTTAACTCATCTTCGGACTTGACCACTCTGTCATCGATTACTTCCTCCTCTGGGATGGTGAACTCTGCTATAATGTCTGCTAGAGCTTGCCCCCTGATCGACCTTCGTGGCTGAAAATTTAAATCAAACTGACTTAATTCAATATTCCATTTGATCAATCGTCCCGATGCTTCGGGTCTCTGCAACACCCGCCTTAGAGGTTGGTCAGTGTATATGGTTATTGGGTAAGCTTGGAAATAGTGACGAAGTTTTCGGGAGGCGATTAGGAGGCTGTAAGCGAGCTTCTCAATCTTTGGGTAGTTACGTTCTGCCGCTGCCAATTTCTTGCTTACATAATATACTGGCCTTTGCACTTTGTCTTCTTCTCGAACCAAGGCTGTGCTAACAGCGTGAGCCGAAACTGCCAAGTAAACAAATAACTCTTCGTGATCCACTGGTTTTGACAAAATCGGTGGTTTTTCTAGCAATTCCAATAAATTTCGAAAGGCCTCAACACAGTCCGGAGTCCACTCGAAGTTCTTCTTTCCCCTTTTAATCAACTCAAAAAACGGGACGCATTTGTCCGTGGCTTTGGAGATAAACCTACTCAACGCAGCTACTTTCCCCGCAAGACTTTGGATGTCTTTAATTCTCCTCGGCTCTTCAATGTTTCTAATCGCTGCTATTTGGCTGGGATTGATTTCAATTCCTCGGGAGCTCACAATGAAGCCTAGAAATTTTCCCAATGCCACTCCAAATGAACATTTCAAGGGATTCAACTTCATCCGATACTTTCGCAGGATATCAAACATTTCTGCAAAGTCTTGCGTATGGCTGGAGGACTGTTTCGATTTGACAAGCATATCATCCACATAAACTTCCATAGTCTTCCCTATTTGATTATAAAACATTCTGTTCACCAGGCGCTGATAAGTGGCTCTGGCATTTTTCAATCCGAATGGCATGACCACATAACAGTATAACCCCAAATTTGTAATGAAGCTCGTATGTTCTTGATCTGGCATGTGCATAGGAATTTGGTTGTACCCGGAATATGCGTCCATGAAAGAAAGAAGTTCGTGTCCCGCTGTTGAATCTACAAGCTGGTCAATCCTGGGAAGTGGGAAACTATCTTTCGGGAAAGCTTTGTTCAAATCTGAAAAATCAATACAAGTCCGCCACTTTCCATTTGGCTTCTTTACTAAGACGGGATTCGATATCCAGTCGGGATAGGTCGAATCTCTAATAAATCCGTTATGATTCAGTTTCTCCACTTCTTCTTCCAGAGCAGCCGACCTCTCTGGGCCCAGCATACGTCTCTTTTTCTTTATAGGCGGGTGTTTCGGGTTTACATTTAGTGAGTGACTTATGATGGATGGCGATATCCCACACATGTCAGCGTGGGTCCAGGCAAACACGTCCAAGTTTGCCTTCAGGAAGTCAGCTAGTTCTTTGGCCCGACGTGGATCCAACTGAGATCCAATCTTCAAAACTCTTGTTGGATCAGCTTCATCAATGGGAATGTCCACTATCGCTTCATTAGGAGTTGCATTTCTAGTCTCTGGTTCCTCGTCTTTTCTGGGATCCAGATCTTCAGGCGTTCCTTTGGGCAACTCCTTTAGGGCCGATCCCTCTAATTGCTACGCCGAGCCCTCCTTTGGAGGCGGAGAGGCATCTTTACTCTCGATGTTAAGTCCTTTCATCAACATCTTTAATTCGGCAACATAGCAGGCCCGTCCGGAAACTTGATCCCCTCTCATTACTCCAGTTCCGGCTTCAGTTGGGAACTTAAGCAATAAACACCAAGGGGCGATGCAAGCCCTGAACTCAGCAAGGGCAGGCCTTCCCAAAAATGCATTATAAGGCGAATCTACGTCCAACACTACGAACTGAAGCATCCGTACTCTTCGGCGTTCTCCTTGCCCCAAGGTTACGGGCAATTCTATGTACCCCATTGGAGCTGTTGACGCCCCGTTGAAGCCTCGGATCCAACCTTCGCATGGCTTCAAATCTTCAGATTCAAGCTTCATCTGATCGAATGACTTTTTAAATAAAATGTTAACAGAGCTTCCGTTGTCTACTAACACCTTATGAACCAAGGCCGACCCAATGGTGGTAGTAATGAGCAACGGATCATCAGTGGGTGACTGGATCCTGGTATTATCTCTGCTACGGAATACCACGTCGTCAAACATTGTCTTATGTTGCTTTATGGGGGCGGTATCTTCCAAATCATCACATTCATCCACATCTACGTGCTTGGCAGCATTTACATATTGATCCATTGCTCTAAAACTGCGAATTGCCGGGTGGGGTCCACCCACTATGGAGTTGATAACAATTCCCTTGCTTTCTGCTGCGCTGTAGGCTTGGGAGCAGATTGAATCTGTTTTTTTAATGGCTAGAAATTTTCGACTCCTCGAGAGTCGAAAATTCCGAGACGTTAGTGAAAGAAAGTAGAGGGTGAGGAAGAAAAGATAGAACTAATAGGATAGAAGGAGAAGAAGAACTTACATGATCAGAGTAAACACGAATCTCACAGCGGAACGAATAAAATATAACATAACTTTGAAATACAAATCAGTACTCGTATATACATACCATTTCAAAGTACAAGACTTAACAACACAGCGGAATAATAATAGCTATAATCCTGAAGCCTCCTGCTCCCAGCTCTCCAAGTGTATCTGTAAAATCCCGACTACTTGACTGCCCGTACAAATTTAGGCACCCAAGAGTTTAGGAAAAACAAACAAAATAAACTCCGGGTCAGTCATGGGACTGGTGTGAATAAAACTCCAACACTTGGTTAAATAAAGGATATCTTTCTGATATTATAATAATGTCTAAATACAAATAGATATCAATCTAGCAGAACGCTTGCATCTCACGTTCCACATACATAGTATACAAATAAAACTGTGAGCGCTTATTGGAGATTGGATTCCAACAGACAAGGTATGGGAGCACCTTCCGATCAGTGTACTCTAGAGGAGATACACTAGGGTTCAACAAGAACGTCTTGCAACCCGGACACACATGACCGTCCACTCATTTAGCTTGAGTGTAACGAATATATTATCACCGATGGTTGGGATCAGCAACCATCCTTCCCGATAAGGGACAGCATTGAAATAGATTATAAAGAAGTACAATTGAATATTCTCTAGATGGTGATAATACACCCTGCTTGGGTATGGCCCAACTAGCCATGCTGCCTAGCCCAACTTCTGTTATTTCCCGGTTGTGAGGTTTTGAGGTCACGTTTATCACTTTGACAGATTATTTCTTCAACTACTTTGAATGCCACATCGTCATACCCGCCAAATCATTATCGATTTCTCAAGGCATCACGGGTATAAAAGCTAAAAGAAACGAATTTCTCCGCCACCAGCGAAATACGTTTAAAGAGATCAACATATATGATTCGTTAAGAATACTTTGTCAGACACTCGTCCATATACGTTGTCCTGGGACTGAACAAACCGAAGGCACTATTTAGTGAATCCATCCTACCTAGGCTTTTCACAATAGCCCTTGCACTTCACTCCGTCTTCAATTATCTTCAGCGTACTTGATTCGCAACGCTTATGCTAATACGGAGTGGTTCTTCAGATAATAATCCAACCGGTCTCTCCGTATTTACAACGTAAATATGGTCAAAACTTTGATAGTCTGTGATTCAACTATCAAATGAAAACATGTCGGTGTACAAACAACGATCTTATTTCCAAATGGAAATTCGATCGATCAATCATCATATACATATATTTCCTTATTTCATATATTTAGAAAATATATGTTATTAATCATTGGAAAACATTTCCATAGCTTATTTTCACATCACTATTATTTCGCAACTATCAGTCCCTAACTGTAACTAGTATGGGAACAATTCTCTAAGTATCAATCCGGAAGGTCGAAACCAACATCAGATCGTCACTTAGAAAACCGTTCAACTTACCCTCTCCAGTCAGTTTCTGAATTTGCTTAAATCTATTTATTAAATTCTTATCATGAAAACATTTCATTTTCTATGTTTAGAAAACATATCTGACTATATTTGGAAAATGTTTCCAAAACTCATTTACGGATTTCCAATGAACGTTGTATAAAACATCGTTTCGCTTAATCCATTTATCGCTTATTCCTTAACTTTATTCCTAATCAACCTTTTAGATCGAACCACAACTATTCCTTTGTCAATTATGAAGTCAATCAAGTTAGGGTATAATTACCTCTCAGGCCTTAATTGAACAACGTCCTTTACTGTGAAATAGATGAAGCTCATCACTCACTTTTTACAATCATCTGTTTACGCAAATTCTTGGATTCAGGTTACGAATCCACTTCTTATATGACAACCTTTGATTATAACTATAACGTTATAATTCCTACCCCTAAAATATCTAACCTAAATTATAAATTTATTTCCTAACTCGAATAATTTAACAGACACCTAATTTCTAAATCAATAACTAAATCTTGATTTAAGCCCTGGAAAGTAAATAGTACTTTCCCGAATTCGCTATAATCGAATTCGACGTATAACTCTCTTTAGAGTAATCTCTATTCGATTAACTCTCACTTTTTAATAACTGATATTCGATAAACTCTATTTCGATTAACTCCTATCGAATAACTAATATTCGAATAACTCTTCTTGGTTGGCTCTATTTCATTAACTCTTATCGAATAACAAATATTCGATTTTCTTAAATGTGTCAATTCTTATCGAATAATTAACATCCGATTTAACTTAAATGGATTTACTCTTATCGAATAACTTATTCGATTAACTCAACTTGATTTTCTTAACTCGGTTATCTCAACTCGATTACTTAACTCGATTACTTAACTCGATAAATCTTAACTTGATTACTTAACTTGATAACTTAACTTAACCCAAATCGATTAACTCAACTCTAATCGATTAACTTAATTTGATTTACTCCTTCGAATGACTCATTCGAATAACTTAATTGATTAACTCCTTCGAATAACTAATTCGAATAACTTACCTTCGAATAACTAATATTCGATTTACTCTAACTCGATTAACTTAATTCTAATCGATTTACTCCATTTCGATTCAACTTAATTCAAATCGATTAACTTAACTCAAATTGATTAACTCCTTTCGAATAACTAAATTCGATTTAACTCTTCTTGAATAACTAAATTCGATTAACTCAAATTGAATAACTAATATTCAATTAACTCTTACGTGTTTAACTCTATTCGAATAACTAATTTGAATAACTTACCTTCGAATAACTAATATTCGATTTACTCTAACTCGATTAACTTAATTCTAATCGATTTACTCCATTTCGATTCAACTTAATTCAAATCGATTAACTTAACTCAAATTGATTAACTCCTTTCGAATAACTAAATTCGATTTAACTCTTCTCGAATAACTAAATTCGATTAACTCAAATTGAATAACTAATATTCAATTAACTCTTACGTGTTTAACTCTATTCGAATAACTAATTCGAATAACTCTAATGTGTTTAACTCTATTCAAATATCTAATTCGAATAACTCATTTCGAATAACTAAATTCGATTAACTTGTATGTGGTTAACTTTATTCGAATAACTAATTCGAATAGCTTATATGTGTTTAACTCTATTCGAATAACTAATTTGAATAGCTTATATGTGATTATCTCTATTCGAATAACTAATTCGAATAGCTTATATGTGATTAACTCTATTCGAATAACTAATTCGAATAACTTAACTCTATTCGAATAACTAATTTGAATAACTTATTTGATTTACTCCTTCGAATAACTATTATTCGAATACTTTATTTGCTTATAAAGATTTCCCTTTTTATAACGTTTATTCATTAAAAGATTTCCTTTAACAACATTTATTCATTTATAAAGATTTACTTTTAGTAACGGTTCTTCACTTTATAAATGTTCCTTTAATAACGTTTCTCCCCTTCTAAGGATTTCCCTTTAACAGCGTTTATTTACTTTATCGGTGTTAACAACAATTCCTACTTCTCTATATAAGTTCAAACTTATATATCCCATTTATCAAACAATAAATATTTTATTTAATTTATAGAACATTATTTATAAATTAAATCTTCTCACTTTATCTGTTAAAAATAGATTTCCTATTTAATATCTCCTTAAAATCCATATCGTGTTATACTTGTGTGCGAAGCACATGTTTAAATCTATCCTTGTATAATTCTATTTATTTTCTAAACAAGTGTTCCTTTATTTATTCCCTAAATAAATATTCCTTTATTCCACTTATTTATTATCTAAATAAATGTTTCCTTTATTTATTTCCTAAAATAAATATTCCTTTATATTCTAATTCATTTATTTTCTAAATAAATGTTTCTATTTTATTTCATTTATTTTCTAAATAAATGTTTCCTTTTTCATTTATTTATTTTCACATTAAATAAATGTTTTCCTTTTATAAAATCCTATCGATTTTATAAATAAGATTCATTTTCAATATAAACATTGAAAATCCCCTTATCAACATTTCGGTATGTTATGGTATTCAATCATATCAAATCACGATGTTCAATATCGTCCAAGCACGTATAATCGCCCACAGATTTTATATCACATCATATAACAATATATGAAAAACAATAAAATAACTGTTGAGGAATCCAGTCGGATTCCTCCAACCTGTTTCCCTGCATCACAGATGTTAGACAATATAGATAACATCACTTTCAGTTCCATATGATATATTCTGTTAAACAGAATCAATATAGAAATTTAACTAACTGACTAGCAGTTCAATCAACCAATCAACACACAGTCAAACAGACAATTTTAACAGTTCTAACAATGCAACATGAAATTATAAACTGTTCAGAGTTAGTGAGATTTACACACTTTTGGACGATCATCGTCAATGACGATAACCATCGCTTTATCCAGACAATTTATTTTGCTATAAATTGTGATAGACTCCAATTAACTCGCGGTCAGTTCCAGCGTGTAGTGCTCGTCCATATGGTCCCAACGCAACTTACGGTTCGTCAATCTGATATCATATGATCAAGATATGGTTTATACAAGATAAGATACTATTTTTGAATTTAAATTAAAACTATATTTTAATTTAAAGTTGGGCTTTACCCTATTTTCGGCCCACTTACCCTTAACAAAATCGAACCCATACCCGATCCTTTTCTCCCCCAAAACTAAACCGTGCTTCAGCATTTCCAAACCATTACCGAACATTTCAATCTTCCTCCTCTCTCAAATCCTTCACCGAATCAACACACTGACACAACCGAACCACTCCTCATCCATGTCTCTACACGATGATCAACCTCCTACACAACTCGCATCCCAGTGGGAAATTGCATCAGTAGGACTGTCGAGTCCTCCCAGGATTTCACGCGACATCAACAACAACCGAACCCATCCAAGAACTCACACAACGAGCGCCTCACCATCCCGATCACCCTGCTAATCCCCGTTCCCTTCCTCGTGGCCTCCGATCATCGTATGCTCCAACCCTAGGTTTCGACGCCGTACCATAGTGAACCCCAAATACCATCGCACCAGACAGAACTCACACGGAAATGAAGCCCTTGCTTCGCTGATTCCACTCATATACACTTTGTAATTTATAGAATTTTTATTTGTTTAATTTGTGATTTTCTTTTAGGGATTTCTTGCTGCGTTCTTGGGTTAATGCGGTTATATAGAGCTGTGGGTGGTAGGTAACATTGGTGGTTGAGAAACGTTGACGCGTGGCCTGCTGTGGATCCAAAGAAAATAGGACGGATATTTTTATTTTGATTTTTATATTTTATTATCTCGATTTTCTGTTTGTCTCCGGTCCTTAAAAATCCCTGCGACCACATACGATACCCAAAAATCACGAAAATCGGCATGCAGCAGCAGTTCGACATTACGGTCCCAACGAAACTGGTTTCATCGAATTCCGACTTCGTATGCTCACACAGCGTATTTTTAACTATCAAAATACTGACTGTTTTGCACTCTAAAAATCGGTACGACCACATAGTGACTCTAAAAATCACGAAACTGGAAATCTAACAACTATTTGATATTGCGGATCCAACAAAACCGGTTTCGTCGAATTCCGACTTCGTTTGCAAAACCGGCTATTTTTAAATCTCTGGATGACCCATTTAAATATATAAATATATTTAAATATTGTTATATTAAATATAAATAAATTTATATTATCGTATATATTCGCCGAGGAATATCATACAGCTCCAGTATAATTATATACTCTCTATTCCGAGTCCAGATTGAATCGATATTCAATTTACATTGAAAATTCTTTTATAACGTATATAAAGCGTCGCAAATTATAAAGGAATTCCACAGCAACTTTTCTGAAATTTGATTTGGACGTACATCAAAATCTACACGACGAAATCCCGATTTTTCTCTTCCACTAGAAAGATATACTCCACCAGCTCTACACGTTTCTTGTTTCACAGAAATCCGGCTTAAAATGAATCATGTGCATTCAGTTGAAGTTCAAATCGCCAAATTGCGAACTGCCGCGACGTTTCAGGTTCGTTTTAATTATAATTATAAATTATAAGTTCGAACGTTTTACTTTAAGTTATCGATATCGCCAAATCGATATATAAATAATTAAATAAATTAATTATTCGACAGCTAACAAAACGCGCCATTACAGTTTTGTAGCCTGCTCTCCTTGCCCCCTGTCCCTCGGGGCAACCTTATATTCATCCAGTTTCCATTCGCGCAGCAGCTTCTCAATCAAGTCTCTCAAATGTCGACATTCATTGGTTGAATGACCATGAGTTCCATGAAACAAACAAAACTTTCCAGTTGCCATTTCTTTCTCCGTTGAGTCACGAGGTGGTGGTCATTTATATTGCAAAACATTATATGTATCCAAGTAAATGTTCTCCAGAGTGTCGTTCAACGGTGTATAATTCTCATAAGTTTGGAATCGGGGTTTTTTGTTAGGATCACTTCCCCTATTTCTATTTCTTCTGTTACCATTCGCGTTACGGTTATTGTTGTTGCCCCCATTTCTAGAATTGTCGTTTCCACTCTTGTTTCCCACATTCACTTCAACTTTTCCGGAACTTTCTCCAGACTGCTTCACGGTGACATTACTCTTAACATTTTCTTTTGAAGCCGCTCCAGACTTTCTCTTTCGGTTTGCCCTGGCCTCCTCTCGTCTTAAGTGAATATCGGCCTTTTCATAGAATAACTCTCTCGTGGAGGGTGTCTTCCCAGAAAGGTAATCTCCAAACTCGGAGTCAGGATCGACTCCTTCCATCAGAGCCATCAAGATGGTGGGCTCATGCGGGTCACTAACTTCAGTCACAGCTATGTTGAAACGGTCGAGATATGACCTCAAAGACTCTCCTGGCGCCTGCTTAATTCTTGATAATTCAATAACACTTTTAGACTTTCAGGTATGGAGTTGGAACTGATTCATAAAACGTTCGCTCAATTCCCTATAATTCGATATCGAACGAGGGGGATGTCGGGTAAACCATAGCAGCGCCACATCTTCTAAATAGATCGGGAATGCTTTACACTTCACTGCGTCAGGAGCAGCAGCAGCATTCATGAGGCACGAGTATCGCATCAAATGTTGTCCCGGATCGGTTCTTCCATTGTACTTGTCCATCTGCGACAGGTTAAAACGTCGGGGAAACTGAAAATTGAGGATGTCGTCAGTGAAAGGAGTATGGCTTCGCTCAATGCCATAATCTTCATTGGTATAGTTCTGGCTTACGGACATAATCTGGCGTACCATTGCCTGTACGTCATCATTAGTTAGGGGCCGTTCAGGCTCCCTGGCCCTGGTATCTGGGTTCCTTCTGGGCTTTTGTTCAGGAGATGCCCTTCTTCTTTGAGCTGCTTCTGCTCTACTTCGTTCCCTACGCTCCCGGTCGATCTCGGGAGGAGAGGGCTGGAGCATTTGCCCCTGAGTGGGATTAGTATGGTTAAGGTCTCTCAAGCTTGGATCATTGGTTCCTAGTGCTCGCGCAATATCCTCGCGGGACCCCAAAGATCCGAACGTCAGTTACTCCAAATTCTGAGGTCATTCGAGCGGCCTTCTTTCACGGGGTCGTTCTTCCTCGGAAGAAGAAGACTGATCCATTGGTGTGTGGCGAACCGGGGATGGGGTTCTCTGTCTACGGAGTTCGCTAATTTACCTGCTCATGAGTCTCATGTTTTCTTGCATCATGAGATTGGTGCGCTCGTGGATTTTCATAGCCTCCCTAGTACTCTCAAGCATGTCAAGTAGGCGCGAGAAATCTCCTTGAGTAATAGGTGCAGATGGATTGACCTGATCATTGACCCTGGTGGCTGGAGTCGGAGCATTTGTGGGGGCTCGAGTAGAGGTTCCAACATCACCAAGTTTCGGTTCGGTTCGGAGATGGGAGGCCTGTTCGGGTCGGAGCTGGAAAGCCAGGTTGGGTCGGTGTAGGGCGAGCTGCTCGGGTCGGTTCTGGTTGGGGGAGTGCACTGCTTCAGATTCTCCTACCCGGATCGGATCGGAGCTCTCCCCCTGAGTGTGGTTCGGATTTCCTGTATCAGTCCGTCCTGCTGCTGAGCTCTGCCCACGAGACCTTGTCACAACTGCATTTTGTTGATCTTCACCAACTCCGTTTCCTCGACTAGTTTGAACTTCCTTGCCTTTTCCTTTGGCCATAGTTCTTCAACAATCAATTCAACAAATATTCAAGAGCGTCGAAACTTGAGGATTAACTTCTTTGAACTCAACGGTCCAAAAAGTAGAACGATAATCCCGAAAAAAAGAGAATTCAGATGATTCTCAGTGAAAGCACCAAAATGTTAGACCAAAAAATGGTTCTAACACCCAAATTGACTAAAAGCAGAATGAAATAAGATCAAAAGTAAAATGGAGACATAGAATTTGTAGTGGTTCGGCGTTAAAAAGCCTACGTCCACTTGTCAATCACTATTCTCGACGATAGAGTTGCAATTATAATGAGATATTCACTCAATTTCACTCACAACTCACATACATTCACTCAATTGTTTCAAAACAAATGTTGAAAAACCATTTGGATTATCCGGGAGTGCTGGAATTCGGTTTATGGAAGTGGTTGAACTCTCAAAGTGCCAAAAAGAAGATCCTTTTTATTGTCTCCTGACAGGGTATTTATAGGTGAAAATTTGCTCAGAAACCGATCCGGATCGGATCCATGTGTCTTCCATCCCATCATCCTCGGGTTCGGATGGGTTCTAGTGCTGACAGCGCATCAGAGTAGTGGACGTTATGGGCAGGAACTGGTCATACCCGCTCCGCATCTTTAGGCGATCGTGGGGGAATGTGACATGAATTACAGGTCCGGTTCGGAGGAGCTTGCAGTGGGGGTTCGGATTGGAGTATCCGATCCGATTCTGGATTATCCCAAAACTAAGTCTTCATCCACTTTGCTCCATTCTGATCCGTCTCTGTAGCCGGTAGCCCTCCGCTCCAACTGACAGTAAGTAGCTTTCCGATACGAACAGTAGTGCCTCTTTGATTCAAATAATAGCAGTTCACCGATCCGAACAGCAAAATCTCTCTGATCCGACCCGCTATGATGCTTTCCAAGTTCTTCAACGCTTCACACCCCGACTTTGTGTTGCCCAGTTCACCCGCTATTGATGGAGACAAAGTAACCATGGCCAGCAAGTAAAATACTCTATATATACATGGTTCAGTCACACCATTCTCTCATTGGTCCCATTCCCTCTCCCCTTCACCTTTTCGTTGCTCTTAGTTTCATGGAAACAGAGGAAATATACATATATACAAAAAAACGAGAGGATAAACCATTGGCTCCCAAATCGGTTATATTTTTATATAAACGAGTTTAAAATTTATTTATAATAATTTTATAATATGCAATGGTCGATTGGTTGAATAGTTGATAAAATTGGTGAAATGGTTGATATGATTACATCGTTGATCGATTATTAGTTCTGATATTTCATATTGATGTAAAATAATATTATTGATGCTGATTAACATCTGTGGATGCAGGGAAACAGGATGGAGGAATCCAACTGGATTCCTCAACATTTATTTTACTATTTTTATTTGATTGTGATATATGATGTGTTATATAATCCATGATTGGATATGTTGTGTTTGATTTATCATGGCCCTAGAAACATGGTATTTTAGATACCATAAAACATTTTTGAATATGGAAAAGAAAATTGGGACTTAAAAATGGAATTTATTCCCAAAACTAGAAGTTCAATCTCGAATAGAGTTGGAAGTAGAAACTTGTTTAAATGGATAAAACAAGACGTAAATTATAAATGAGTTTATAAATTAAGTGATATTTTTAGTATTGGATAAATTGAAAATATAACTTCAAGTTCGAATTTATATATAAAAGTGGAAAGGGGTTTTAAAACCGATATTCGGAATTAGGATTGAACTTAACAAGTTATAATGGGAATTATGAATGAGAGAAGTGAATAAAAGGAACTTGGATTTGAGATATTTAGTATGAAATCAAATAAATTTGATTATATAAAAAGGAATAGTATTCACGACTGAAGTGAATAATGGTTTAAAGTGAAAACATTTATAAAGGAAATTTGAATTTGGAAATATAATTTCAAATGGATATTTAAATGAGAAATAGAAATAGGATTCGTTTTCGAAGGACAATGATGGATTTTATTCCAATATTTATAGTTATGTCAGTAAAACTCTATGTAACAGCGCGATTTTCGATACCTCGGAAACCGTGCCATTATTGAAAGAATTTAGAAGATGAGATAGAAAAGATAGAACTTATAGAATAGAAGAATAAGAAGTCATCAGAATCTAACATCGGAATTTCACAAATAAATATATATTACATCATAAGGTCTGATACAACAGAGTACACACATAATACATCATCATCATGGTTCAACAGCATAATTATACATTACCATATTACAATAACAAAGATACTTAAGCTGGGAAACTAAACAGATATGCTACTAGGGTCTTGAACTTGTCCATCATCAGGTTCCACTTTCCTTACCTGAATTCACTTGTCTACTCATAATAAAAATTATGAGTACCCAAGAGTTTAGGAAACAAAAAAATAAACTCTGGGTCAGTCAGGGGACTGGTGTGAGGAAACATAGTTAAAAGATGTAAACAGGAAAATAAGTTATAAGGTTTTCCATGTTGATCGTTTTTAACTTCAGAAATCATTAGGCCAAACCATAATTAGCATATGGAAATGACCAAGTAATTTATATCAAAACGTTTGATATTACGATAGTTTTTATCAGATAAATAGAAATGTAGTGAAACGCTTGCATCTCGCGTTCACGTATATAGTATACAGATCTAAAAATCGCAGAGCGTGTATTGGAGTTTGGATTCCAACAGACAGGGTATGGGAGCACCCACCGATCAGTGTACTCTACAGAGGATATACTGGGGTTCAACAAGAACGTCTAGTAACCCGGCCATACATGACCGTCCACTCATTTAGCTTGAATGTGACGAATATATTATCACTCTTACGGTTGAGCTCGATTTACCGTTTCCGAATGCTATAGCAGCGAAAGAAATTTAAGAAGTTAAATATGGAAGTCCTCTAGATGGTGATAATATACCCTTCTTGGGTATGACCCAACTAGCCATGCTGCCTAGCCCAACTTTTGTTATTTCCGGGTTGTGAAGTTTTTGAGGTCACGTCTTTCTTTTGACATATATTTTCTTTAATTTCTTTGAATGCCACATCGTCCTACCCGTCAGAAATACTCATTCGATTACCCAAATATATTACGGGTAATAAAGCTAAGAGAAACGAATTTCTCCGCTACCAACGTAATATACTTACGTAAATCCGATGTGTAGGATCTAACTAATATACGTTGTCAGACACTCGTACATTCGGGTTTGTTCTGGGACTGAACAGACCAAAATACTTTTTTTTTAAATAGCGCTTGCATCTCGTTGACTCCAGCATTCTTGATATGCGTCGTATAATTCGAGTCGAAATGGAATATTTATTCTGGACTCTTCGAAACGATGTACGAATATCTTTTACGATCGATAAATGTTTATTGGTTTAATCTGATTAAGATTCAGTTACAGATTTATTATCATTATACAAACAACGTTTATTTACCTGGTTTATGTCAGAATAGTTTAATTATCCCTTTTAAAATATACAGTCAAGGTGTATGTGATTTACACAGTGTTTTGTTCAGATTTGATCATTACTTGGGAATGAACAGGAAATGCACGTGCTTCGCGCACAACCCTTTTTCTTCTTTTATCATCGCTGTTTGGACGATGTTTTAAACTCTACTTTCCCTTTTTATTTATTCCTTTATGTTTAATTTATTATAAATAATTTAAATAATTAATTTAAAATTATTTATTTACTTATTATTTTACTTTCAAACTGATCGAAAACTTCTACGGTCAAATTTGTCGGTTTGATCTTCTGCTGCTATTTTCCACTTGCCTTCATCTAATAAAATACTCTTTTTATTTAATTAATTTATTTATATATTTCCAAATTTTATTTACTTTACAAATTTAAATTTAAAACTGTTTTTAAATTTAAAATATCGTATTTGTCGAAGTCGATTTGGCAATACCAGAATACCGGCCTTTGCAAGTGCCAAGTACCGGGTTTGGCAAGTGTCAAACACCGGTTTTGGCAAGTGCTAAACACCAGGCTTGGCAAGTGTTAAGGCACTGGTTTTGCAAGTGCCAAACATTGGTTTTGGCAAGTGCCACACAGGATTTTGCAAATGCCAAGTACCAGCTTGGTACTAACTCCTCCCCCTAAGATCAGTGCACGGTCGTGCACGTGCACACCACCCCTGCTCGTTGATGAGCCACCGCACCACTTCAGAACAGTCATACTCCACTGCTGGTTCGACATTCACCCATCCGATCACCTTTCCTCCGTCGCTACAGTAAAACACCTAACCACTTCATCTTGACCAAAATGAACACCATACAGGAAACCCACCACTGTGCCTCACCTCGACCATGTGACACCGTCCGCCTCCTGCCACGCCACCATGGGTCCCTGACGCCGCCATCCCCCCATAACCGCAAAGCCAAAAGTCCGTCGTCGATGCACAGCTCCGGCGAAAAGAACCGAACCCATAAACCCAATACAAAACCCTATTTTTGATTTGTTCTCAAAATCTACACATTAGAAAAATTAATTTGTATTTTTCTGATGATCCCCGAAACCCCATGCTCCTTTCCTCTCCGCGGCTTGGCGTTCAACTTCCTTGATCGCCGGAATTTGACCGGAATTCAATTTTCGATCAACCCCTTGGTTCTCACTCAATACATCATTAAAAATCTTGAAACTATCTTTAAAAATCATGAATTTTCATTGTTAATCTATTTATGTAATCAAACCAATTGTGACGACCCGCCCCGCACCAACCGACATTTACTCCAATGGTGCGCTGTACACATATCCAGTTAGCACGGGACGGTCGTCAGAAGAAAAGAAAGAAGAGAGTGAACGAACAAAGAACCTGTAATTTGTCTCACGGCGCATGGAATAAAATATAATCATAACATATACTTGACACAAACAGGCGAGACAGTGCCTAAGCTGAAATCAACTATCATAGCAGCGGTAATCCAAATACAGCTTATGTTCCACATCATTTAATTATTCCAAATTTTCAAACTCTCTCTAAAAGCAAAAGCAAGATAAAGGAGGTACACTACTAATACCCAAGTAGTGACCACCAATGACACAGGAAGAATATCTATATATATCATACGTGGAAGCCTCCTGCTCGCCTCCAGATCAGCTACTCGTGCATCACCAGATAACCTGTCTCTAGTCTGCTCGTGTGAGCACCCAGAGTAATAAGAAGAGACATAAAACTCTGGGTCAGACAAAAGTCTGGTGTGAGCGATAAGCAACAAAACAGAACTATAACAGGTATAATCCAATCATACCTGAACCTGAACCTGCAACCAAAGAGTTAGCACTACATACCGTACAATACTCTAAGGTGCCACTAACATACAGTGTAAGAGATACGGGGGTAGGGGTGTGCATGTCATAATGATGTCAGACAATCAAGCATAGCAATCATCCTCACATCCCTCACTCAGTGCGTAAAGCATACGATATCCACTAATTTGGTCACCTAATACTTTGGGCTATGACGGAATCCAATCCCGTGTACCTATCACTACAAGCCCACTATCCGTCTCTCAGTGGTGAACCAAAGTTATGAATACCGACAACCCCTTTGCCCATGTCCTGCAGCAAAGCCCAACTCATGAAGTGAACTCATTGGTTCCCAACTGGATCCTGAGCTCTAACTTCCATTTGGACTACCTTTGCATCTCGGGTTATTGGTTTTCTCCTGTTCGGGTCGGTCGGTCAAGAACCTTTCATTCTGGTCGGTTTTCATCATCTCTACCCTGGTCGGTCGGTATTGCCCCCTGGTCGGTCGAACACTTCACCATTCCTGGTCGGTCGTACTTCACCATCCCTGGTCGGTCGAACACTTCACCATTCCTGGTCGGTCGTACTTCACCATCCCTGGTCGGTCGGTACTTCATCATCGTATGGGGTCGGTCGAACATCGCATAGTGGTCGGTCTTGCCCAGCCTGGTCGATCTCCCTAGTCGGTCGAACACTTCATACAGGGTCGGTCGTGAGCTCGGGTCGGTCAGTCAAAACCTTCCCCTGGTCGGTCTAACTCGACCCAAAGAAAACCTACACCATTTCAGCAAGCTATTTTCGCCTCTCGATGGCGTTTTCAACCATTCCAACTATTCTAAACAATCATAAAGCATACCATACAGTCATAGCAACATGTATAAACATCCATAAACAGCAAAACAACAATATGGTATGTTAAAACGGATCAAACATAGCCAAAAACCCCATATTTTCCCTTAATCCCTTTTAATCACGTTTAAGCAAATCTAATGATAGGATTAACAAAACTTAACCAAATCAGCCAAATTTTCTAACAGAGGCCTAAAATAACATTTAGCAATTTATAAATACTTTTCCAGATTTTTTGCATAAATTCGCTAATTTCCATTAATCACCCCTTAATCCCCCAAATTCCGGGATTTGCAAAATTAGTCGAAATTAACCCAAATTCATATCAGAGGCATAAAATGATGTTTTAGAATTTTAGGAATTTTTCTACATTTTTCTGAGCCATAATTTCGCTAATCTTCGCTAATTACCATAATTAGCCATAATTAGTGAAAAACAATGTAAATCACTCACCTTAGCCACAAATTAATTCTCAAATCTGAAACTTCTCTGATTTTGATCCAATATCTATGTGTTCCAGCAGCTCTATCCTAATTCTTATGCTAATCTGCCTTAATTTGATGTAGATTAGGCTAATATGTGATTAGAAATGACAAAAAGGTGTTTTGGAGTGTTTTAGAAGATGGAGGTCATTGCTAGAGCTTAAGGGAGATTTGTGGCGGCTGAGAAAACTGAAATGAAATGATTTTCCTAACCCTTTCAGCCCTCCCATAACCCTAATCCCGAAATGGGTTATGGGCCAAGCTGCTAATCACCCGGTTAAGCCCAATTAAGCTGTTTTTAGCCTTATAAACCTTAATTCAGCAATATCTCCCAAACGGTAAGTCCATTTTTCACATGTGACCATCTACGGAAAGGTAAACCATCATCCGAAGCCAATGGAAGTGGTTTCAGGTCAAAACTCCTTTCCAATCAAAAGTTATGGCCAAAACAAGATTTGCTAGGGGTAAAACGGTCATTTAAAAATCGGCAAAAATCATGAACATGGGAAATGACCCCAATAGTCGTCTCCCAAAGTTACACGACCATACGACTTCGTATAAGAAAGAAATAAATATTCTACGATCCTCGGATGCGTAGAATGCGGGTTGTTACACCAATGTTTTGTTAAATTTGAAAAATCGTGTAAACAGAGAGTTTACTGTGAAACTTTGTGAAACTGTTTTTAACATATATACTTTGCAAATGTTACTTCCTATGATCTGGTTTGTGAATGTGTGCTATGTTTGTACTAAATCCATACATTTTCAACAATCAAAGTGAGGACCCTAGTTTCTAATTACTGTCAGGAATTAAATGCACATACCCTGCGTTTTCACAAACACAGTACAGGTTCTAACTAAAAGCTTACTCCTTGAACAACTCGCACAACCATTCTAGTGTGTCACTACATGGATCTTAGTCCTTATAGATGTCGATCCTGGTATTCTATCAACAATATTGAAATAGTTATATAATGTGTATACGGATAAGGTATACAAATGAGATAAACCAAGATTAAGTTCAAACCAGAATTGGAATTTAAATTCCGGGTGTTTAGAAAATATTTTCCAAAATATTATAGATTAATATAACATTATTTTAAAGTATTTTTGAATAAGAATGGTTTAAATGGATTTTTAAAGGGATTAAGCACTGAAATCACTTTAGTAGTGAGGAAATAATTATGATAATGGATCGCAACATTATCGGTATTCATTTTCAAGTTTCTGAGTGATGAATTGCTACCATAGTAATTTGGGAATAAAATATTTGTTTGAAAAGGACGAGATGTTTTAGAAATTCGAATGTTTCGAATTGAGTTGATTATAAATATGTATATAAATATATATGATTTCTAACTAATTTGTAATAAAACCCAGAAATCTGAATACTGAAATTAAAATTTAACTTGTATAAGTTGAATAGATTGAAATGGTAAAAATGTATCAAATGAGTTGAAATTCAACTTAAGCTAAACATAATTGGATTGCATTAGAAATAATTCCGAATGAAATTAAATAAAGAAAAATGTTGAGATTCGAATAATCAATATGAATTCGACTTATGAATAAGCAAGTTGAATATATATTGGATGTTGTGAATTGAGATTGAATTGTAATAAATTTGGATTCAAGTATAATAAGTGGATTGAATTAAATAGAAATCAGATTTGAATTGATAGAAGGGAAGTGAACTAATCCGAAGTTGATTAGAGTATTAAAAACTGGAAGTTGGATTGATTTGAAACCAACTGGAAATGGATATATGTATGCTGAGCAGATATTGGATGGAAGCAAATGCAAGAGATAGAATTATGCCCAACAAAAAGGTACATGTTTACAATATTACTTGGGCTTGATGGTTTTATAAACATATGGGGCAAGCTGCTTGGCTTTTTGATTTTCTTTTGGATTGGAGAAGGCCTAGAAAGGCGAGTTGTGGTTGTACCGATTGAGCCATGCAAAGGAGATGCTGGCGAAATTTTTCGAAAATTTATAGAGTTCAAAAAAAATAAAGAAATTTTTGATAATTTAAAATCGAGTGTTAATTGTAATTGAAATAAGAAAACTAGAATTAGTTAATAAAATTTCAAGTGGAATAATGAAATTGATAAATGGATTTAAAATCAATTGGAATGGGTATGGATATGCAGAAGGGAATACAGATTGAAGACAAGAAAGCGATGATGTGGACAGATCATTTGGAAAGAATTATGAATGGTCGAATATTGGTATAAGAATTCAAAGGTTGGGTAAGAATTGGGTTATGAAGATATGGAGAATAAGATTTGAACTAAGTAGGTTATGAGGAGTTAGAGTTATGGCATTTTTACTTCTTAGCAATTTCGAGGACGAAATTATTTTAAGGGGGAAGGAATGTAATGTCCCAGATTTTTAGCGATCCTATAATTAATTAATTTAATTATTTAAATGGTGATTTAGAGATTTCAACGACTTGAATTCAATTATTTTGAATATTTAATTAATAAATAATGGATTAATATATTTAATTCCGAAATAGTTGGAAATAAGTTGGATTTGCAGTATTAAGTGAATTTAATTTATAAAATTTTTCTATAATTTTTATTTTGAAAAATAAACAACTTCTCGTTTAACGTGATTTACACTGTATATCAGTGTTTTTGGTACTTCACAAAATATGTTAACTAGTCTATTTTATTATATTTCTATAATCTTAGCGCGTTGCTCAATATAACGATATTTTTATATTTGTCCGTAGCAGTTAGGAAATAAATGGAATTCCATGTAACTGGTACCGCATGAACTTTAACTTTTTAAAATGAATATTACACCGTAAATCTTGTTTCAAACTGACCCTAAAGTGGTTCTCAAATAGATGGACGGGTACAAACTTATATAAGTTATGTTCCCTTATTTATATATTTATTCTAAATACTAAAATGTTTTAAATGGTCATTCTTAACGTGTTGTAATAAAAAGTAAACTTGTTGCCTACCACCGTATAATGCCTGAAAAAGAGAAAAATGCCACCCTACATTTTAAGCGTACAGACCAAACATCTACTGTCGGTGCTTTCAATGTCATACAGACTGTGAAATGAAATTCCTAGCCGACCTCTCCATTGCTATTCTAATTTCCTTGTCGCTAAGAATTAGAGCCGTGGAGACAAAGTAACTGTGGCCAACAAGTAAAACACGCTATATATATACATGGTTCAGTCACACCATTCTCTCGTTTGTCCCATTCCCTCTCCCCTTCACCTTTTCGTTGCTCTTAGTTTCATGGCAACAGAGGAAATATACATACATACGAAAAAAACGAGAGGTTAAAACCATTGGCTCCCAAACCGCTAACCACTGCAAACCCATTCCAGTGTCCTATTCCAACACAGCTCAAATTTGCAACCAAAAATTTGTAACAATTCATGTAAACTCGGTTGTTTTCTTTTTCTGGGTATTTCCGAACAGTGCACAACAATGGAGGTGAGAGGCACATTCCTGGCGAGGATGGAGAAGACCGAGGTCAGCATTCGGTTTCTGGTGGCATCATGCACATGCTAATGGGTTCCGGAAGATCATTGTGATAATTTTGTTCGCTATATGTATAGTGGGGGACTGAGCAGGTGATGTTGGATGCGGGATGAGGATGGATAAGTGGAGTAACGGTGGAGTGAAAGGTTGATGGAGTTTGAGTGGCGTGGTTCATTGGGGAAGTCTGTCTATCATACGGTGGAATAAGGGTCGGCCATCCTCTGGTGAACTGGAAGTTGATGATTCACGCGATATTTAATTATGTTAATATTAGATTTGAGGTTAACTAGGGTGACTAACTATTAAAGAAATCAAAGACAAGTTCAACTATGTTGTTGTTGTTGTTGTATGTTTTAACTGAGCAATGAAGGTGTAGTTGGGTTGGTGGAAGGCGTAAGTTACTGTTGTGGAGGGGTACGACGTGTGTAGTAATGTTGGGAGGTTCATGTGAAAATTTAATTGTACAGGGGGCCATGTTTGCGCTGGACGTGAGTGGATGTGGATGTCATGTTGAGCTTCTCGTTAAAAACTGTAGAATAGGAATGTGTTTTACTGCTGATAAGTTTGATAAGGGCTGAAGTAATTAGCTTGATTTTTGTATTGGCTGTGGGGAAGTATACCAGGTGGAGGCCGTACCTTAAAAAGAAGAAGTATTTGTTAAACAAGGTTAAGGAAATTTTCGGCAGATATGGTTGATTAATTTCTAGGTTCAAACAATGTAGAAATCAACTATGTTTATTGAACTGGAATGTTTTGGAAAATACAAGAAACTCAGAAAGAATTTCTACAACTCGCGGATTGCTCTACCATAAGATGATTGTCTTCATCAACCTATGAGCAAATATGCAACCGGCTACTGCCAACACTAGGAATATCACCCGCTCCAATTTGAGTTCAAATTCTTATTGCTTGAACCGCATTTGACTTATAACAAAGAGGAGAAACCAGATGGAGAAAACTGATGAAGAGGGAGACGATTTTTAATTTCATGACTGGAAGAAGATTGTGCGGTCTATTCAAAGTTAAAACGGTAATCAAGAAGCGCTAACAACGTTGACTATAATATTATTATTTAAATTCAAGTAAAAACTTGTATTAGCTAAAACTTTTTTGTATGTGAGCAAAATTGAACCAGGCCAGTCACGTTAGGATCATAACGAAAGATTTACGTTGTGGAACTAATTTCGGTGAGAATAGAGCTATTGGGATTTCGTTGAAAAAAATTGAATGCCTGTTTGATTTTAAAACGAAACAAAAGAAGAATCGCCAACTGCAAAACAATGTGAGTAAAATCACTAAGTTTGACCTGGTTATATTTTTATATAAATGAGTTTTGAATTTATTTGTAGTAATTTTATAATATGCGATGGTCGATTGGCTGAATAGTTGATAAAATTGGTTGAAACGGTTGGTATGATTACATCGTTGATCGATTATTAGTTCTGTTATTTCATATTGATGTAAAATAATATTATGATGCTGATTAACATTTGTGGATGCATGGAAAAAGGTTGGAGGAATCCAACTGGATTCCTCAACATTTATTTTACTGTTTTTATTTGATTGTGATATATGGTGTGTTATATAATCCATGATTGGATATGTTGTGTTTGATTTACCCTGGCCCTAGAAACTTGGTATTTTAGATACCATAAAACTTTTTTGAATATGGAAAAGAAATTTGGGACTTAAAAATGGAATTTATTCCCAAAATTAGAAGTTTAATCTCAAATAGAGTTGGAAATAGAAACCTGTTTAAATGGATAAAACAATAAGTAAATTATAAATGAGTTTATAGATTAAGTGATATTTTTATTATTAGATAAATTGAAAATATAAATTCAAGTTCGAATGTATACAGAAAAGTGGTAAGGTGTTTTAAAACCGATATTCGGAATTGGGATTGAACTTAACAAGTTATAAAGGGAATTATGAACGAGAGAAATAAATAAAAGGAAATTGGATTTGAGATATTTAGTATGAAATCAAATAAATTTGATTATATAAAAAGGAATAGTATTCACGACTGAAGTGAATAATGGTTTAAAGTGAAAACATTTATAAAGGAAATTTGAATTTGGAAATATAATTTTAAATGGATATTTAAATGAGAAATAGGAATTCGTTTTCGAAGGCAACGATGGATTTTATTCCAATATTTATAGTTATGTCAATAAAACTCTATGTTTTGAAATATTTTAATATTGTTTTAAGTTAGAATTACCATATGAGAGGAGATTTATAGAAAGCAAATAAAATTGATTTTGGAGATCAGGGGATGTATATCTTGTATATCCATTCAGAAAGAAAATTTGAATTATGTAAAATAAATGGAGAAAGTGCTGATGGAGTAGTAGTTTTTATAAACAAAGTTTAGGAATGAAACAGAATATGATGTGGATTTCAAAAGTGAATCGATAACTCGAAGTTGAGTAGTAATGATATTTGCAAATGAAAATCAAGTCGATTTGAATAAACGAGTCTAGATTCCTATTAAGGAATGAAATTCATATTTGAAATTGAATAACAGTTGGCAGAAAATGTTTATAAATGGATATAACTATTAAGACCATTTGAGTTAAGCCGAAATGGTAGATAAATTCCGAAGTTTGGAATATAAATCGAATATAGATTATTCGAGAGAGAGAGTTATTTACTGGAATTCGATTATATGAATTTAGGGAAATAGTTGTTTATACTTTCCGTTTGAATCAAATTTAATTATTTAATTACTTACATATTAATTTATTTATTGAGATTAATAAGTACAAGTTTTATTTTTATAAACTAAATATTTGGGAACAGCGATTATAACGCTGCTGTATAATAAATGTTTTGTAAATCTAAACAGCGATTATAACGCCGTTGTATAATAAAAGTTCGTAAATCTAAACAGCGATTTTAATGCTACCATTATAATTAATGTTTTGTGAATCAAAAATAACGATTTTAATGCTACCATTATAATTAATGTTTTGTGAATCAAATACAGCGATTATAACGCTACCGTTATAATCAATGTTTTTCCGTATAGAAGTGGATTCTTAGATTGCATCTGAGAGTAGCGTAAGCAATATGTTGTTTGAAGTTGTGAGCTTCGACCATTTCATAGTTGAGAATGTTGTTCAATTAAGGTCTGAGAAGTAATTATACCCAAACCTTATTGACTTCATGATTGATGAGAAATGGTTAAGGTTCGATAGTGAAGATTGGTTGGCAATATGGTTAGTTGATAAATGATTAATGGTTTGAGTTATAATAACGATGTTTTATAACGTCGCGTTAATTTAAAGGATTTTGAAATGTTTTCCGCAAATAAAATGAGAGATATTTTCTACGCATAGAAAATGAAATGAATCGATCGACGAGGAATTAAAAAAGGGAATATGGAAATATTTTCTAATATTAACAAGGTATATTTTCTGAATATAGATAATGAGGATTCGTGAATATATAGAAATCTTTTCTAACTGGAATAAGAGATATTTTCTCGAATAAAGAAATTATAATATTGGAAATGTTTTTTTCAAGAATCGAGAGAAGAAATCGAGTTTTGAAAGGATATGGAAGATAGGAAATAGGAATTGGAAATGATAGTATAATAAGGGATTGATTTAAAAAGGGGCCAGTGGTGTTTGATGCTTGATCGGTAGAATTTCCAATTGGAAATAGGACCGTTGATTGTATGGATGTTTCTTTGATAGTTAATTCACCGACTATCAATGTTTTGATTTATTTTATACCTCCATTGTCAAGAGACCTAGATCAGATTTAATGTCTGAGAACCACTCTGTATTGGCATAAGCGTTACGAATCAACTTATGTTGAAGATAATTGAAGATGGAGTAAAGTGCAAGGGATGTTCTGTTAATCCTAGGTAGGAATTGCCTAAGATGGATTAATAGAATGATGCACTCGGTTTGTCCAGTCTCAGGACAACGTACATGGACGAGTGTCTGATGACGTGACATTCAAAGTAAAAGATGACAAGATGTTCTAAAAAGATGACCGTGACATCAAGCCTCTTCACACGGGAAATGATAGAAATCGGGCAGGCAGCATGGCTAAGTGGGTCATTCCCATTAGGGGTATTATCACATGATCTAGAGAAATTTCATTTGCTTCATATTCTATTCGCTGCTGTAGGCTTTCGGTAACGATTGTTAATCACAACCATTGGTGATAATATGCTCGGTACACTCAAGTTAAATGAGTGGCCAGCCATGTGTGGGTCGGGTTGCAAGACGTTCCCCTCTAGAGATACACTATCGGAAGGTGGTTCCGTACCTTGTCATGTTGTAAATTCAATCTCCAATAAGCGCCCTGCGGTTTTTGATTTTATATTATATATGGAGCGTGAGATGCAAGCGTTCAGCTAGATTCTATTTGTTTGTTGTAGACATTATTATAATATCACTGGATTTGATATCAAATATATTTTGGGTTATCGTAAGGTAAAAACCATACGTGTTTATGTGTGGATCGGTCTTACAATTATCTTTTCTTTCGAAAGGATTTTTGTTAAAAGTTAAACCAACGGTTGGAGTTTACTCACATTAGTCCCATGACTAACCCAGAGTTTATTTTGTTTATTTTCCCTAAACACTTGGGTGCCCAAATCTGTACAAGCAGTCAAGTAGTCGCGATTTTACAAATTCACTTGGAGGAGTTTGAAGCAGGAGACTTCACCAGTTAGCTATAGACTATCATATTTTTCTGTTGTGTATGATGTTCATATCTGGAAACATGTGTTATAACTGTTTCAGAAATAGCTGTTGTGCTCTAATGATGATATATATATATATAAAGTTATTGCAATGTATTTCAAAGTTTATGTTATCTAATATATTTTATTCGTTCCACTGTGAGTTTGTGATCTTCGTTTTCTTTCTATTCTAATATTTCTTTCTTTCTAGTTCTCATCTTCTAATTTCTTTTTAATAATGATTCGTATTTTTGTTCAATTTGGGTCGGATGAGTGGTTTTATTAGTCGACTCAAAGGGTATGGAAATTTGGGCCATTACATCTTAAATAAGCGTTGATTGGTAAGATAGCGTGATGAACTCTATATATATCAAAAGTTGTTAAATTAAAATGACTTACGTGACCCATATTATAGGACATCAGGGACTTTCACAAGTGATTAGGCACATTTACAAAAATGATAGGGCACGTATAATATGGTTTAAGTATTCCGAAAACTGGTTAGGCACAAGTCTTCACGGACCACGTTAATTATTATCAATAACTTAGTATGTATATTTTTAACTAACTACTTACCTTATTTAAATAAACCATGTTTAGGCACAAAATATTTCTAGGTCCCCTTCCTTACGTTATATACATAACAGGAATTTCGCATGATAGCCTAGGCACGTTGGAATTCCTTTCCACCGCTACTGTTTCACAATACAAAATGTATTGTGCATATTAAAGTATTGTATAGGCACAAATCCCGTTTTAGAAAATCAATTAGGCACCATTTTAAATGGTCAAGGACACGTTATTATATACACCTAGCTGTACTTGGAATTTGACACAGTGGATACAACTGCAGGTCACATAATATATTATATATGTATAATTTACGAAATTCTAATTTACTTTAATTAGGGAGATTAGGTAACCTAAGCATGTTTAAAAAAAATGATTAGGCAATATGAAGCTCATTGGCCACGCTAAAAATACTACCGTTATATTTGGGAACATTTGAAAAACCGATTAGGCGCTCTTAATCTAGATCAGGCATATCAAAACTAAATTAGCGCATTAAAATTAAAGGATCAGGTATATTACAAAACTCCCCACCAGCTTGTATCATCCCACTGTTATATCCTTGAACCTATGCAAACTGAAACTCCATTACATGTCATCACCTTTTTTAATACACGCTGCAATGCTCAGATCCTTCCACTCCCCATTTCTCACGCCATCGCATCACCCAGCACCGTTCAGCGCCACCCTGAACTCCACTGTTCCTTCCCACTTCATCTCACTTCCGCAGCGATCAGCACACTCCCATGCATCTGCTACAGCTTCCTTCTCGCTTTCTGGTCAAACGTGCACAATATGACCCGTTCATACATTGAAGATGACTGCTCCTCCTCTGACATGGCATGGTGTCATACACCAGCTGTACCCGCTTTCGATTATTATATATTTCCCCATTCCACTACCGTACTGATCCTCTTCAGAACCACACACAAAGATACACACAACACCTTGTACTTGCCTCCGTCCATTCCACTCCCATCAGTTCCGTTCTCCAACTACCAGACCCACATGCCACCAGCTGCCTCACAAATCATGCAATGCATACCATTTTGAAAAACCCAGAAGACACACAACTTTGCCAAGGAGGATATCAGACTATAGATAGAAAAAGAGTTAGGGAAGGGGGAATATTTGCAATAGATGAAGAGAAGAATGACAGTAGAAAATAACAAAGGCTTCCCCTTTTATTTATGTGTGTGTGTGTGTGTGTGTGTGTGTGTGTATATATATATATATATATATATATATATATATATATATATATATATATATATATTGTTATTTTTTCTCCAGCAGATTTTTATAGTAGAAGGTGTGGTGCAGATTTTTAATAGAAGGAAGAAGTGGAGTTAAAATTTATGTTCGAATTTCTTGCCAAGAAGCTTCGACATGTCTGTTTGCTGAAGGGTAAATTTAAAATGGAGTTGGTATATATATATATATATATATATATATATATATATATGTGTGTGTGTGTGTGTGTTGGAAATATTGTGAATTATTTAAAACATGAAATAAGTGTATGATGGCTCCTATTTGTGAATAGTCCCACATCATGAGATTATATGGAAGAGGCAAGCTTATATACTTGTTTCTAAGAAGCTTTGATGGGGCCTTGGGCTCCCAATGCATGCTTTGTTGTGAGGAGGGAGCCCATGCATCATGACCACCACACACGCGCGCGCCCGACCGACCCGCCCGGCCCGGCTCGGGCTTTGGGCCCTGGCTATGTGGTGTAGACACTTATATTTTTTGGCCCGGCTCGGAATATCCTGGAACGAACAATCGAAGCAGTTGCAAAGCTGGACAGAACAGGATTATTTGTGCAAAAATTTTATTCTGAACGGATTGAGCGATGATCTGTATGATTACTACAATTCAGAAGACAAGACAACGAAGCAGATCTGGGAAGCACTGCAGAAGAAATACGATACAGAGGGCGAAGAAGTATGCTGTATGATTACTACAAGACAGCGAAGCAGATCTGGGAAGCACTGCAGAAGAAATGCGATACAGAGGAGGCAGGGGCGAAGAAGTATGCTGTGAGCCGCTATCTGAAGTATCAGATGACAGACGATAGATCAGTAGAGATGCAGTCTCATGAGCTGCAGAAAATAGCTCATGAGATCATCTCCGAAGGTATGGTTTTAGATGAACAGTTTCAAGTTGCTGTTATTATTGACAAACTTCCCCCAGGTTGGAAAGACTTTAAGAATTTCTTGCGCCATAAGACTAAGGAATTCTCCTTAGAGAATCTGATTACTCGCCTTCGCATTGAGGAGGCAGCACGCAAACAGGACCAGAAAGAGGAAGTGTTGTTTGTTTCAAACAACAACACTAAAAAGACCAAGCCCGCAGTTCTGAAACCAAATCAGAAATCTTTTAAGAATCAGAACAGACGCAACAATGGGAATCCGTAGGGAAACCCAAAAGGACAGCAAAAACCAGCCCAAAAGAATGACTCTGGACAGTTGTTTCTATGTTACAACTGTGGCAAACCAGGTCATATGGCACGAAAGTGTCGGAACAAGCCTAGCTCTGTACCACAGGCTAACTTGACTGAGGATGAGCCACTTATGGCTATGATTTCTGAGATTCACCTTGTTGGTGGATCAGATGGCTGGTGGATAGACACTGGTGCTTCTCGCCATGTCTGTTATGATCGTGCTATGTTCTCCACATACACGGCTGCTGATGATCAGAAAGTGCTGCTGGGAGATTCTCACACCACTAAAGTTGCTGGGGTTGGAAACGTGGAGATCAAGTTTACCTCTGAAAAGACTGTAATCCTCAAAGATGTTATGCATACTCCAGAGATGAGGAAGAATCTGGTTTCTGGCTATCTTCTCAATAAGGCAGGGTTCACTCAATTTATTGGTGCTGACTTGTATACTATAGTGTATAAGGGAAACTTTGTAGGAAAGGGTTTTGCTTGTGAGGGAATGTTCAAATTAAATGTTGAATTGAATAAAGTGAATAATTCTGCTTATATGTTGTGTGATTTTAATATTTGGCATTCTAGATTATGTCATGTTAATAAACGAATAATTAATAACATGAGCACTCTAGATATGATACCTAAGATAGCAGAATCTGAATCTGATAAATGTGAATTCTGTACACAAGCAAAAATCACTAAGAAACCTCACAAGTCTATTGATAGAGAACCTGAACCCTTAGACTTGATTCATTCTGACATATGTGAACTTGATGGTACTTTGACTAGACATGGACATCGTTATTTTATCACTTTTATCGATGATTGTTCTGATTTCACATATGTATATCTTATGAAACATAAAAGTGATGCCTTTGAAATGTTCAAAACATTCAAAACTGAAATTGAGAATCAAGTAAATAGAAAGATTAAGAGACTTCGTAGTGATAGAGGAACAGAATATGAATCTAATTCAATTCTGGACTTGTATAAATTACATGGTATTGTACATGAGAGAATTGCACCCTATTCACCTGAAATGAACGGTAAAGCTGAAAGAAAAAATAGGACTTTTACCGAATTAGTAGTGGCCATCCTACTAAATTCTGGTGCAGCAAAACATTGGTGGGGGGATATTTTATTGACTGTATGCTATGTTCTGAACAGAATCCCTAAATCTAAGAATAAAATTTCACCTTATGAAATTTTAAAGAATCATAAGCTCAATGTCTCATACTTTAGAACTTGGGGTTGTTTAGCATATGTTCGCATTCCAGACCCTAAGAGAATAAAATTGGCAAGTAGAGCATATGAATGTGCATTTATAGGCTATGCTATTAATAGCAAAGCATACAGATTTTATGACTTAAATGCACATAATATAATTGAATCAAATGATGCCGATTTTTATGAAACCAAATTTCCTTTTAAATTAAGGAATAGTGGGGGCACATCAAGTATGCCTATAAGAACAGAACTTGATAAAAGTTCTGAAGCTGAACCTAGAAGAAGTAAAAGAGCAAGAACCGAGGAAAACTTTGGCTCGGATTTTTGTGCTTTTACTATAGAGGAGGATCCATTAAACCTCCAAGAGGCCTTATCTTCTTTAGATGCCGATTTTTGGCGAGAGGCTATAAATGATGAGATGGATTCTCTGGAATCCAATAAGACTTGGCATTTGGCAGATTTACCCCCTGGTTGTAAATCTATAGGCTGTAAATGGGTGCTTAAAAAGAAACTAAAACCTGATGGTACTATAGATAAATACAAAGCACGACTAGTAGCTAAAGGTTTTAGACAAAAAGAAAATATAGATTTCTTTGACACTTTTTCACCTGTAACTGGAATAACATCCATTCGGGTATTGATCTCACTTGCTTCCATTCATAACTTACTAATACACCAAATGGATGTTAAAACTGCCTTTTTGAACGGTGAATTAGACGAAGAAATTTATATGGACCAGCCTGAAGGATTTGTAGTACATGGTCAAGAACATAAAGTATGCAAGTTAGATAAATCATTATATGGTTTAAAACAAGCACCTAAACAATGGCATGAAAAATTTGATAACTTAATCATTTCAAATGATTTTAAAGTTAATGAAAGTGACAAATGCATTTATTACAAATATGAGAATGACATTTGCACTATTATATGCCTTTATGTAGATGACCTACTCATCTTTGGGTCAAACATTCATGCCATAAATTCAGTCAAATCCTTATTATGTGCCAATTTTGATATGAAAGATCTAGGTGAAGCGAGTGTAATCCTCGGTATTAAAATTACTGGGTCAAAAAAGGGAATTTCCCACTTCATCTCACTTCCGCACCGATCAGCACACTCCCATGCATCTGCTACAGCTACCTTCTCGCTTTTTGGTCAAACGTGCACAATATGACCCGTTCATACATTGAAGATGACTGCTCCTCCTCTGACATGGCATGGTGTCATACACCAGCTGTACCCGCTTTCGATTATTATATATTTCCCCATTCCATGACCGTACTGATCCTCTTCAGAACCACACACAAAGATACACACAACACCTTGTACTTGCCTCCGTCCATTCCACTCCCATCAGTTCCATTCTCGAACTACCAGACCCACATGCCACCAGCTGCCTCACAAATCATGCAATGCATACCATTTTGAAAAACCCTGAAGACACACAACTTTGCCAAGGAGGATATCAGACTATAGATAGAAAAAGAGTTAGGGAAGGGGGAATATTTGCAATAGATGAAGAGAAGAATGACAGTAGAAAATAACAAAGGCTTCCCCTTTTATTTATGTATATATTGTTAGAAATCAATGTATGAATGCAAATTTACTTTAGTCCCACGTTGCCAAAGATAAGATAAGATGTGTGTATATATGTTCATTCCTCATTCCCTATATTGGCCCTTAGGGTCAGGTAATTTTGTGCGAGGGGGAGGACCTACATCATGTGAACCAAAAACACAAACGCGCGCCTCCCGCCCGTCCGACCGACCAAACCGGGCTTTTGCTTGGGCCCAGTAAGAAATCTTATTTTTGCTTCGAAAAACAAAGCAATTTTCGAACAGATTTTTTGGCACGAATGCGGGTGCGACCCGTTGGAATCAAGCGGGTGCGATTCAAATGAGCGGACGCGTTCATTTGAATTCAAATGACAACGGACGCGGTTTTTCAAACGGGTGCGACCCGTTAGCGCATCCACTGGAAAATTATATATACAATTATTCTGATCAAATCATTCACCGAATTAATTTTCTTCTTTTCCTCCGTTGTCTGATTCCTCGAATTACTACATCTCAGCCAGTGCATATTCGCTACAATCTCGAGCAGATTCTCGTCTGTTGTATCCTGGGAGGCTTCAACTGAAAGTCTTAAGGAAACTGTGAATACAGGCCTCAGACGAACTCGGTTAGACTTCAATTCTTTATGGTTTAACTTTCTATTTGTATCAGCAATACTGTGTTGTTGTCTGATTTGTGTACTATTTCGTAGTAGTGCTGTTTGACAGAGATAATACTTCTGTCGCTGAATTGATTTGTGTGCAAATCAATTTGTTTTGAACAGTTTACAGTACTGTTTTTCATTTGTAACGCTTTAAGTCTGTTGCAAATTAGAAACATTTATATTCTGTTTCAATTTCTGTGTTGCGAATACAGATTGTATAACATATATATATATATATATATATATATTGTTATTTTTTCTCCAGCAGATTTTTATAGTAGAAGGTGTGGTGCAGATTTTTAATAGAAGGAAGAAGTGGAGTTAAAATTTATGTTCGAATTTCTTGCCAAGAAGCTTCGACATGTCTGTTTGCTGAAGGGTAAATTTAAAATGGAGTTGGTATATATATATATATATATATATATATATATATATATATATATATATATATATATATATATATATATAGGCAGGGAGTGCCTTGGCATCCAAGGATAGAGCATAGATTATGCACAGGTTAGGATATAGGTGATTGATTGTGAATATACATTGAGATGAAGAAAATACATGTGCGTGCGTACCCTATTTCATAGCTCAGCGGCTTATTTCTTAGCCTAGCTGTGCGTGAGAATTTTACATACTAGGTGCGTTTGTAGTATTTGTGTAAAATCTCTTAAGTGTGAAGTGTAAAGCTAAATATATTCAATTATATATATATATATATATATATATATATATATATGTTCAGGCATAGGTTAGTATATTAGTTAGTTGTGCGTGTGTTGTCTCTTTACTTGTACGTTGCTAGTTTATGGTGAACGCATAATGTGTTTCCAATTTCGTTTAGGCTCTGTGTGTACTTGAGTTGTAGAAAGTAGGGAATGTAGGTGTACTTTTAGTTGCTGCTTTGATTAAATTTGGATTTTACATTTTCCTTGCTGTGGACAACTAAGTCTGTACATATAGTTTTATATTTTGGATAGCTGTACATTTTTGTATATATAGGTCTGCGCACTTAAACTTGGCAACCAAGCAAAGTTTCAAATATTTTCTCTTATATATATATATATATATTTACTTTGATCTGGCGCGATTACTTTAGATGGTTATTAACTCTACCGAAATTTGCATTGCACGTCCTTACTTCGTACTGACATATGAGCACTCCGAACAAACTGAAAATGGACGCACCACTACGTTCTAACGTTCCTGTTCCAATGAAATTAATTTGGTTGAAAACTGACTCTGTTCGCAAAATGATCATTTTTAACACTTATATAATATAAAAAAATATTAATTAAATTCCAAAATAGCCAAATAAATAATAATAAATTATTATTATCCTATATATCCACATTGAAATATCATATATCTCCAAATATAAATTATACAACTCAATTTCGAGTTAAACTATACCCAAATAAATTGAAACCCTTGTTAAATTATTTAATTAACATTATTGTTTATTAAGGAATTCCATAGTAACTATTTGAAAATTTTGATTTAGACATAAATAACAATCTATAACCCGAAATCTGGATTTTTCTCTTTCAGTAGAAAATTATAATCAACAAGATCCCAACGTTCCTTGTTTTACAGAAATCTGACTTATATCAGATTTATATACTCAATTAAAGTTCAAAACTCCATATTACGAACTGTCGAGCCATTTCGAGCTCGATTTATAATATATATAAATATAACGTTCAAAATTCGTATTTAATAAATGAATTCAATATTAAAATCCATTAATATTCCAAATATAATATTTTAAACAATAAATAAATAATGTATTTGGCTACCAAAAATACGGGACATTACATTCTTCCCCCCTTAATACAATTTCATCTCCGAAATTACTAAATTAAGAGGAATGCTCTGAACCCGATAAATATTTTAATATAATAACTTTAAAACTATCTTCAAATATATTTCTAAGTTTAAAAAAGAACACCGAAAAGTTTTCCAACACCTCCACTACATGGCTCGATCGAACAACTACAACTCGCCACTCCAGGCCTCCCATATCGATCAAAAGAAAATAAAAGCCAAACAGCTACCCAACTCAGGGGTATACAATCAACAATAAAACATCAATATTAAGGTTTACCTATTTGTCGGGCAATAAAACTCCAATAACCAAGCAAGCAACTAATAGCTCAATCATCTCCCAACCTGATTTCATTCAATTTCATTATATTAGAATTCGTTTCTTAGCTTTAATTCATTCAACTTCTTCATTAAACCATTGATGAAATTTTCCTTATTCAATCAATAAAATCCAAACAACTACCCAACTCAGGGGTATACAATCAACAATAAAACATCAATATTAAGGTTAACCTATTTGTCGGGCAATCAAACTCCAATAACCAAGCAAAGCAACTAATAGCTCAATCTTCTTCCAACCTGATTTTATTCAATTTCATTATATTAGAATTCGTTTCTTAGTTTTAATTCATTCAACTTCTTCATTAAACCATTGATGAAATTTTCCTTATTCAATCAATCTAATATTCAATTACAAATAGAATTTTCTCACTAATTTACTAACCCAAGTTAAGTCTCATATTCAAGTACCACTTGATTTCTAATTAGTTCACTTTCATTTACTAATTCTAATTCTGATTTTAATTCAAAAATTATTCATCTAACCCATTATATATATTTAACTTAGCTTAAAGTTAAACTTTGATTCATTTACTTCTATTTGACTTTCACTAGTTAAATTCTAATTCATTTAATTCCATAACGAATGTTTCATATATGAAACCTTCTGGTTATATTAAACCATTTCAAAATTGAATTCTAATCAAATCAAACAAACAATCACCAATATCTCAATAATTTTGAAAAAAAAAATATTTCCTTTCTATACAAAATAGAATTTGGGTAAAATATTCATTTACCCTCTTTACAAAACAATATCATGTTAATTGATAGTTCAAATGCTTCTTAACACTTAAACCGATTAAATAACACAATACAAAACATTTTTATATAAAACTCACAAACATGCGCTTTCATATCTATACACTCAAACACAATCTAGGGTATTACTTACCCCATCTCTATCGAGTTATGCCACAGAGCCAAGGTTATTACTAAACCTTATTTTCTGATACCACTGTAACGAACTGCAAAAATTCGACATCCGAATTATGACAATAATACATAATCACGTATCATTTGCCAAAACTCAAGTATCGAAAACACAAATAGTTATTAGAAAGAATATTAGAAGGTGAGATAAGAAAGAAATAAAGTTAGAATAGAAGAATAAAAAGAAGAACAACATAAAACTAGAATCTCACATCGCAGCAGAACAAATATAATATAGAAATAAATCTTTTGTTGAGAGCTTTGAAAAATACTTACAATCATCAGAGTACATCAATACATCTGGATAGTTATAATAATCTGTCCTCGATACAATACACATCGGAATAATAATCATATATCAGACGTGTTGACTTCTCCAGCTCGTCTCTTTACAACATCCGATAACCTGAACCTGTACGACCCGGTCTAAACCGAGCATTACAAACGACGGGCCAGTCTGGTGAACCAGAGTGAGAAACACACACTAAGTTTATATGATGAACCACACAACTTGATTTTAACGTCAAAATCTTTTCGAAAGAAATGAATAATCGTAAGAAAAAATACACACATAAATACGGATGGTTTTTTTTCTTATGATAAACCAAAATATTTTTGAAAACAATATTATTCTGATATTATGAAAGTGTCTAAATATAAGTAAATATCAATCTAGTAGAACGCTTGCATCTCACGCTCCACATATATAGTATACAATCAAAAACAGCGGGCGCTTATTGGAGAATGAATTTCCTAGCAAGGCATGGGACCACCTTTCCGACAATGTACATCTGGAGATGAATACATTGGGTTCAACAAGAACATCTTGCAACCCAGATATATAGTATACAATCAAAAACCGCGGGCGCTTATTGGAGAATGAATTTCCTGGCAAGGTATGGGACCGCCTTTCCGACAATGTACCTCTAGAGATGAATACATTGCGGTTCAACAAGAACATCTTGCAACCCAGACTAAACATGATGGGCCCTCACTTTCTCTTGAGAGTACCGGATATATCATTACCACGGTTGGGGCCAGCCAACCGATCCGATAACATACATACAAAAATAAAAAGGGACAACCGAAGGCATTTAATTTCACCAGATCAGGTAATGATATACCCTTTTGATGGGTGCGACCCACATAGCCATGTGACCTACCCGATTTTATGCCATTTTTCGGTTGATGAGGCTAGAGGTTTAAATCTTCTTTGAGAACATTTGGCCACCGTCCCCTTTGATTGCCACATAGTCAGATCTGCTAGATATCACTAATTGACGTCCACAAAAATACTCTAGTTGTTGAGCTAAGGGAAGTGTGCTCTTCTCCGCTACCAACAGAAATACATTTAAAGAAATCAACGTATGTGAGCCCTTTGGAAATATTATGTCCACTCATCCATACAAGTCATCCAGGAACAGGATGAACCGAAGGCATTCTCCTACCACATCCAAGGTATCACCCTGTAGATCAGTAGCGGGTGGTCCTTGTAATCCGTAGATTCCAACCACGACGGAATCACAGTTTATCTCAGGTAGAGAACCATAGATTATAAGTAGTTCTTCTGTTTTATAAAGATCCATGGTCTTTAATGCTCCATCTTCAATCAGCGTCTTCCACGTATTTGTTGGTTCGGAATGGTTTTCGAATATAAATTCGATTCCGGTCTTTCTGTACCAACAATCGTATTGGTCATATTTGATAGTTGGTTTAACTATCAAATAAATAAAAACAAAATGGATCTACTGGTTGAGTACACAGCGTCAGTTGGCCTTTTTAATTAAAATAATTCATGATTGGTTAACCAAAACTTTTAAATCTTTCCACAGCATTCACTTCTTATTTTAATATTCTAATATTCTCAAACCATTTCTAAATAATACTTAGAAAAGTATCTTATAATCATATCCAATTTTGCATTTAATTATCATTTCAAATCAATTGTTACAACAATACTTGTTATCTATATCGAGGAAATCAATTCAACTTACCATTTGTAAAACAATCGTTACAAAATCTCCTTTTGTTTCTTTATTTGAAAACAATAATCATCACTTATCCTTTTAGAATAACTCATTCTAAAACTCATTTCTTTTTTTCGAAGTTATCGTTATATTTTCACAATTCCTTTTATTACATTGATTATGAAAATATCATTTCATTTCTCTAGCCCATTTTTATTTCTGAACTTTGGAAATATCAACATATATTTCCTTAGATTCTTTTATTTACTTTATTTGGAATTTTTATATATCTATCTCAAATTCTTCAAATAACATTGCATATTATTCCCATGATAAATCCCTTCAAATATATAATTATGGTTAAATTCTTTGATTAAGTAAATGTTTACTAAAACATCAACCTTTAACCTCATCAAACTTTTTGTTTTATTATCCTAATCTTTGTTACAAAACTTATTGCTCGATCTTTTACCACATTCAGTTACAAGAATTCCTTTTCTAAACCCTTACAACATTCCCTTTTTTATTCTTATTACGTTAAACACTTTTTGTTAAACTATTTCATTGATAAATTGGCACAAATTACTTTAATTTAATAATCGATTTCTATTAAAACAGTTGGCTTGATCAATTTTAAAACATGATTAACTCATTGATCAATTCTAACTCATCTCTTCATTTAAATTAATAAATAATATTATTAATTTAAATAAACTCATTTACTTCGATTATTATTAAATAAATAATAATAAAATTCACAATAATCTCATTTAATTGTTTCTTAAAAACAATTAATGTAATAACCCTGAAAATCAGAGCCAATTTAATTTTTTTTTATTTTGGCTATTACAGAGAATTTTGAATAGTTAAAATAATTTATTTTAAATAATAATGATTAAAAAATTATTTTAATCGAAGTTAGAGCAAATATATTTATTTTAATTTCAAAAGGTATTGGAAATAGTACGGTAGTTTGAAAAGTCAAAGCTGAACTTTGACTGAATATACAGGATTCAAAATTTAACGGATTTTAGTGAAACTAAAAATATCTAAATCTGTTTAAACATATCTTTCCAACGAATCCGAAAAACCGAATTTTCATAGCGGGAATCAAAATTTATGGCCAGTTGAATATTCGAAAAAGTCGCTATGGAATATAATATAATTTATAGCCCGTATAAAAGACCATTTTACAAACGATCTCCGTTTTCGACGAAACCACTTTTGTTGGATCCGGAATGTCAAATTAGTGCTAAGTTTAATTTTCCAGAATTTTTGGAATTAAATTGTGAGTGTAATAAATTAAACTCTGATTTAATAATTTCTGTTGAATTTAATAGACAGTTAAAAAGGCCATTTTTCAAACGGTCTCCAAATTCGACGAAATTAATTTTGTTAGGACCGTATCGTCAAAACAAAGCCAAATATAATTTTTTTCTGTAATTTTCGGAGTCCGTATGTGGCCCCGGTGAATTAAAATATATGATCTAATTAATTAAATAAAGGATATAAATTTTAAATTAAAGAAATCAGGCCAAAAACAGTTGTTTGGGCGGACGGGACCTAGCTCATTGGTTCCGGAACAGGGGCAATTAGGTGGTAACAACTCCTGTTGGATTGAAATTGGAGTCGTTAAGAATTTACAGATTTATTTGTAAAAATTAGAAACAAAATATTATAAAAACACATTCATTTTCTCAAAACCCTAATTCTCTAAACAGGGCCGCCGCCTACATCAAAATCCATGGCCGCCACACTCCCATTTTGATTCCTTAACAGCGATCAATCCACCACAAATTAGACCTCACTCTTTTAGACATTATCGAAGAGAATTCTATCCTCTCGAACTCCATACTATTGGATCATCCCCAAGCGGCACGAGCTCCAAGAACCGTGACCACAAACCCACCGACTTTCCTCCCCTTCCGCACCACAAAGCCACCACCGAGCTCCACCCCACCTGCCGCGCACATGCGCCACCCTCCCCCCTCTGAATTGGCAAAATCTGACCGACCTCCCCCTGCACAGATCAAAAGATAAACAGTGACCTAGTTCTGAACATAATTTGAGAAGTCACGGCCTTGTTTCTGAGTAAGAAAGAAAGGGTAAATCCTTTTATTATTTTAATAATTTAATTTAAAAAGATTATCAATCTTAATTAAATCATAACTAATTGATATGAACACAAAATTGAACAATTTTAGATCCTATACGATCGTGAAACCGAGATCTACGCTGCTGTCCTGACTAAAACCGATTCTGAGCTGGTCGAATTTTGGAAAAAAAATTCAGATCTGAACCATTCTGATTAAAATGATAGTGAGAATTCTACTTTATTTTTATTTTTAAAAAATTAGAATAAATCATGATTGTATTATCATTGATTCGCTGTAAATTGTTACATGCTATGCTACGTGATTTGATCTATATGTGATGTGTTGTTGTAAATCTGTAATTGGGTGATATTGTGTTATTATTAAATTTGCAACAAAAATAAATCAAACATTTTTGCTTTTACTTATGCTGAATCAAAATATTCAACAAAAGTGAAGCATCACCTTTATTATATTTTATTGGCGTTATATTGACAATAAAAATGAATCAAACATTTTCGTTGTTATTTTGTTGAAACAGATATATTCAACAAAAATGGAGCATCACCTTTATTTTATTTGGTTGGAATTAAATTTGCCATGAAAATATAAATATCACCTTTGTTTTGATTGAACTAGAATTTTCAATCAAATAAAAATATCACCTTTGTTTTGATTGAACTAGAATTTTCAATCAAATAAAAATATAACCTTTGTTTTGATTGAACTAGAATTTCCAATCAAATAAAAATATCACCTTTGTTTTGATTGAACTAGAATTTTCAATCAAATAGAAATATCACTTTGTTTTGATTAACTAGAATTTTCAATCAAATAAAATTGTCACCTTTGTTTTGATTGAACTAGAATTTTCAATCAAATAAAAATATCACCTTTGTTTTGATTGAATTAGAATTTTCAATCAAATAAAAATATCATCTTTGTTTCAATTGAACAAGAATTTTCAATCAAATAAAAATATCACCTTTTTTTATTGAACTAGAATTTTCAATCAAATAAAAATATTACTTTAGTTATTGTTTGATTGAACTAGAATTTTCAATCAAAATAAAAATATCACTTTTGGTTGTTGTTTCGTTGAATTAGAATTTTCAATCAAAATGAAATGTCACTTTTGTTTGTTGTTTGATTGAATTAGAATTATCAATCAAAATGAAATATGCACCTTTATTATTTGATTGAGTTAGAATTTTCAATCAAAAAGAAATATCAAATTTTGTCATTTTGTTGAATTAGAATATTCAATAAAAATGGAATACAAATTTCTATCATTGTATGGAATTATTATAAAAATAAAATGTTCATGGTTCAGAAGAATAAGAAAATGTACATGTTTTACAATCAAAACATGATTTCATTAAAAATATACATTTTTAATGTAATGTTAAAAATGGGAAAAATGTGCATGTTTTATAATCAAAACACGATTTCATTAAAAATATACATTTTTAATGTAAAGTTAAAAATAAGAAAAGTGTTCATGTTTTAAAGTCAAAACACGATTACAGTAAACGTATACTTTTCAGTGTAATATTAGACAATAAGAAAATGTACATGTTTTTAATCAAAACATGATTTTATATAAAAAAAGTTCACATTTTTAATATAATGTTAGAATATAGAAATTGTACATGTTTTGAATAAAAACATGATTTCATTAAAAAATTACATTTTTATGACAAGAATATAAAAAATAGAAAATGCACATGTTTGGAATAAAAACATGATTTCATTAAAAATTTAAATTTTTAATGACAAGAATATAAAAATAGAAAATGCATATGTTCGGAATAAAAACATGATTTCATTAAAAATTTCATATTTTAGTGCCAAGAATGAAAGTAGTGAAAAATGTACATGTTTTAAATCAAAACATGATTTCATTAAAATAATACATTTTTAATGTAATGTTAAGAATAAGAAAAATGTACATGTTTTAAACCAAAACATGATTTCATTAAAAATATACATTTTTAATGTAATGTTGAAAATAAGAAAAGTGTTCATGTTTTAAAATGAAAATATGTTTTACATTAAAAATATACTTTTTAATGTAATATTAGAAATTAGTGAAAACATTCATGTTTTAAAAAGAAAATATGTTTTACATTAAAAATTCTCTTTTTAATGTAATAATAGAAGTTGGTCAAACATCCGTGTTTTAAAAATAAAACATGTTTACATTAAAAAATTCGTTTTTAATGAAATGAATGAAATTTTCATTCATAATTATATCGCATATATTAGAATTTATATGCGTTGTTAAATTTATATTTATAATTATATCGCATATATTAGAATTTATATGCGTTGTTAAATTTACATTTATAATTATATCGCATATATTAGAATTTATATGCGTTGTTAAAAGCATATTTATAATTATATTGCATATATTAAAATTTATATGCGTTGTTATACATTTATAATTACATCGCATATATTAGAATTTAAATGCATTGTTAAGAACATTTATATTACTTTGCATATATTAGTATTTATATGCACTATCAAAATTTCATTTATATTTACATGTGCATATATTAGAATTTACATGCAAAGTTGATTCGTCTTTGGATCAATTTTCATGTAAATGAACTATATTCTGCTTGACCGTACATAGATATGATGTGCCAATGAAATTATTCTTTTATTTGGCATGTTAAATACGTTAGAGAAATCGTCGAAGAGTTTTTATATATATTAAAATTAAACGAATCGTGCGCGGTAGTTTGCGTTTCGAAATCGTAACTTTGAACGATTATATCGAAAGATCCAATCGTCGAATTTTCCTAAAACTGGAACCATTAGGACCGCTTTGGGAAGATCTTCCCAACGATATAAACTTTGTTAAAATCCAATGGTTAGATTTCAAGATAATTGTAGATCAAATTTCAATAAAAACAGTGCCAGGGCCGCCCATTGACCTGAAGCGCCGTTAAATTAATTTAGCTATTTTTATATATATAAAAATAGTGATTATTCGTTATTAAATACTATTAACGATATGAAATGATTTTAAACTATATATATGCAAGGATCATTTGAAAAGACCGGGTTATATCTCATTTCAAATGATTATACGACGATCTAAATTGAAGATCTTAAAGACGGCGATTGAAGACCGGCGATCTCCACATTGAAAGGATAACTACTGATGCTCGGCATTGGTTAGCTACCAGTAAAGGTTTAAAGTGGTAGTTGTCTGGACGTACTTGTTGATTGTCTGGGTATGCGAGCGCTTCTCTTCCGTATTGGACATACGGGACGAGGAATAAGGTGACTCCGGTTTCGTTCATACCTAGAACGGACTTGTAAATGGATGTGTGTCCGACATTGAATTTCCTTCCATGTAATTAAATTGATTTCTATTTAATATATATCTGTTGTGGCGGAGAATTTATTCTCTTACTTAACACCCTTCTTTGAGACGTATAAGCTCAAAGCTTATATATTGGTAGTTATCGATCATATGGCGTGAATTGTCAATGTGACATGCCAAGATGCAATTGATTGAGGCTTTTGTTGAAAAGCATAGCCTTGTGAATGATGATCAAAGCATAGCCTATTTCGTATAGCTTGTGTATTATGTTACCTCGCAAGCCTCACACCCCGGTAGAGTCAAAAACGGGACATGGGAACGCAGGAAGTGCACACGTTTCTTTCAAGCTAGAAGCGGTGTCAGCGTTTACAAGCCCTGACATTTTTACTTATGTGGTTGATGGAACGAGGCGCCTCGGTTTTATTGGTCGATTGTGACCATTTTATAGGTTCTATCGGACCGGGAAGCTTGTGTTCAGGAATTGCCAATCCACTAACGTTATTTATGGGCAGACCCTGTAGTATCCAAGGGTTGCCCGTAGGTGTGATCCTGAGACATTGCTTGAGTGTCTTGAATTGGTTAGGAGATTGTCCCTAGCCTTGACTCATGATGGAAATCCACTCTCTAATACGACATTACGGTTTTGATTGTAAACCTATATATGAAAAAATAGTAGGATGGGGTATTATGCCGTCTAGGATTGATACATTTACTTTGAAGTATTTTTAAAACATATTAGACCCTAATAATAATATTAAAAATATTATTTTCTATGTATCTAGCATTTTTGATCACTATAAGGTAAAACTCTATCCTCCGGTTTGCGTTGCATTGTGTGATGGGACTTGAGTTTTATAATGATTTCATTTTCTAAAAAGCATTGCATTGTTTTTGAAATTAAATTTATTAAACATATGCACTGGCAATCCGATGGAGTAAACCCGTTCCACGTTAGCGGTATGGTCCTGTGATTAGCCATATTGTTAGTTAAGAAAGTTTTCTCATACCAGTCCCATGACTCACTCGTAGATTGTTTCACTTTGCAAACTTGGGTGCCCTCTTTCCACACGGGCATCCAAATGACAGGTCTAGGTAAGGATACATTCTGGATTGGAGCTTGCTTGAGGAAGAAGATGAAGGACATTCTCCTTTTTATCTTTTATTTGCTTCTTGAGACATTTAGACATTATTGAGCTTTGATGTATTTGGTGGAGACTGAGACTTTATTTCTTTCCTTGTTTAAGACATCTATTATGCTAAGTGTATCTTGTAATTGCGTACTTTGATGTCTATGATGTTATATTGTGATGGAATTTCCATTTCCGCTGCAATGATTTATGTGTTATGCTATTATCTGAGATTTGTTATTGTTGTAATTATGTTATACTCCTATGATTATCCTGACTTTCATACTATGGAAGTTTGGGGTCATCACAGTTGGTATCAGAGCTAAAGGTTAAACTTAGCTTCGAAGTATAACATTTTTAGAACAATTCGTCTAGATAGAATCAGTAGTATTATAAGGCGAGTAGCTTATTAGAGATAGGATTAGTAATATCCAAGAATGAGCATAGCAGAATAGCACGTATTAATCAATCATTACATCATTATCATCTTATCATATGTCTCTACTTTTAACCTTTCCTTTAAAATTATCATTTCTGTTAGTCCGACTCTTTCCTTAATGGTACAGAACTAAATAAGAAATGAGCACCAGAGCATATAACACCCCGTAATTCTATTAATATTAATATTCACAAATTAAAGAATAACTAATCTCAGACATGAGAATTGTGGGAAACGGGTTGCGCCATTGTGTTCATCTTGGAATTCTGGTTGAAATAGAGTCCGAGTTTGCGTGAATTGGACTTCGTATGAAGAAGTTATGGCCATCGGAAGTTTCTGAAAATTCAAAACAGCTCGCAGGAAATTTAAAATTCAAACTGAAAATGCAGAAGCGGGCTGGGCGGGAAAAATTCCCGCCTAGGCAAGTCGACTGGGGAGTCGACACTAGTGTCGACCTCCCCCCTAGGTCGACTACCATGTCGACCTCCCCCCAGGTCGAATATAGTGTCGACCTGGACAATATGCTAGGGTTTTGACTGAGCCCAATTTTGAGCTGCTGATGTGTCTTTAGGGCTGAGTTGGCAAATTAAACGGTTCAGGTTAGTTCTGAGTTGATCTGATGGTCTAAATAAACCCTAAACTCTATAAATACCTAGGTAGTCTCTCACCCTAATTCATATGAAAAATAGAATAGCTACCGTCATACCGCCGCCATGGAACTCAATCTAGCAGCCGCCAACTAAGAAGGAAGAAAAGCTAATCAAAACCTAATTCTACTCAACTCTAAAGCAAATCAAGACTCTCTTTTCTTCTCTAAATTGTGAGTATGATGATCTGAACAAGATTATTGTTAAACTAATTCGATTAAGTCATGAATGGATTATAAGTGAATAATGTGGATTATCATATATGTTGTTGTAAACCCTTTGCTATCATGTATGTTGTAAATCCTATGTTATGTGATGATGATATCCTATATGTTGTAAATCATGCTATGATGATGTTATATATGTTGAACGTTTCTATGCTAAGTTGAGATGAATCATACATGTTATAAAGTCATGATGTTATTGTCTATGCTTGTTAGTTCATGTAAATCAAATCATAATGTTTGGGCTATGTTGATCTATATGACAAGTGACATATGCAAGTTTAGGTTGATTATTAAAAGTTATGAACATATGGCATGACATCTATTATGACATCTAGAATTATGCTATGACATATGTGAAATTCTATGCTAGTTCACACCATCATTATGTTGCCTAAAAACCCATATGCAAGTTTGTACAAAAATTTGGGTTATGATCGTATCATGTAAATTGTGACATTTAACAAGTTGACACCTTTAGATCCTTAACATGTGTAGTTTATGCAAGTTTCACCCCTATTATGATTAGATTCATTTTAATTGTCTATATGTTGTGATAATTTATTTCTGTGCTATGAGTTAGACTATTCGAGTCTAACGTATATTCTGCGTTGAATAAGCGAACGTATAAACGTGGGGTAGGGGTAATATTAAGGATTTAATATAAAGAAGTTGGGGTGCAATTGATATGATTTTGCATGCCATGAGTGGATGACCATAATTGAGTCAATTATGGACATCATTAAAAGTGGACTTAATTAATAATTTGTATAGGGAATTATTAAAACTGGGGTAAAAGATTATAAGTGATAATCAATGCTTAGGACCCGAGGTTGGACTCGTTTGTGACGTAAACCTGCCCGGACCCGCCTGGCAAATCTATTGGTCACAAATGTCAGCCCAATGTGAGAGGTCCTGGGCCTAAACTAAAGCACAACAGTTGTAAAGACATGAGGTTATACTCTTTTATGGTGTAAGACTGCCTGGACCCGCCCGGCAAATCCAGCTGCCATAAATGCCAGTCTAATGTGAGAGGTCTTTATGAGGTTATGACCTGAATGAATTAAGAAATACTTAACCAGATAAACATGTAAGGTGGGACATGGGGTTTAAGTACGTGCCTTGGGTGGCATGAAGAATCTAGTGGGTGCCCTTAGTGGCATGTGAAATACGATTAGTAAGACTTAACCAAACACACATGTAAATGAACATGACTATGAGGGTTAAGTGGGATATACTAGTGGTGACAAGCTTAGGTTGGTAGCTTGTGGGGGCCCATTTCAACCAGTGTCCCAAACGTATCTCTGTGGGCTCGACCCAAGTCGAGGACAGGACACACATGCTATATTTGACTATAAGAGGCCAAAACGGGGAGCGGTGGCAATGCAAGTCCAACGGGTTTCATATGCGTGTCTGGACCCGGGCTGGTAGGTAAGACGTTGTTGCATCGTGTAGGTATAAGCCGTGCATTCTCAAGTTGTATCGGATTGCCACTTTAGGGGAGTGATACACCCCACTGTGGGGCCAGCACAGGTATCTACGAGTAGGGAGCCGATCGAAAGTGGGTAGTGGGGTACACTAGTGGAGATAGGGGCAGACGACACCTATGTAGTCAGCTAGGGGTACGCAAGGCTATTTATATAGTTTCTGTGTGAAGCAAGTGGGATCTACCTTTATGGTGACTGGTGCGGTGCAGTGTAGTAATGTGCGGTGCAGTGAAGTAATTATTCGTTAGTAATTAGGTGTGCCTTTGACATTATCTTTAACGTTATCTTAAACGTTATCTTTTTCTGCTCTTCCATACCTAATAGTTCATAGACATTTACTTGTCTTCCAGCTTATGCCTTAGTCTAGTTATTTTGATAATAGTATTGTTAGAATTATCATACTCACCAGACTTTATGTCTGACCCCCTCCATTTCTATCCTTTTTCCCCCTCCAGGTCCTCAGGTTGGGCCCAGCTCTAGTGGAGTTTGATTAGATTGCTTTATATCTCTTGGAAAGCTTGTTATCTTCTTTAATGGCTATTTGTGTATTGGGATTATGTATTTTGTTTAGCAAGATGGATATTGTACTTGACTCTGATTTATGGTTTTATGATGTAATAAACATGTTTAAATTCCGCTGCAATAAAATGAAGTTTTAGTTTTCCAAGTACTACTTATTATCTGTCTTGTTGTAATTTTTCTGTTATATATTCACTTATAACCTCCATGGAAGTTAATGCATTCCCTTTGTGTGTGACATTAATGGACGTGGGGTGTTACACGTGGTATCAGAACTTAAGGTTACCAGAACAGATAATTTTTTTTAGAAAAACTGTTTTTCTAAAGTATTTTTGGAAGAAGTGCTTTCAAAAACATGTTTTAATGAGTAATTTAAAGAAGAAAGTTTTTTCTTTAAGAAAAACATAATCCCCAATAGCCATTTCTTTATCTTTCGAATTCTCCATTTTGAATCTTTCCTTTTTCGTTTCAGCATGGCTGAAGATCTTAACCTTCCTGACGATGTAACGATACCAGGATGGTATAGGAGGCTATTAGAGGCTAGGGCCGCCGCAGGTCCGGCCAATGTTCCTCCACCACCAGTTGCACCTCTTCCTCCTCCTCCTCCTCCTCCTCCTCGCATAGATACTTTTGCAAAGACGTGCAAGGAATTTAAGTCTATGGGTGGAAAACCTTTCCAAGGGTCAGAAACGTTTGTGGAAGCTAGAGATTGGCTTAGGGAGGTGGAAGAATTGCTAGAGATTTTTGAGGTAGATGAATGGAGGAGAGTTAAATTAACAGCTTGGTTAATGAAGGGAGAGGCCTCGTTCTGGTGGGAGGTCACTAATGGGGAGCGTCCTGTTGACTCTTGGGCGGATTTCAGACGTAGGTTCGAGGCAAAGTTTCTCTCAAGGGTAGAAGAGAATCTATATATGGAAAGGTTCTTGGCATTGAAGCAAGGAAGCTCATCAGTAAAAGAATATGTTAACAAATTTAATCAGTTAGCAAGGTTTGGCTTGGACTTAGTGAACACGCCAGAGAAGAAGTCACTGAGGTTCGTTAATGGATTGAATGAACCGTTGCAAGGGTTGGCTATGACCCACATCCCTATGGGGGACACCTTTGAGAAGCTTGTAGACATGGCACTCATGCACGAGGAGAAAGGCGCTAAAGCTGATAAGGCACCCGAGAAGAAAGGGGATCAGAAGAAACCACAACAGCAAAACAAGAAGGGTGGTAAAGATAATAATGGCAAGGGAAAGAAGAAATGCTTTAACTGTGGGACACCAGGCCATCTCAACAAGGATTGTCGGAAGAAAAAGAATACTGGTTGTTTCCACTATGGCCAAGCGGGAGATCTAGTGAAGGACTGCCCAAAGAAGGGGCAGAGGGCAGGAGCTACCTCTGGAGGGCAGGTGCAGGCTCTTATGGCACCAGGGCAGGCAAGGGGACAAGTTCAGGCTCTCGCGGTCCCACCGCTGCAAGAACGAGGTAGAACCATTTTTGTTGAAAGCTTAGTTTTTCTGTTTGATCATCATATCCATACCTTATTTGATTCGGGCGCATCGCATTCGTTTATCTCTACATCATTAGTTGAATCATTGCACTTAAACACCAGTTTAGTAGAGGATCCCTTAGTTGTTTCGAATCCAATTGGGGGCTCAGCTCATTTGTCCATGATGTGTTTGGATTTGAAAATTTCTATACTTAGCGTTGAGTTTAGATGTGATGCGTATGTGTTGGGCTTCACGGGCTATGGGCTAATTTTAGGAATGGATTGGTTGTCCAGAAATGGGGCCGTTCTTGATTGTGAAAGGAGAGTAGTTAGGTTCGTGAATCGCCTTGGCAACACTCTCGAAATCTTTTGTAATCCCATAAATTCCGTTATGCTAAGTTATTTAGAATCGCTTGACACGTCTGAGTAAAATCTATAATCTGTTAGAGTGGTCCGAGAATATTCGGATGTGTTTGAGGAGGTGAAGGGCTTACCTCCGAAGCGGGAGATAGATTTTCGAATATATCTGGTGGATAATGCGAAACCAATATCTTTGTTGGTACGCCACATGGCTCCACGTGAAAGGAGGGAACTCGATAAGCAAGTGAAGGAGTTTCTTGAGAAGGGGTTCATAAGACGAAGTATATCGGAGTGGGGTGCTCCAGTAGTATTTGCCACGAAGGCGGATGGGTCCCTTAGACTTTGTGTAGACTATAGGGAACTTAATAAGCTTACTAAGAAAAACAGACACCCACTGCCGAGGATTGACGATCTCTTCGATCAGTTAGTTGGCGCCTCAGTGTTTTCGCAGTTGGACTTAGCCACTGGATTCCATCAGTTGAGAGTGGCTGAGGATAGCTTAGACAAGACTGCCTTTAGGACTCCGGACGGTTTCTATGAATGGCTAGTGATGCCCTTCGGTTTGACAAACGCCCTCGCATACTTTGTTGATTTGATGAGTAGGGTTTTTAGGGAGTACCTTAACAAATTCGTGGTAGTCTTTGTAGATGACATCTTGATCTTTTCTAAGGATGAAGAGGAGCATGCCCTACATCTTAGGGAAGTGTTGGAGACCCTACGAGCGCATAGCCTTAAAGCTAAATTTTCCAAGGGTCACTTTTGGAGGAAAGAAGTATGATTCTTAGGGCACGTGGTTTCCAAAGAAGGGATAGCCATGGATCCCGTGAATGTGGTGGCCATCCAAGATTGGAAGGTCCATAAAAATGCTACTGAAGTGAGAAGTTTCTTGGGGTTGGCTGGCTACTATAGGAAGTTTATCAAAGACTTAGCAAAGATATTAGCTCTATTGACACGCTTGACGAAGAAGAACATAGTTTTCACATGGGACGTAGATTGTGATGATGCGTTCCAACGTTTGAAGAGAGCTTTGACTTCAGCCCCAGTCTTAGTATTGCCAGACAGGAGTAAGCCGTTTACTGCTTATAGTGACGCTTGTGGGTCAGGACTAGGCGCAGTCCTAATGCAAGAGGGCAGGGTAATAGCCTATGGTGGAAGGTAGTTGAGAGCGCATGAGAAAAATTACCCTATACATGACCTAGAGTTGGCCGCTATTGTTTTCGCGCTTAAGTCTTGGCATCATTATCTCATTGGCGAGAGATTCGAATTATTCACTGACCACAAATCGCTAAAATACTTATTCTCTCAGAAGGACTTGAACTCAAGGCAGCAAAGGTGGATGGAGTTCTTAGCATCCTACGACTTCGAGATAGCATATACCCCTGGCAAAGGTAACGTGGTGGCAGATGCCTTAAGTAAAAAAAGATTATCCTTAAGTCCTTTGTTTGTTAAGCGGCGAAGCTTAGAATTCATTTCGATATTTGACTTTAGACCTTCCGTTGACTTTGTACCCGGTTTGCTAGCATCCTTGGAGGTCAGACCTACGCTTTTAGGACGGATTGGAGAGGCACAGCGAGACGACCCACAGTTGGTTGAGTTAGTAGAAAAGCTCAAAGGAGGGGAGTCATCAAGCCATCTCCGTAGGTATACCCTAGATGATAAGGTTGGTTACGTAGGGACGGTAGACTTTGTGTACCAAAAGACGATGACCTAAGGAAGACCATTCTTGACGATGCACATCGTTCGAAGATGACCATTCATCCCTGCGGGGACAAGATGTACAAAGACATGAAGCGAGTTTTCTTTTGGGACGGTATGAAGAGGGACGTGGCCGAGTATGCCGCTAGATGCTTGGTGTGCCAACAAGTAAAAGCGAAGCAAAAGAAACCCGGTGGGTTGCTACACCCATTGGAGGTTCCACTATGGAAATGGGAAAGCGTCTCGATGGATTTTGTGGATGGATTACCGCGATCGAGGAAGGGTAATACGGGGATTTGGGTAATAGTAGATAGACTTACTAAGAGCGCCCATTTCACTCCCGTGAAGAGTAAGAGGACTGCTCCATGGTTAGCTTCTGTATACGTCCGAGAAATAGTTCGTTTGCATGGTGTTCCTTCTAGCATAGTGAGCGACCGCGATCCTATTTTCACTAGCGAATTTTAGAGAAGCTTACAAGAGGCGGTAGCGACTCAATTATGTTTGAGCACCGCATATCATCATCAGACGGATGGCCATATCGAGAGGGTGAATCGCATTCTAGAGGATCTTTTGAGGCTATGTATCCTAGACTTTGGGGGTACATGGGAAGAGCATCTTCCATTGGTGGAGTTCGCATATAATAATAGCTTTCAGTCTAGCATTGGTACGACACCATTCGAAGCTCTTTACGGATGGCCGTGTCGTTCACCTACATGTTGGTGGGAATCTACGGATAAGATCTTACTTGGGCCCGATATGATTAGGGAGACTTCGGAAAAGATCGACTTGATTCGAAGGAGGATGAAAGCAGCGCAAGATAGGCAGAAATCTTATGCGGATAAGAGGAGGACATATCTTAAGTTTGAAGTCGGGGACATGGTCTTTATCAAAGTATCTCCATTACGGAACGTTGTTCGATTTGGGTCCGTTGGGAAGTTAGCACCAAGGTTTGTAGGGCCGTTTCCTATTAAGGAGAAGATTGGACGGATGGCGTATAGAGTGGAGTTGCCTGAGAGACTTAGTGGTGTACACAACGTATTCCATGTGTCACATTTGAGGAAGTGCCTGCACGAGACTGCGGAAGTGGTAGAGCCGAACTTGCTTCGAGAGGTGGAGATCGAGCGTGATGCGACGATTCGACGAGCTCCTACGCGCATTCTTGGGTCCGAGATCAAGAAGCTGAGGAATCGAGAGGTCAGACTAGTCAAAGTACAATGGGGAGATGACGAGAGCAACGCTACTTGGGAGACAAAAGAGAAGATGCGTTCACGATACCCTTTCCTTTTCGAGGGTATGTCCTTTAATTTCTCCTTTATCGCTTAGCTTGTACTTATCTTACCTTTAGACTATCCTCTTGCTAGTATTCTTGACCTTTAGTTAGGATAATCCTCTGGTTGAAATATGTGTTTGAGACATGTTATGGATGATGGATGCAAAGTGGATGCAAGTGTTTGCTAGTGGTTGCTCGTGGACGCATATACACACACTATTAGGCACTAGATCGGCCCAGTCACTTCATATTGCATATTGCATATAAATGGATGTATTTAGTAAAATGGATGCATGATGATTGTTTATCATATGGATGCTGCATTCAGATGATGTTTGTGCACGCATGTAGAAATAATATGTAGCATTTGGGAACTTTTGCATACATAATGGACGCATGGCACTATCATGGTTTGCATTAAGGAGGTCAACTGAATCAGTGGACCGCCTGATTTTGCATTAGATATGGGCATATACACACACTGTGCATTTAAACATGAAAGCATTAGAAGTCTATAAGGACAATGGATGCCGGTGTTTGATGGTTGAGTAGATGGACGATTGGATGTTAGGATATACATTCTTCTTGACTTGAAGATTTCGGGGTCGAAATCCTTTAAGGAGGGGAGAATGTAACACCCCGTAATTCTGTTAATATGAATATTCATAAATTAAAGAATAACTAATCTCAGATGTGAGAATTGTGGGAAACGTGTTGCGCCATTGTGTTCGTCTCGGAATTCTGGTTGAAATAGAGTCTGAGTTTGCGTGAATTGGACTTCGTATGAAGAAGTTATGGCCATCGGAAGTTTCTGAAAATTCAAAACAGCTCGCAGGAAATTTAAAATTCAAACTGAAAATGCAGAAGCGGGCTGGGTGGGAAAAATTCCCGCCCAGGCAGGTCGACTGGGGAGTCGACACTAGTGTCGACCTCCCCCCCTAGGTTGACTACCATGTCGACCTCCCCCCCCCCCCACCCCAAGGTCGACTATAGTGTCGACCTGGGTGTCAACCTGGTCAGTAGGCTAGGGTTTTGACTGAGCCCAATTATGAGCAGCTGATGTGTCTTTAGGGCTGAGTTGGCAAATTAAACGGTTCAGGTTAGTTCTGAGTTGATCTGATGGACTAAATAAACCCTAAACTCTATAAATACCTAGGTAGTCTCTCACCCTAATTCATATGAAAAATAGAATAGCTACCGTCATACCGCCGCCATGGAACTCAGTCTAGCCGCCGCCAACTAAGAAGGAAGAAAAGCTAATCAAAACCTAATTCTACTCAACTCCAAAGCAAATCAAGCCTCTCTTTTCTTCTCTAAATTATGAGTATGATGATCTTAACAAGATTATTGTTAAACTAATTCGATTAAGTCATGAATGGATTATAAGTGAATGATGTGGATTATCATATATGTTGTTGTAAACCCTTTGCTATCATGTATGTTGTAAATCCTATGTTATGTGATGATGATATCCTATATGTTGTAAATCATGCTATGATGATGTTATATATGTTGAAAGTTTCTATGCTAAGTTGAGATGAATCATACATGTTATAAAGTCATGATGTTATTGTCTGTGCTAGTTAGTTCATGTAAATCAAATCATAATGTTTGGGCTATGTTGTTGTACATGACAAGTGACGTATGCAAGTTTAGGTTGATTATTAAAAGTTATGAACATATGGCATGACATCTATTATGACATTTAGAATTATGCTATGACATATGTGAAATTCTATGCTAGTTCACACCATCATTATGTTGCCTAAAAACCCATATGCAAGTTTGTACATAAATTTGGGTTATGATCATATCATGTAAATTGTGACATTTAACAAGTTGACACCTTTAGATCCTTAACATGTGTAGTTTATGCAAGTTTCACCCCTATTATGATTAGATTGATTTTAATTGTCTATATGTTGTGATAATTTATTTTTGTGCTATGAGTTAGACTATTCGAGTCTAACGTATATTCTGCGTTGAATAAGCGAACGTATAAACGTGCGGTAGGGGTAATATTAAGGATTTAATATAAAGAAGTTAGGGTGCAATTGATATGATTTTGCATGCCATGAGTGGATGACCATAATTGAGTCAATTATGGACATCATTAAAAGTGGACTTAATTAATAATTTGTATAGGGAATTATTAAAACTGGGGTAAAAGATTATAAGTGATAATCAATGCTTAGGACATGAGGTTGGAGTCGTTTGTGACGTAAACCTGCCCGGACCCGCCCGGCAAATCCAGTGGTCACAAATATCAGCCCAATGTGAGAGGTCCTAGGCCTAAACTAAAGCATAACAGTTGTAAAGACACGAGGTTAGACTCTTTTAAGGTGTAAAACTGCCCGGACCCGCCCGGCAAATCCAGCTGCCATAAATGCCAGTCTAATGTGAGAGGTCTTTACGAGGTTATGGCCTGAATGAATTAAGAAATACTTAAGCAGATAAACATGTAAGGTGGGACAAGGGGGTTAAGTAGGTGCCTTGGATGGAATGAGGAATCTAGTGGGTGCCCTTAGTGGCATGTGAAATACGATTAGTAAGACTTAACCAAACACACATGTAAATGACATGATTAAGAGGGTTAAGTGGGATATACTAGTGGTGACAAGCTTAGGTGTGTAGCTTGTGGGGGCCCATTTCAACCAGTATCCCAAACGTATCTTTGTGGGATCGACCCAAGTCGAGGACAGGACACACATGCTGGATTTGACTATAAGAGGCCAAAACGGGGAGCGGTGGCAACGCAAGTCCAACGGATTTCATATGCGTGTGTGGACCCGGGCTGATAGGTAAGACGTTGTTGCATCGTGTAGGTATAAGCCGTGCATTCTCAAGTTGTATTGGGTTGCCACTTTAGGGGAGTGATACACCCCACTGTGGGGCCAGCAAGGGTATCTACGAGTAGGGAGTCGATCGAAAGTGGGTAGTGGGGTACACCTAGTGGAGATAGGGGCAGACAGCACCTATGTAGTCAGCTAGGGGTACGCAAGGCTATTTATATAGTTTCTGTGTGAAGCAAGTGGGATCAACCTTTAAGGTGACTAGTGCGGTGCAGTGTAGTAATGTGCGGTGCAGTGAAGTAATTATTCGTTAGTAATTAGGTGTGCCTTTGACGTTATCTTAAACGTTATCTTTATCTGCTCTTCCATACCTAATAGTTCATAGACATTTACTTGTCTTCCAGCTTAGGCCTTAGTCTAGTTATTTTGATAATAGTATAATTATCATACTTGCCAGACTTTATGTCTGACCCCCTCCATTTCTATCCTTTTTCCCCCTCCAGGTCCTCAGGTTGGGCCCAGCTCTAGTGGAGTTTGACTAGATTGCTTTATCTCTCTTGGAAAGCTTGGACCGTTGAAGTAAAATCCAGCTTGTTATCTTCTTTAATGGCTATTTGTGTAATGGGATTATGTATTTTGTTTAGCAAGATGGATATTGTACTTGACTCTGATTTATGGTTTTATGATGTAATAAACATGTTTAAATTCCGCTGCAATATAATGAAGTTTTAGTTTTCCAAGTACTACTTATTATCTGTCTTGTTGTAATTTTTCTGTTCTATATTCACTTATAACCTCCATGGAAGTTAATGCATTCCCTTTGTGAGTGACATTAATGGACGTGGGGTGTTACAGAGCACGAACAAGAGCACGAGGAAGAGGTGGGGCTAGAGGACCTGCTAGAGATTAGACTCCTATAACTCAGAGACAACCCACTCCAGAGGCTGTGACACCACCTCCTCCCCCACAACCATTTGATTTGGACAAAATGTCCAAGAAGTACAAAACCTTAGGGGGCGTATCCTTTACTAGCCGAGAGACTGTGATTGAGGCACAGGCATGGCTGAAGAACTGTGAGAAAATCTTTGAAGGTTTGGAATTGGAAGATCAATGCAAGCGCTTCTTGGCAACATGTCTATTGAAAGACCAAGCAGAAATTTGGTGGGAAACCGTCAAAATTGGAAATGATGTGACCAATATGTCCTGGGCCAGGTTCAAAGAGCTTTTCAATGATAAGTGTTGGATCTAGATTAACACTAGAGGGGGGTGAATAGGGTTTATCACAGTTTATTGCTGAATTAAAATTCTAACAGGATATAAAATAATAAACAGATCACAGAACGCAGTATAAATAAAAAGCAGAAAGGAAATAACACACAGAGATACCCAGCTTCGGCAAAACCCTGCCTACTGCTGCATTCCTAAGATTTCTACTAGGTGATAGAACAGATCCCGCTTACAAGGCCATGTAAACTCGCACTCCCTGCTCCTGAACTAACCCTACGTTCAAAACCCTAGACTGGCTGATATCCTCTCGACCAGATTTTCCCGAATTACAAACCGTAATCCGTAACCCTAGATTTTACAAACTCTAGTAAACTGCTAGTTAAACACCTAACTGGTTTCCCCTATATTTCTACGGAATTCTAGAAATGGTTTCGGACGATTTACAAGACAGATTAAAAAAACAATACAAACTAAATAATTAAAAAACCCTAGGACTTAAAATAAGGGTCATCCCCTTTTAAACTTGTCTTAGCCAAATTAGAAACAAGCCGACCCCTTTTGTAATTCAATTGCCCGATCTCTCTGGGAAACAAAATATGATGGCGGCTCTCTAGGGTTTCAATGAAATCGTCCCCAAGTTGGCTCCAAATTGAATCGTGGCTTCTAAAAGTAATTTGTCTCTGACGGCTCTTGTCTGTTGATGCTCTCTTGCTCACGATTTAGGGCTTTTCTCTCTCTCTCTCGAGATCGAAACAGTGAGTAATTTGAATTTTATTGCTTTGAAAAGCTTGCGAGTTATTTGTTGGTTTTTATTATTGATTGCCTATGATGAATATGTGTGTAGAATGTATATAGGGTAATCGAAACCCTAATAACACTCTGATTTCGCCATAATTACTTGGCCTGGTTTTCTTGAGTATTTTCCCTTTTTGAAAAATCTCGACTTTGAGTAATTAGTGGATGAGTTTCTAGACATTCAATGATTCTCTAATTCGAATTTTTCCCCTTGCGTGAATAAATTGTTGCTTGATTCACAATCGGTTTCTATAGCAATTTCTGTGATTTTCTGCAAGTTATTTTCTGATTTCTTGCCAAATATTGTATGCTGAAAATCTGGAAAAATGCTTTGCCCAAAAACCGATTTCTTGCCGAGACATGAATTGATATATCTGCAAATTAATTTCTTGACAAAAACATGCTGTCCAAAATGCTGTAATATTGGAAATTAAATCTCCATATCTCGCCATAAAGACCACTGTAATTTTTGCATTTCTGGAAAAATCGAATCAAATGATTTTCTAAAATAATGTTTGCCAAATCTGGAAACATGTTTGGGTATGTCATATATGATTTTCTTGGAGCAATTGCCAAACATATTGACACAAAAGTGTGCACTTGCCATAAAAACAAACTACCTTGAATTCTCACTGATTTGTTACCTTTAGTTGCATCGAAATTAACCTGATTCCCTTGGCCTTGTTTTTGATTTGTACTTGCCAAAAATGACATTGCTGGAAATTTCTTTTGAATCATTCCTGGAATCTCATTTCATAGTGAATGCTTGTATATCCAGAATTGATCATACTAATATCCTCCATTTTTCTTTGAATGCTCCATTTGTGTGTGGATTTCCCTGACCTTTTGCTGATCCACACAGAGTTATTTCTTGCATGCTTAATTCTTAAATGCTTGTATTTGACATTTTGTTTCCAACATTCATTTACTGCCATGCATGTTTTAGTCATGCAGTGTCGCATGCATATGTACATGCAATTTTGAGTTTTATCAGCACCACTATTCCTGTACAAACTGAATTGAATAAATCCTGCTCCAATATGTCATTGCTGTTAAAAAAAATGATCTAGAGTTAGCTCATGACTGTGATCACAACCCATGCTGACTCCTCCACTTGTTTATGTATGCTTGCAGTTTGTTTATTCATTGTTTCATGCTGCTATCATGTTGTTGCATCATTGTAGACTTGTGCTCGACCATATGTACATGAGCTATTTGTATGCCATTACCACTTTGCCATGCTCCCTTTTGTTTGAGCTTGCTGAACCACCACTTCCTTGCTTGTACCATCCTGCTTGTCATGTTTAAACTGTTCACTTGAATACATCATAGTTGAAATGCTTTTATCATCTCGTTTTGACACGCACATGCACTTGTATATTTCATTTGAAATTGAAGATCTGTGTTGACATGTATCCTTGATGCTTCATAGTGTTGTCATGCACCATTTACATGTTCACCTATTTGTGCATGTTGATCCATGCTACTTCATTTGTCTATGATTTTTCTGAAGCTTGTTGATGCTTTGTTGTGAGGGTACACTGTGTTGAGCCTTGTATGGTTTGACCAGAAAAACTTATGTTTGTTTGTGCTCGACCACTTAGCTTAAAACTAAACCTTGATTGTGCACTTACACATTTGAATCCCCTTACTCGACTAATTTCTGCCAAATGCTACACTTTGTTGTTTGCTTTGACTTGTTGCATGATTCACGCTGACTTAACATTGCAAATGCTCCAAGTGATTGTTGAACTGACCATGTTGACCTGTATGTATATATATGTGTATATATACACGTACATGTATGTATATATATATATATATATATATATGTATATATATTTGTGTGTGTCTATTCGAATATATGTATCAGCAGATCGCTACACTGTTTGTGGCTGTTCAGAATCAACTTGTTCTGATCAGCAAACCGGTGTAGTGTGTTGAGGCTGATCAGTGGGTACTAGAAATATATACATATCAGATTAAGTCATGAAACATGATGAGAAACACACCAGAAAACTAAGGCAAATAAAATTTAAAAAATAAATTCAAATTTGCATGTATTCAGTTTTTATTTATATTGTAGTGTATTGTGTGTGTGTTTTATGTGACAGGTAAACAGGTGATGACTGGACTGACTGAACTGAAAGCTACGAAGACAGAAGATAAGAAGACAGAAGGCTGAAAACAAGAACAGCGTGTGTAACAGTGAAAGTGTCTATAGTTGAGTCTGTGAATGTATAACTGAAAATGTATAATCGAAAGAGTGTTTCAGGAGCTGTGAATGAAAAATAATATTGTACTGATATTTGTAACAAACAAGTTTGAATGAAATAAAATGTTATTTTATTGTTTTCAAACAAACTTGTTGTGACGGCCCGCCCCGCACCAGCCTGCATTTCCTCCGAAAGTGCACTGTATACATGCTCGATTAGCACGGGACGGTCGTCAGGAGAAAGGAAAGAAGGGAACGAACTAATCAAGAACCTGTAGAATGTCTCACAGCGCATGGAGTAAAATATAATAATAATAACATACTTGACATAAAACAGGTGAGACAGTGCATAAGCTAATAACTAAAATCAACATCAGAGCAGCGGAAATCCAAATACAGGTTATTACAACTTTCCAAATTTACTGTCTCTAAATAAAAGAAAGCTAAATTAGAAGATGCACCACCAATGCCCAAGCAGTGATCTTCAACAACATAGGGAGAATACTATATATATATATGTGCATATATATATATATATATATATATATATATATATATATATATCACGTGGAAGCCTCCTGCTCGTCTCCGGATCATCTACCCGTGCATCACCAGCTAACCTATCTCTAGTCTGCTCGTGTGAGCACCTAGAGTAATAAGAAGAGACAAAAAACTCTGGGTCAGACATAAAGCCTGGTATGAGCGATAAGCATCTAAACAGAACAATAACAGGTATACTAAACCATACCTGAACCTGCAACCAAAGAGTTAGTACCACATACCATACAATACTCTAAGGTGCCGTAATAAATAGTGTAAGAATACGGGGGTGGGGGTGTGCATGTCATAATGATAGCAAACAAATCAACCATAGCAACCATCCTCACACCTCTTACTCAGTGCGTAAAGCATACGATGTCCACCACTGTCAATCACTAGACCCAACGAAGTAGTGGCGGAGTTCAACTTGTACAACTACTGCTACTACCAAGATTACCACATGGAGTCATGACCAAATCTTTACAAATGACCCCACTTCATTGGTTTATAGCCCTTTAGTCGTACTTAGGCCATTTCAGCCCTGAATCCGTTCACATACTTCCCATACATAGTGATCCAAAGTCATAAACATCGACTGCCCCTAGGCACACGTCCCGCAGCAAAGCCCAATCATGAAGTGAACTCATCGGTTCCCAACTGGATCCTGAGCTCTAACTTCTCATATTGGACTACCTTTGCATCTCGGGTTATTGGTCAATACTGGGTCGGGTTGGGTTTTCCTTCTAGTCATCAGTTCGGATCAGGTCCTCTACTTCGGGTCGGTTCATAGTCTTCTCCTGTAGCGGTTCGGTTCGGGTCCACAACGTCGCATCGGTTCGGGTCGGGTATTCCACTTCGGTTCGGGTCGGGTGTCCTCCTCCAGGTCGGGTCGGGTGCCACCTCCCTTCCAGTTCGTGCTTCCGTTCCGATCCGCTCCCTCGTTATTCACGTGCTCCAATCCGATCCCTCCTTCTTCATCTGATTCGATCCCAGTTCAATTAACGTGGCCTTCCCTCTTGCCAGTCCTTCCAAGTGTCAAGTTCCGATCCGAGCCCTTCGTCCCTGAGTCGATCCGATCCCCACCTTAACCAACATGGCCTTCCTTTTTGCCTAGCCTCGTTTGTGCTAGACTCCAGTTCGGGTCGGGTTCCTTACCCAGATCTCCAATCCGATCCGAGCCCATATCCGATCTGAAACCCTGCACAACTTTCTGCAACTTTTTCCAGCAACTTGTTTACGCCATTCGATGACGTTTTCGACAAATCTAACTATACTAATCAATCACAAATCATGTCAAACAGTCATAGCAACGTATAAAACTAACAACAAACACAAAACAATGAATTTACATTTCAAAATGGATCAAATATACCCAAAACCCCTTATTTTCCATTAAGCATGTTTAAGTAAAACTAATCATCGGGTTAACAAAACTTAATCAAATCGAACCAAATTTCTAACAGAGGCATAAAATATTATTTAAGAATTTCTAAACATTTTGCCAGAATTTATTAGTGTATAAATTCGCTAATCTTCACTAATTACCATTAATTAACTGTAATTAGTGCCAAAACGATGCTAATCACTCATCTTGGCCACAAATGAAATTCTCAGAACTGAAACCTCGCTGATCTGGGTGAATTCTAACGTCTAACAGCAGCTCTAGCCTTGCTTTCGTGTTTCCTCTCCTTAATTTGACGTAGATTAAGCCAAAACTTGATTAGAAAGTGATTAGAAGGTGATTTGGGTGTTGGAGGCCATTGCTAGGGTTGCAAGAAAGAAAGTGGCGGCCGGGAAATGAGGATAAGATCATTCTCTAACTGATTTCAGCCTCCTCCTTACCCTAATCCCGAAATCCCCCATTGGGCCTAGCTGTTAATCACCCGGTTAAGCCCAATTAAGCTGTTTTTCACCATTTGAAACTTGTTTCAGCCATATCTCCCAAACGGTGAGTCCATTTGGCTAATGTGACCACTCTACGGAATTGTAAACCATCATCTGGAGCCAATGGAAGTGGTTTCAGGTCAAAATTCCTTTCAAGTCAAAAGTTATGGCCAAAACAGTACCAACTACGGATAAAATGGTCATTTAAAAATCTGGAAATATCATGAACATGGGAAATGACCCTAATAGTCGTCTCCCAAAGTTACATGGCCATACGACTTCGTATATGAAAGAAATAAATATTCTACGATCCTATGATGCGTAAAATACGGGTCGTTACACTCTCCCACCCTTAAGAAATTTCGTCCTCGAAATTCCTTAACCCAAAACGTACAAAGGATCCCGCATGCCTAACAACCACATACAACAATCAAACATGCAAAACAAGCAAACAAGCCTATCCTAGCATGCGGAAAACTAAATCGAAGTCAAAATCTTACCAGGCAAAGAGTTCTGGGTATGTCTTCCTAATGTTCTCCTCTGTCTCCCAAGTACAATCATTTTCGTCCTCGCCTCACTGAACCTTGACTAGCTTCACCGCCTTCCTTCGAAGTTGCTTCATGTCGTGCTCGACAATACAGGCCAGCTTGCGGTTCCCAACCGCCTCGGGTTCTACTTCGAAGTCCTCTAACTGATCAGGTGAAATAGTCATATCTGAGTCGTGGACGAACTTCCTTAGTTGGGAAACATGAAATACGTTGTGAACTCCCGCCATCTTCTCTGGTAAGTCAATTCTATATGCCAAATTCCCGACTAGTTCAAGAACAGGGAATGGGCCAACAAATCTTGGTGCTAACTTGCCTCTCCTGCCAAATCGTATTATGCTCTTCAAAGGAGAAATCTTGACAAACACCAAGTCACCAACGGAGAATTTTTAAGTCTCTTCTCCTCTTATCAGCATAACTCTTCTGCCTATCTTGGGCAGCTTTCATTCATTGTTGAATGATCTAGATCTTGCTTGAAGTTTCCCTCACCACATCTGGTCCAAGCATAAACTTCTCGCCGGTCTCTATCCAACATGATGGTGAGTTGCATGGTCTTCCGTACAAAGCTTCATATGGAGCCATACCAATATTGGATTGGTAGCTATTATTATATGCAAACTCTACTAGATGCAAATGGTCATCCCATGATCCACCAAAATCCAATATACATGCTCTCAAGAGATCTTCCAAAATACGATTCACCCTCTCCGTTTGACCGTCGGCATGAGGATGATATGCGGTACTGAGATGTAACTCCGACCCTAGAGCCTCTTGTAAGCTCTTCCAAAACCCACTAGTGAACAACGGGTCTTGGTCACTCACAATGCTTTTAGGTACTCCATGGAATCTCACTACCCACTTCATATACAGTTCTGCAAACTTAGCTGCCGTTCTGGTCGATTTGACTGGTATGAATCTTGCACTCTTAGTCAATCGATCCACGATTACCGAAATGCTATCATGTCACGATCTAGTCCTTGGTAAACCATCGATGAAATTCATCGAGACTTGCTCCCATTTCCATTCGGGAACTTCTAATGGTTGCAATAACCGACTAGGCTTCTTTTGATCAGCTTTAACTAGCTGGCAATTCATGCATTTGGATATAAACCTCCCAATGTCTCTTTTCATCCCTTCTCAGTAGTAGGTCTGCTTCATGTCTAGATACATCTTGTTACCACCGGGGTGTATAGTCAATTTTGAGTGATGACATTCTCTAAGCACTTCATCTCTCAATCCATTGACATTGGGTACAACGAGCTTTCCATTCTTTCTAAGCCATATATCTCGATCAAGCCCATACTTCTTCATCTCCTCATCGATACCCATCTCTAACTTGGAGATGATTTCCAATAGGTTAGGATCGTCCCTCTGACTAGAGCCGATCCGCTCAATCAAAGTGGGTCTGATCGTCAAACTTGCTAATATTTCTGGATCCAATTCGCACTTTGGTCTGAAATCAAACCCCACGATGTACTCCAGTTGCTTCCATTCAAGAAACATAGCCCCTAAACTGGCATGTCTCCTACTCAATGCATTAGCCACCGCATTGCCCTTTCCCGATGAATATGCGATGTCAAAATCATAGGAAGACAAGAATTCTAACCACCTTTGTTGCCGGAGATTTAAATCCTTCTGGGAGAAGAGATACTTCAACGACTTATGATCTGTAAACAGCTCAAATCTTTCTCCCAAGAGATAGTGTCTCCACATCTTCAACGCGAACACGATCGCTGCCAACTCTAAATCATGGGTAGGGTATCTTCTCTCATGCGGTTTCAATTGCCGACTTGCATAAGCTACAACCCTACCGCCTTGCATCAATACAGCACCCAGTCCGGTACCACAGGCATCCGTGTATACCGTCATCTCTTCATTCCCCTTAGGAATGACTAACACTGGTGCGCTTGTCAACTTGTCCTTTAGACTCTTGAATGCATTCTCGCACCTTTCATCCTAGACAAAAGCTTGATTCTTCTTGGTAAACTGGGTCAATGGTGCTGTTATCTTGGAGAAACCTTGGATAAACTTGCGATAATATCCAGCTAACCCCAAGAAACTTCTTACATCTGTTGCATTCTTGGGCGTAGGCCAATCCTGTACCGTAGCCACCTTTGCCGGGTCCACGGCAATACCATTCTTTGATACAACATGGCCCAAGAACCTCACTTCCCTCTTCCAGAAGTGACACTTAGAAAACTTTGCTTTCAATTGGTGTTTTCTCAACACCTCCATCACTATTCTTAAATGTCCCTTGTGTTCTTCCTCTGTCCTCGAGTAGACCAAAATATCATCAACGAACACAAGGACAAACTTATTCAACTGATCTCTGAATACCCTATTCATAAGATCCACAAAATATGCTGGGGCATTGGTCAGCCCGAAAGGCATGACCAACCACTCATAAAATCCAGACGGCGTCCGAAATGCCGTTTTAGCTATACTCTCAACTTCCACTCTAAGCTGATGAAAACCTGTCGCGAGATCCAACTGAGAAAATACTCTCGCGCCACTCAACTGATCAAACAAATCATCTATCCGCGGTAGAGGATACTTATTCTTCCTCGTCACTTTATTCAACTCGCGGTAGTCTACACACAAACGAAGGGAACCATCTGCCTTGGTAGCAAACACAACTGGTGCTCTCCATTCAGAAACACTCCCTCTGATAAATCCCTTCTTCAAAAGATCGCTGACTTGCACCTCGAGCTCTCGCTTCTCTCTTGGTGCCATACGACGAAGTGGCATCACTATAGGTCTGGCATCTTTTACCAAATCAATACGGAACTCGATCTCTCAGTGTGGTGGAAGCCCGGTCACTTCTTTGAAAACATCCGGATACTGGCCAACCACGGGAAAACCTGACAACTGACTATGCGGAATGTCGAGGGAGTTTAGAAAATTAGCCAATACCCCCTCACTGGGTAGACCACCAAACACTATCCTCCGCCCATCATCCGCTCTTGTTGTCACCAAAAAGACCTCACAGTCTACCACCACCCCGTATCTTTGGAGCCAATCTACTCCCAAAATAATGCCAAACCCAGTAAAGCCCAAAACAAAGCAATCACAAACAAACATGCATCCATGACTCGATAAGACCACATTACAAAAAATCATGCCAAGGCTAGTCGAACCACCAATCGGGTTCGTCACTACTAAAGGTCTATCGACAATCTCGGGCTCCATTCCCAACCTATCTACCAGGTCACTAGATATGAAAGAACTGGAAGATACGGTATCAAACAAAACTCTAACAGGAACATCATAAATAGAAAGCATACCTTGAATGACGACACTCTTTCCCTTCTCCGCCGCGGTTGGGGCATTCGACGAAGAAGGAATAGCATTAAGGGCATATGCTTTCACCATTTGCTTTTCCTTGGGGGGTTGCGGACACTTGTCCTTGTGATGTCCCATTTGGCCACAGTTGAAGCACTTCCTATCCGTTGGCTTGGCCCGACAATTACTAGCATAATGGCCCTTATTACCACAGCTGAAGCACTCAACATCTTGCTTATTCTTTTTCTTCTGACCATCCTTAGTCTGACTCTGCTTTCTCTTATTCTAGGAACCACCCTTGCCTCCACCACTTGCTTATGGCTTTGCCTCCTCTGCAGATGCAACCTCAGTCTTCGGCTTAGGGTAGAGACTTTCTGATCTCAATGCTTTCCCCACAATCGACTCAAACGTCTCATCGATGTGGTTAATAAGCCTTTCCCCCAAGTACTGATCCAAACCAGATATGAATTTCTCATTCTTCTTCTCGATAGTATCAATAAGAGATAACCCATATTTCGACAGAGTATCGAATTCAGCAATATACTCCGAGACAGCTCTGCCATTCTGCTTGAGCTCCAAGAATTTCTTAAATAGCACTGACTTCTGAGCAGCTGGAATGAACTTCTCGCTAAAGCGAACCTTAAACTGCTAACAAGTAATCTGATCTTCGGGAGTAGCTGCCTTTATAGCATTCCACCAATTCATTGCCCGCCCTTGCAGCTGACGGGACGCTAGCTTTCTCTTCATCGCATCCTCGATACACAAATCCTCGAAGATACGTTCGCATCTATCCAACCAATCATGAACATCCGTAGCCGACTCCGTTCCGTGAAACGGCTTCCCACCAAGGCTAGTATAATCCTTGTTCAGCTTGGCGAAGTCGACTCTCGGCGCCTGCACTATTGGACCACCACCATTTCCACCATTGGGAGCTGCCCTCTGCACATCCCTAAGCATCTCTCTCATGAGGTCAGTAAACATCGTCCTCATGTCAGCAGCATTCCCATTATTGGCACCTTTATCGTTACCTCTAACATATCGGCTCATCGTCAATCTGAAAAGGGAAACGATAAACGACCCCATAGTGGTGCTAGTGCAACACGACTTCATTCTTATACTACTAATAGTATATATATAGCTTTTGAAAACCAAAATAATCAAAAATACGCTCTCTCATATATGCACTATCTCTCCCTAGTGTCTTTCCCTAGGTTAAATACACAACCTAGAGCTCTGATACCAAGTGTGACGGCCCGCCCCGCCCCAGCCTGCATTTCCTCCGAAAGTGCGCTGTACACATGCTCGACTAGCACGGGACGGTCGTCAGGAGAAAGGAAAGAAGGGAACGAACTAATCAAGAACCTGTAGAATGTATCACAACGCATGGAGTAAAATATAATAATAATAACATACTTGACATGAAACAGGTGAAACAGTGCATAAGCTGATAACTAAAATCAACATCAACATCAGAGCAGCGGAAATCCAAATACAGCTTATTACAACTTTCCAAATTTACTGTCTCTAAATAAAAGAAAGCTAAAGTAGAAGATGCACCACCAATGCCCAAGTAGTGATCTTCAACAACGTAGGGAGAATACTATATATATATATATATTACGTGGAAGCCTCCTGCTCGTCTCCGGATCATCTACCCGTGCATCACCAGCTAACATGTCTCTAGTCTGCTCGTGTGAGCACCCAGAGTAACAAGAAGAGACATAAAACTCTGGGTCAGACATAAAGCCTGGTATGAGCGATAAGCATCTAAACAGAACAATAATAGGTATACTAAACCATACCTGAACCTGGACCTGCAACCAAAGAGTTAGTACCACATACCGTACAATACTCTAAGGTGCCATAATAAATAGTGTAAGAATACGGGGGTGGGGTGCGCATGTCATAATGAAAGCAAACAAATCAACCATAGCAACCATCCTCACACCTCTCACTCTGTGCGTAAAGCATACAATGTCCACCACTGTCAATCACTAGACCCATCGAAGTAGTGGCGGAGTTCAACTTGTACAACTACTGCTACTACCAAGCTTACCACATGGAGTCATGACCAAATCTTTACAAATGACCCCACTTCATTGGTTTATAGCCCTTTAGTCGTACCTAGGACATTTCAGCCCTGAATCCGTTCACATACTTCCCATACATAGTGATCCAAAGTCATAAACATCGACTGCCCCTTGGCACACGTCCCGCAGCAAAGCCCAATCATGAAGTGAACTCATCGGTTCCCAACTGGATCCTGAGCTCTAACTTCTTATATTGGACTACCTTTGCATCTCGGGTTATTGGTCAATACTGGGTCGGGTTGGGTTTTCCTTCTAGTCATCAGTTCGGATCGGGTCCTCTACTTCAGCTTGGTTCGTAGTCTTCTCCTGTAGCGGTTCGGTTCGGGTCCACAGCGTCGCATCGGTTCGGGTCGGGTATTCCACTTCGGTTCGGGTCGGGTGCCCTCCTCCGGGTTGGGTCGGGTGCCACCTCCCTTCCAGTTCGTGCTTCCGCTCCGATCTGCTCCCTCGTTCTTCACATGCTCCGATCCCTCCTTCTTCATCTGATCCGATCCCAGTTCAATTAACGTGGCCTTCCCTTTTGCCAGTCCTCCCAAGTGTCAAGTCACGATCCGAGCCCTTCGTCCCTGAGTCGATCCGATCCCCAGCTTAACCAACATGGCCTTCCTTTTTGCCTAGCCTCATTTGTGCCAGACTCCAGTTCGGGTCGGGTTCCTTATCCAGATCTCGAATCCGATCCGAGCCCATATCCGATCCGATCCGAAACCCTGCACAACTTTCTGCAACTTTTCCCAGCAACTTGTTTACGCCATTCGACGATGTTTTCGACAAATCTAACTATACTAATCAATCACAAATCATGTCAAACAGTCATAGCAACATAACAAACTAACCACAAACACCAATACAATGAATTTACATGTCAAAATGGATCAAATATACCCAAAACCCCTTATTTTCCCTTAAGCATGTTTAAGTAAAACTAATCATCGGGTTAACAAAACTTAATCAAATCGAACCAAATTTCTAACAGAGGCATAAAATTTTATTTAAGAATTTCTAAACATTTTTCCAGAATTTATTAGTGTATAAATTCGCTAATCTTCACTAATTACCCTTAATTAACTGTAATTAGTGCCAAAACGATGCTAATCACTCACCTTGGCCACAAACGAAATTCTCAGAACTGAAACCTCGCTGATCTGGGTGAATTCTAACGTCTAACAGCAGCTCTAGCCTTGCTTTCGTGTTTCCTCTCCTTAATTTGACGTAGATTAAGCCAAAACTTGATTAGAAAGTGATTAGAAGGTGATTTGGGTGTTGGAGGCCATTGCTAGGGTTGCAAGAAAGAAAATGGCGGTTGGGAAATGAGGATAAGATTGTTTTCTAACTGATTTCAGCCTCCTCCTTACCCTAATCCCGAAATCCCCCATTGGGCCTAGCTGTTAATCACCCGGTTAAGCCCAATTAAGCTGTTTTTCACCATCTGAAACTTGTTTCAGCCATATCTCCCAAACGGTGAGTCCGTTTGGCTAATGTGACCATCTACGGGATTGTAAACCATCATCCGGAGCCAATGGAAGTGGTTTCATGTCAAAATTCCTTTCCAGTCAAAAGTTATGGCCAAAACAGTACCAATTAGGGGTAAAATGGTCATTTAAAAATCTGGAAAAATCATGAACATGGGAAATCACCCCAATAGTCATCTCCCAAAGTTACATGACCATACGACTTCGTATGTGAAAGAAACAAATATTCTACGATCCTATGATGCGTAGAATACGGGTCGTTACACTTGTCTATCGTATTTAATTTATTTACAAGTACAATATCATGTGTAATATCTGTGAATGTGTACAAATAGTGGAGTCATATAATTTGTACTATTTGAATGTAGAAATATAATATTGTATCTAAATAAAATACTGTGTGAATATATGAAATTTTGTACAGTCCTATTCTATTTAAATATAAATATTATTCTCCTATCTGTGATGTTATATAATAGTACAATAACAAACAAATTTAAAATAATATTTATTTGGTTGTTATCATCAAACAAAAATAATATAATTGTGTATACAACTACGTTATATACAACAATCTCCCCCTTTTGATGATAACAAACAAATAAAAGATTTTGAACTCCCCCTATTTATTAGCTCCCCCTACAATAGAAAACTATCCCTATAACTGTGCATGAATGAATAGAGTGTTAAAAAGAAAAATTGGAATTTTCAAAATTAAAATATTTATAAAATATTCACTCATAAATCAAAATATCAACCTGTAACACCCCGTGTATTCTATAACTATGGAATTAACAAATTAAAGTATAATTAATTTGAAATCAAAGAACTAAGGGAAACGGGATACGCCATTGCGTTCGTCTCGGAAAAATACGCGAAATAGAGTCCGAGTTTTCGAAAAACGGAGTCCGTATGAAGAAGATATGGCCTTCGGAAGTTTTTAAATTAAGTTTAAAATTCAAACGGAATAAAATAAGCTCAGAAAAACAAAGTGGGGCCCAATGGGCCAGGGCGGGAAAAGGCCCGACTGACGCACCCAGGTCGACTGGCTGTCGACCTGGTCTAACCAGGTCGACAGGCCTGTCGACAGGGGTGTCGACAGGGGTGTCGACCTGGTCCAGAGCCAGGTCGAACCCAGTCCAACCTGGCTGGCCTATTCTATGTTGGTCGATTTTCTGTGGTCTGCTTTGTCATTAGGGCTAGGTGGCAGGCTCTAATTGGTCTCTCCTTAGGATGAATGGCTACGATCAATCCAAGCAACATCAATGATCCTAATCAGTTCCTAACCTCTATAAAAAGGACCCTAGACTCTACCTAGGTTTCTTGCACAATTCTCTAGCCTCCATTGCTCTCTTCTTCTAATAAAAAAATAAAAATGGCGTCTCTGCTCTGCTGGAATTAAAACTAGAAGATAATCAACATCAGCCTAAGCAACTCAATTCAAACTAGAGGTTAAAGTTCTGCAAAAGATTCTACAACAAGTTAAAAGTTCTTTCTTTAATCCAATCAAGGCAAGTACAGTTATTCTCCGCTATAAACGTTAATTATAATTTTGATATGCGTTTAAATCTGAATTTGAGGTTGTATTCTCTTCTGTTAGATCTGTTTTCTGTGACTGTTCTATATTCCTTTCTTCTTTTCTGTTTCTATAGCCAGGCTACCACGAGCCTGTGCCTAATCTCATAAGAGATGAAGGTATGAACGCAAGTTTTGGGATGAATGATGAGAAATTTGACAAAACCAAATTGAATGTATGACTTTAGGTCTGAGGCATAAAATATATTGGACATATGACTTGGGATTGGATGCATAAATTTGACTATGAACATATAATTTATGCATGTTGTATGCATAGTTATGTTGTAATTTAGACCTGTAATTAATTAGAAAAAATAGCATATGTTATAAACTAGTTTTAGACCTATGCATATTTTGTGATAAAAGAAGAAGAGGAACCACTGTAAAGATTACATATGATTTGAGACTTTGGACAAAATGCATATAAAAAGGCAAGATCTGATTTTTAGAAGATATGGTTTAAAGATTTATATTATTGGGGATAGTTTGCATAATAATTCATGACATGAAAAGAAGGAAGATATGGAAACTTAGGTGTAAAGATTTACATTAATTAGGATATCTATTATTGTGATTACACCTAAATAGGGATTTTTGGATATATGGCATGCATTGAAATTAATGGTTATATTTGGTATAATTTATATGTAAATCTGCTGTAAAATGCTAGTTTAACAAAAAATTGGAACATATGTTATATGACAAATTATGTCCATATTCTGCGCTTATGCAAACATGGAAGTATATGTTGTGAATCATGACAATTATGTAAGCATATGAATTTAGGCCAATTTATGATTGGGCAAGGCATGTAAATAGAACTTTTAGAAATATTAAATTTGCTAAATCTGCTAATTTGTCAAGTTGCCTAAACTACTACTTTTGTTATATTGCCTAGACTGCTAATTAGACTGAAATGCCTAATCTGTTAGATTTGTCGGTTGAAATGCCTAACCTGTTATATGCCAAAATCTGCTAAGTTGCTAAATCTGTTAAATCCGTTAAGTCATATAAAATCTGTTATCTGCTATGTTGATATAATCATCCTGTTATTGATATAATCTGAATTGGCATATATATTGGGCGTGCGCATAAACGGTAAATTATTAATTAATTGGCCGCAAAGATAAACATGGCTAACTCGAGGATAGAATGAGTTTGCGGCGTAAATCTGCCCGGAACCGCCCGGCACATCCAGTGGCCGCAAACAATAGGTTCTAATGTGAGAAGTTAGTCATAACATGCGTAAGACACGAGGTTAGGTCTGGCTTGTGGCAGAAGTCTGCCCGGAACCGCCCGGCATATCCAACGGCCACAAGCTACCGACCTAATGTGAGAGGTCTGTGCATTAATAATTAATTAATGCAAATTTAAGATAAGAATGACGTCTAAAACGTATTGGGGAAAAATAGGGTTAAACCAAAGGGATTAATAGATGTAGTAAAACCCGTCCATGAATCTGTAGGCCCAATACAAAGTTAGACAAACCTGAAAAATCTGTACATCTGATCCGTTAGTCTGAAAACTTGTTAACTTAATTTGTGAAGTAGTAAATCTGAATTCTGTATGTCTGAACTTGTAAACAAGTTAATCTGAAATCTGTTAGTCTGGGGACACAAGGTTAGGAGGGGAATTACTTGTGTCATCTGTTGTTTGGGACCCATATTAGTCAGTAACCCTTTCTGGTATCAAAACTTTGACCCAACAGTAAGTAGGGTCCGGGCATGCTTACTGAACTAATTATAAGAGGTTCATTCTGATAATGGCGAGGGGTGTTGATGGTGCGTTCCAACCGGGTCATGTGCGTGCATGGATCCCGGTCTGCCTCTGAGGATGTAAGACGCTGTGACATCTGTAAATAGGTCTGTGCCAATTGGTTGTCACTTTAGGGAGTGATACACCCTACTGTGGGGCCGACACAGGATATTTATGTATTAGGGAGCCGATCGCTTGGGGTAGGGTTTTAGGGTACGCTTAGTTCTGTCTGTTTCTGTTGGTACCGTCTGTTTCTGTTGGGTGGTAACACCTGTCTGTTTCTGTGTGGTATCGTCTGTTCGGGTGGTAAAGGCCCATTACTAGTGTACACCTAATTCCACATTTTGTCTCCATAGGGATAAAACTGTTTCTTCTTCTGTCCGTTTCTGATCGGGTAGTAAAGGCCCATTATTAGCATTCTGTTTCTGTTAAAGTATTCTGTACCCGTTCCTGCTTCAATTTAGACATTAGGGTGACACCTAATTTTACTATACTAGTATTAGTGCAGAGAAGTGTAAAACAATAGTTTATATCATTCTGTTTTTCTGTTATATATGCTACATCTGTTATAGTTATCTCACATCCAGTTTTATGTTCATATCATATTATTATTATCTGTTCATATGCTGAAAGTCACTGGACTTGCCAGACTTTTTGTCTGACCCTTGTTGTTTCGCCTCCTTTCTTCCGTTCCCCCCCCAAGGTTATCCAAGGAGGGAAATACTTTAGCTTGATCCGGATTTCTCTTTGCTTGAAGTGCTTAAAGTATGGCTTGGCTCTGTATAGCTTCCGTTCCATGGGGATTATGATTTTAAACTATGCATTTTGAAGGCTTTTGTACAAGACTGATATTTTGTACTTGAATTCTGAAATTGAAAGGATGTAACCATATTAATTTCTGTTTCCGCTGTAATAAAGTTAAAAAATTTCAAGTACTGTTTTATCTGTCTTGTAAGTTTCTGTTCTGTTTACTAAAATGCTCCACCAAAGTTAAGGCATTCCCTTTGTGAGTGACCTTAACGGAGGTGGGGTGTTACACTTGGTATCAGAGCTAAAGGTTACCAGATTAGATAAAAGTTTTTGAAAACTATTTTCAAAAAGGTTTTAAAATGAAGTATTTTCAAAATTAAAGCTTATTTTGAAAAACATGATCCCCAAGAGCCATACATCTTTCTTTCAGTCCTTTTTGTATTGAACCTTTCCTTTTTCGTTCCAGCATGTCTGAAGCATCTGAGATACCAGAGGGTGTTCATGTACCCGATTGGTTTCGTCAATATCTTGAGGCTAGGACCGCCGCTGCAGGTCCAGCAAATGATTCCCCTCCTCCACCCCCTCCTCGTGCAATTGCTTTCTCAAAGATCTGTAGAGATTTTAGGGCCATGGGTGGAAAGGATTTCAAAGGAACTGAATCATTCGTAGAAGCGAGGAATTGGCTCAAAGAAACTGAGGATCTATTCGTTATCTTCGAGGTGGACGATAGGCAGAAGGTACAGTTGGCGGTATGGTTGCTCAAAGACGAAGCTTCCTACTGGTGGGAAGTCACTAACGCCGAGAGGCCGGTCGAGACATGGATGGATTTCAGAACAAGGTTTGAGACAAAATTCCTCTCGCAAGCTGAACGAAGTTTACAACTGGAAAAGTTCTTATCTCTTAAGCAAGGAAGTATGACGGTCAAGGAATACGTCAACCAGTTCAACCAACTAGCTAGGTTCGGATTGGATTTAGTCAACACTCAGCATAAAAAGGCTCTTCGCTTTGTTAAAGGATTGAACGAGCCACTGCACAGCCTAGCCATGACCCATGTACCCATGGGAGCGACTTACGAGAGATTGGTGGACATGGCACTACTGCACGAGGAAGACAAGGGCCCGAAAGAGACAAAGAAGGAAGAACCACAGAATAAGAAAGCGGGGCCCAAAAAGGAAACACAAAAGAAGGATGAGAAGCCTGAAGATAAGAAGGGGAAAAAGTGCTTTACTTGTGGGAGCTCAACTCATCTGAACAAGGATTGCAGAAAAAGGAAGGGCGCTTGCTTCAACTGTGGGGAGATGGGACACTTCACTAGGGACTGCTCGAAGAGACGAGGACAAGGAAGGCAGGCGAACACTCTTGAGGCTAGTGGCTAGGATAGAAATAGGAAAATTTCTATAGTAGGTTTAATTTCTTTATCTGATTATGGAGTTAAGACTTTTTCTGATTCTGGTATTTTGATTTTGTAATCGATACTCTGCACTTTAATACTAGTATTATTTCTGAATTCCGCTATAGACTCAGACCCATAAGGGTTATGGATCATCTGTTTGAGATTGGGGTTTGAGGGATATCTGTGTTAGGCGTCAAGTATGACGCATACATTCTGAGTTTTCGTAGGGTATGATTTTATCATGCTTAGCTTCCTAAGGATCATTAGGGAACCTGATCTGTATCAGTAGTCTGTAAATATCTGAATAATTCTGATTTCCAGTTTTGACATTGTCTAAAGAAGGTAATCCTCTGAGTGTCAATCTGATATTGATTTCGGTCTTTGGGGTTGATACTTAGGGGAATTATTTTCTCAACCAATGTCTAATGGGAACCAAGTCTTCGTTCTATCTGTACTCGCTTCCATCATTCGACTGTATCCTATCGATCGAATATTTGAACTTTAGGTAGAAACTAATGGGTGTAAACATGTGTTTGAGACATGTTATGTTTGATGGTTGCAAGTGGATGCAAGTGGTTGCTAGTGGTTGCCCGTGGATGCATATACACACACTAGGCACTAGATCGGCTCGAAAACACTCTCATACTGCATATGGATGAGTGAGCATTTTTCAATTCTTGTGGATGCAAAATGGTTGATTCAGCACATGGATGTTGCATTTGAGTGAATGGTTGTGCACTCATATAGAAATAATATATCATCAGAATTCTATTGCATACATGTTGGACTCATGGCACTGACATAATTCACATTAAGGAGGTCAACTGAATCAGTAGACCGCCTGATCTTTGCATTAGGTAAGGAACATATACACACACTTTTGCATATGTTCATACAACATTAGAAGTTTTCTAAGGACAATGGATGCTTGTGGATGATGGTTGAGTAGATGGGTGATTGGATGGTAGGACACATTCTTCTTAACTTGAAGATTTCGGGGACGAAATCCTTTTAAGTGGGGGAGAATGTAACAACCCGTGTATTCTATAACTATGGAATTAACAAATTAAAGTATAATTAATTTGAAATCAAAGAACTAAGGGAAACGGTATACGCCATTGTGTTCGTCTCGGAAAAATACGCGAAATAGAGTCCGAGTTTTCGAAAAACGGAGTCCGTATGAAGAAGATATGGCCTTCGGAAGTTTTTAAATTAAGTTTAAAATTCAAACGGAATAAAATAAGCTCAGAAAAACAAAGTGGGGCCCAATGGGCCAGGGCGGGAAAAGGCCCGCCTGACGCACCCAGGTCGACTGGGCTGTCGACCTGGTCTAACCAGGTCGACAGGCCTGTCGACAGGGCTGTCGACAGGTGTGTCGACCTGGTCCAGAGCCAGGTCGAACCCAGTCCAACCTGGCTGGCCTATTCTATGTTGGTCGATTTTCTGTGGTCTGCTTTGTCATTAGGGCTAGGTGGCAGGCTCTAATTGGTCTCTCCTTAGGATGAATGGCTACGATCAATCCAAGCAACATCAATGATCCTAATCAGTTCCTAACCTCTATAAAAAGGACCCTAGACTCTACCTAGGTTTCTTGCACAATTCTCTAGCCTCCATTGCTCTCTTCTTCTAATAAAAAAATAAAAATGGCGTCTCTGCTCTGCTGGAATTAAAACTAGAAGATAATCAACATCAGCCTAAGCAACTCAATTCAAACTAGAGGTTAAAGTTCTGCAAAAGATTCTACAACAAGTTAAAAGTTCTTTCTTTAATCCAATCAAGGCAAGTACAGTTATTCTCCGCTATAAACGTTAATTATAATTTTGATATGCGTTTAAATCTGAATTTGAGGTTGTATTCTCTTCTGTTAGATCTGTTTTCTGTGACTGTTCTATATTCCTTTCTTCTTTTCTGTTTCTATAGCCAGGCTACCACGAGCCTGTGCCTAATCTCATAAGAGATGAAGGTATGAACGCAAGTTTTGGGATGAATGATGAGAAATTTGACAAAACCAAATTGAATGTATGACTTTAGGTCTGAGGCATAAAATATATTGGACATATGACTTGGGATTGGATGCATAAATTTGACTATGAACATATAATTTATGCATGTTGTATGCATAGTTATGTTGTAATTTAGACCTGTAATTAATTAGAAAAAATAGCATATGTTATAAACTAGTTTTAGACCTATGCATATTTTGTGATAAAAGAAGAAGAGGAACCACTGTAAAGATTACATATGATTTGAGACTTTGGACAAAATGCATATAAAAAGGCAAGATCTGATTTTTAGAAGATATGGTTTAAAGATTTATATTATTGGGGATAGTTTGCATAATAATTCATGACATGAAAAGAAGGAAGATATGGAAACTTAGGTGTAAAGATTTACATTAATTAGGATATCTATTATTGTGATTACACCTAAATAGGGATTTTTGGATATATGGCATGCATTGAAATTAATGGTTATATTTGGTATAATTTATACGTAAATCTGCTGTAAAATGCTAGTTTAACAAAAAATTGGAACATATGTTATATGGCAAATTATGTCCATATTCTGCGCTTATGCAAACATGGAAGTATATGTTGTGAATCATGACAATTATGTAAGCATATGAATTTAGGCCAATTTATGATTGGGCAAGGCATGTAAATAGAACTTTTAGAAATATTAAATTTGCTAAATCTGCTAATTTGTCAAGTTGCCTAAACTACTACTTTTGTTATATTGCCTAGACTGCTAATTAGACTGAAATGCCTAATCTGTTAGATTTGTCGGTTGAAATGCCTAACCTGTTATATGCCAAAATCTACTAAGTTGCTAAATCTGTTAAATCCGTTACGTCATATAAAATCTGTTATCTGCTATGTTGATATAATCATCCTGTTATTGATATAATCTGAATTGGCATATATATTGGGCGTGTGCATAAACGGTAAATTATTAATTAATTGGCCGCAAAGATAAACATGGCTAACTCGAGGTTAGAATGAGTTTGCGGCGTAAATCTGCCCGGAACCGCCCAGCACATCCAGTGGCCGCAAACAATAGGTTCTAATGTGAGAAGTTAGTCATAACATGCGTAAGACACGAGGTTAGGTCTGGCTTGTGGCAGAAGTCTGCCCGGAACCGCCCGGCATATCCAGCGGCCACAAGCTACCGACCTAATGTGAGAGGTCTGTGCATTAATAATTAATTAATGCAAATTTAAGATAAGAATGACGTCTAAAACGTATTGGGGAAAAATAGGGTTAAACCAAAGGGATTAATAGATGTAGTAAAACCCGTCCATGAATCTGTAGGCCCAATACAAAGTTAGACAAACCTGAAAAATCTGTACATCTGATCCGTTAGTCTGAAAACTTGTTAACTAAATTTGTGAATTAGTAAATCTGAATTCTGTATGTCTGAACTTGTAAACAAGTTAATCTGAAATCTGTTAGTCTGGGGACACAAGGTTAGGAGGGGAATTACTTGTGTCATCTGTTGTTTGGGACCCATATTAGTCAGTAACCCTTTCTGGTATCAAAACTTTGACCCAACAGTAAGTAGGGTCCGGGCACGCTTACTGAACTAATTATAAGAGGTTCATTCTGATAATGGCGAGGGGTGTTGATGGTGCGTTCCAATCGGGTCATGTGCGTGCATGGATCCCGGTCTGCCTCTGAGGATGTAAGACGCCGTGACATCTGTAAATAGGTCTGTGCCAATTGGTTGTCACTTTAGGGAGTGATACACCCTACTGTGGGGCCGACACAGGATACTTATGTATTAGGGAGCCGATCGCTTGGGGTAGGGTTTTAGGGTACGCTTAGTTCTGTCTGTTTCTGTTGGTACCATCTGTTTCTGTTGGGTGGTAACACCTGTCTGTTTCTGTGTGGTACCGTCTGTTCGGGTGGTAAAGGCCCATTACTAGTGTACACCTAATTCCACATTTTGTCTCCATAGGGATAAAACTGTTTCTTCTTCTGTCTGTTTCTGATCGGGTAGTAAAGGCCCATTATTAGCATTCTGTTTCTGTTAAAGTATTCTGTACCCGTTCCTGCTTCAATTTAGACATTAGGGTGACACCTAATTTTACTATACTAGTATTAGTGCAGAGAAGTGTAAAACAATAGTTTATATCATTCTGTTTTTCTGTTATATCTGCTACATCTGTTATAGTTATCTCACATCCAGTTTTATGTTCATATCATATTATTATTATCTGTTCATATGCTGAAAGTCACTGGACTTGCCAGACTTTTTGTCTGACCCTTGTTGTTTCGCCTCCTTTCTTCCGTTTCCCCCCCCCCCCAGGTTATCCAAGGAGGGAAATACTTTAGCTTGATCCGGATTTCTCTTTGCTTGAAGTGCTTAAAGTATGGCTTGGCTCTGTATAGCTTCCGTTCCATGGGGATTATGATTTTAAACTATGCATTTTGAAGGCTTTTGTACAAGACTGATATTTTGTACTTGAATTCTGAAATTGAAAGGATGTAACCATATTAATTTGTGTTTCCGCTGTAATAAAGTTAAAATTTTTCAAGTACTGTTTTATCTGTCTTGTAAGTTTCTGTTCTGTTTACTAAAATGCTCCACCAAAGTTAAGGCATTCCCTTTGTGAGTGACCTTAACGGAGGTGGGGTGTTACACAACCCATTCTCCCCCTTTGGTTATCATCAAAAGGATTTAGAATTGAAAATATAGATGAAAATTGACTAAAAAATATAATTTTAGCTTGAGAGGAAGAACGATCATTATAAATCTCAATCAGCCAAACAAAAATCATAATAATCTAAGAATAGGTGACATATTTCACATTTTAGAGAGTGATGGATTTACGATGAATTTTATATAAAATGGGGAGAGTTAAAAAAAATGATTTCCAATTATTTTCCAAAGAATTTTTATAAAAAATAGGTTCAAAAACAGTAATGGGTTTTGGACTGTAATTAATAATTCAATTTAAGTGACAAAATAGAATAATCTCAAATCCCAATACCCATCAATCAACAAATCATAATACGTCATAAGATTTCAACACATTTCACAGATAGAAAATGGTTTGATAGGCTGGTTTATACACAAAGGAGAGCTTCAGAACAATTTCAATTTATAGCACATTATTATTTTTTAATTAAGAGCACATTGACCACGCATAACCAGAGCTTGGATTTTTAAATGAGTTCAGTCGCAGCTTAAATTATAATTTGTCTCTTAACCATGCATGACTATATCTTCGATTTTTAAATGAGGTTAGAGACACACATATATATTTATTATATATATTTATTTTCAGCATCAAAAGAAAAAACTCCTCGGTATATAAAACCAATATGAATGATAGAAATGTGGTAGGTACAGAAATGGACTGTGAAATAAATTTCTAAATTAATAATATTATGAAATATGATCAACTATACCGAGATTATTGAAAAAATTCAATTGTCACTAATTCTGAATAATAACATAACTACAATTCCATCACAAATATTTTCACTGTTTATTCAAAAAGATTTTTTTTAAATATTAACTCTCCACATTAATATAAACTCATAACGGATGGCAAAAGGATGATAGGTACTGAAGATGGTCGTGAAATAATTGCTAGTTCAAAGATATTATAATAAATATTCAACCATCATGAATTTTTTTTTAATAAAAAAATCTCCTCTTGTTTGTGAAATATACTGCAGTCACAATTCATCACAATTTCAAAATCTATTAATAATTTTGATGAATTATAAGTACAATTCAATTTGGATATAGATTTCAATTTCTGAATGAATAATCAATAAATAACTTTAAAATTGAGAATCAGTTACAAGAGGGATATGAAGATCTATACAAGACAAGAGGGATTAAAATATATACAAAGATTCAGCACAACTGATACTAATTGGTGTCTCTATTAATGAAGATTGTAACAAGATATTGGAGACAAACCAAGATATCACAAACAGCAGAAAATTAAAACCCAAGCAGACAAGATAACAAATTAGGCCCAATAATTTCATCTATCAGAGTAGCAGTCACAAAACATGATTCATGATTCAAGATTAAAAATACAGTTTATTTTAAATCATTTGAAGAAATGTGAAAATATCAGGATTTTAATGAATCAATCACACCAGATTATATTTCAAATTCAAGATATGTGTGAGATTCAAAAAATCAATAATTTCAAATGATTTTAGACAAATAGATATTCAAATCAAATCATCATGAAATAACAGTGAGATTTAAGACCAAATTTTCAAGGAATTTTCACAAATATTTCTGACAAGTACAAGAGTAATTTCAGATCATTTACATCATATTTGATAGGTATTCATGATCCAGAAAATTAGAAATAATTTATTTGAAATCACTTGAATCAATGTCAAGTTTAAGATATAATGAATCATTCACACAAGATGATAATTTCAGGATTACGAGGTGTGTGATATTCAAAATATCAAGAATTTCAGATGATTTCAAACAAACAAATTTCAACCATAATAATCATGAATAAAGGTGAAATTCAGGATGTATCACTGTGATTCAAGCCAATCCGAAAACCAATTAAATTATCATGAATGATAAGAAGCAGTGTACTGTAATGAGTATTATATTTTAATTGTTTCCAAAATGGATTTGTATAAACTCAAAACAGCAGAAGTGTGTGAAATTTCATTAATTACTCTGATCTTCAAAAATTTAGAATTCAAAATAACAGTGTTCAAGATATGATATTAATGCATCAACACTGTTATGAATTCAGAAAACAAGAAAATAAACTTCAACACAATTGCAGATATTTACATGTTTAGATTGAAGATATGGAAATGATTAAAAACAAATTTCCTGACAATTATCAATACTGCAATTCGAAGTAGAGAAAGCACAGAATAAGAAGAGTATGGCAGTGACAGATCAAAACAGAACAAACAAAAAGAAAATAAACAGAAGGAGGTAAAAGAAGAAGGAAAACATTTACAAAGATGAGTTTAGAAATCATACTTGAAAGATGACGAAAATCAGAATCTCTAACTCATCAGACTTGGCTAAGGAACATATATCAATTATCCTTGAAATGTGGAACGATCTTTGATTCTTCTTAGAAAGTCGTTCCTCGGCCAACCTTCGGTACCTAAGTATTTTGGTAATCAAGTGGTCTGACAAAAACTGTAAAACCACTCATAGCTGTGTGTCGAACTTTTGGTAACCAAACCTGTTTGTATAACAATCCATTGGAATTTACCGTCGTGCCCTTAGAACCCAAATCTGTTTGACTTTAGAAGAATTCACTTTATTTCTTTTTGGGGTCCAAAATGGATTAAATAGATTGTTATCAAACAAAATCTTATTTCGTTCATGATTTAAAAATCATTTGAAATTATCAGAGGTTAAATTTTCAAAACGATTATTTTCAAAGTAGTTTGAAGGATTTTTAAAATCACAAGAATTCACTTTTTCAAAACCACTTGTTTTTCCAAAACCAAGACCTCGTTTATGACCAACTGAAAATTGGTTTTGTAACAGCATATTCAACGATTTTTCCCCATTAGAAAATTTATCCAAAGTTGATTCTAATCGTTAAAGTTTGGATTTAAAATCAAAATTTTCTTTTATCAGAATTGAACAACGATTAATATTGATCTTTCTCCTTTTAGTATCATTTTGTTTCAGAAACAAATTTTCATTTTTAGGAAGTTTGATTTTTGTCTTGGACTCAAAGATTTTAGATTCAAATTTAAGTTGTTTTTCAAATTCAAGTTTCTTTAAATTTCCAATCTCTTTCTCAAGCTCGCTTAAAATTAGATCACTTTTCAACAAGCTTTCTTTTTCAGCAATTTCATGTTTGGAATTTTTGATGGCCTTAAAATTATTAAATTCTTTCTGCAAAGAATTGTTTGAATCTTTTAGCTCAACCTCGTTATCTTTTATAATCATAATTTCCTCTTTAAGCCTTTGAATATTTTTATTGAGATGAACGAGGTCAGTTTTCAATTTCAAACAACTTTCACAGTTAGAATTTTCTAATTTCATGACATTTGTAAATTCTGATTCCAAACAGTTAATTTTGCAATTTAGCTCATGTTTTTTAGATTTTAAAGATTTGTTTTTACGATGGAGTCTATCAACGATTTTTGTTAAATCAGTACTTATATAAACCAACTCTTCATATGAGAGGCTTTCGGTCTCATTGTCTGTTGAGTCTCCATCGTCTGATCTACTTGAATTTGCATTTGTTTCTTCTCCTAAGCATAGATCTGAGTCTGAGTTGACCATTTTGGGTTTTAAGCTGTTGATGTCAATCTTTCCATACTTCGTATTGAGAAAATTCCATATTTCCTATAACACCCCACGTCCATTAATGTCACTCGCAAAGGGAATGCATTAACTTCCATGGAGCATTTTAAGTGAATATAGGACAGAAAATCACAACAAGATAGATATTAAGCAGTACTTGAAAATTCAAAACTTTATTTATGGCAGCAGAAGGTAAATATGTTTGGTTACATCATCAAAACAATAAACCATAGTCAAGTACATCATATCCATCTTGATAAAATAAAGTACATAAACTGAAAGACATAATCCCCAACATTATAATAGCCATAAATAAAGAGAAGCTGAACTTTACTTCAGCGATCCAAGAAATCTTCTAAAAGCAGTCCAAAATCAAGCTCCACTGGTGCTAGTTCCAACCTGAGCACCTAGGGGGGGGAAGGAAAAAAGAGGAGGAAACAAAGGGGGTCAGGTATAAAGTCTGGCGAGTGCGATAACTTTAACAACATAATTAACAAAGTAACTAGGCTAAGGAATAAGTTGGAAAATAAGGAAATGATCATGAACCATTGAGTATGGCAGAGTAAATAAGGAAACAGGATGAACAACGATATCGTTTAAGCGCACCTAAATCACTATAGGATGATTACTAAACTACACCAACACTATAGGATAATTGCTATACTGTACCACCACTAGTATACTGCACCACCACTAGTCACCCTAAGGTTGATCCCGCATACAGACTTAAATAATGGTAGTTTCGTGCACCCCTAGCTGCCTTCATAGGTGTTGTCTGCCCCTATCTCCACTAGGTGTGCCCACTACCCCCATGCGATCGGCTCCCTAACTCGTAGATACCCGTGCTGGCCCCACAGTGGGGTGTTTCACTCCCCAAAGTGGCAACCCGATACAACCAAGAATGCACGGCTTATACCTACACGATGCAACAATGTCTTACCTACGAGCCCAGGTCCACACACGCATATGAACCCGTTGGACTTGTGTCACCACCGCTAACCCGGTTTGGCCTCTTACAGTCAAGCCCAGTATGCGCGTCCCGTCCTCGACTTGGGTCGAGCCCACAAAGATACGTATGGGTTACTGGTTGAAGCGGGCCCCTATTACTTGACACAAGCTATCCACCTAAGCTTGGTCCCCTCTAGTACATCCCACTTAACCTACTTCTTATTCACGTTTCAATTACATGTTTCAATTTTGGTTAAGTGTTTCTAATCGTATTTCCAAATGCCACCCAAGGCACCTACTTAACCCCCTCATGTCCCACTACATGTTTATCTGGTTAAGTGTTTCTGAATTCATTAAGACCGTAACCTCATAAAGACCTCTCACATTAGACTGACATTTGTCGCAGCTGGATTTGCCGGGCGGGTCCGGGCAGTCTTACACCACAAAAGAGCCTAACCTTGTGTCTTTACAATTGTTACGTATATAGTTTATGCCTAAGACCTCTCACATTAGACTGACATTTGTGGAAGCTGGATTTGCCGGGCGGGTCTGGGCAGTCTTACACCTCAAAAGAGCCTAACCTCATGTCTTAGACGATTAATTACTCCTAATTAATCATTCCCCAAATTTTAATTACTTTACCTATTCAAATTATCTATCAATTCCAAATTTAACGATGTCCATAATTGACTCAATTATGTCCATCCATTTATGGTATGTAAAATCATACCAATTTTCAACACAATTATATTTTATGCCTTTTAAGGCATTTATGCCAATTAAATCTTTTTAATATTGTCCCCTTTACCCCACGTTGTACGTTTATTCGTTTATCGTAAAATATATGTTAGACTCAAATAGTCTAACTCATGAAATAAAAGAAAACATCACAATATATACACATAATTAAAACATAGATCTAACATAGGGGTGAACTTGCATATGTGAATGATGTTCTACATCTAAAACTTGCATAGGCCAAAGTTACAACTTGCATAAACAACATATGTCATGGATCCAAATCTAAAGGTGTGAACTTGATGAAATAATGGCCACAAACTTGCATAAACAACGTATGTCATAGATCCAAATCTAAAGGTGTGAACTTGATGAAATAATGGCCACAAACTTGCATAAATAACATATGTCATAGATCCAAATCTAAAGGTGTGAACTTGATGAAATAATGGCCACAAACTTGCATAGGTAATAACGTAACATGTTTCATATCCAACTCATAAACTCACATATGTGATTTATACATCGCAACAATGGTGTAAACAAGTATCTAACATGTAAAGTGTCATGTAGAATCATAGCCTAACTTCCAATTAAATTTTCACATAAACTAGTTGCCATAACCATGTAAGGTCACATATAATTCTACCCAAACTTGTATATGGTTCATGTTTGAATCAACATCTAAACTTGCCAACATATGATTTATCATATCAATCAACATAACCAACTAGCATAAGAAACACGATGATTTGATTGTATATAAAATAACAACACAAATGATAGCAACATAACTTTACATCATAAATGATAGCATCACAGCATAACGTCATAGAGATTTCAATCACAATCCTACAACATAATTACAACATGCAATCAACACTTCACATCACATCTATACAATCCGCATTATAACTTAATCCAATTAAATTACTAATTATTTTATTAAAACTATCGAACTCACAACTCAAAAGCAGTCTTGAGTTCTGAATTCTGATTTCTGGAGATTAATTAGCTCTCCCTTGAAGAAGAGTCGATGTTAGGGTTGAGTAGTTCTGATTTGGTTCGCTGTTCTTCCTCTTTAATTTGGTGGCGGCTGCTCTAGGGTTCAAGACAACAGCATGGCGGCCATAGTTTTAGTTTTAATTCCGATTTAGGGTTTGAGTCTATGGGTCTTTTTATAGAGTTATGAATTAATTTAAGCCGTCGGATGATCTTAGGGTTAATCAAAACCATTCAATCATGATAGGGTGACAAGTCAGCCCTAATGACTCAGCAAGGAGTCAGAAAGGACTCAACAACACGGGTCAGCCTGAACCAGAAAGCTGTGCAGGCTTTTGCCTCTGCCTGGGCACACTTGGTATGTGCGCTAGTGTTAATTTGTACTAGAGCACTTCCCAAGTGCACCAGTTCATATATTTTTTTCTTTTGCCACCAATCTTTGTTCGTCCATAACTCCATCACCCGGTACTCGTCTCCCGCAAACTCGGACTCTATTTCAACCAGAATTCCGAGACGAACACAATGGCGCAACCCAATCCCCATAATTCTCACATCTGAGATTAATTATTATTTATTTTAGTTAATTCGATTATTCAAAAATACGGGGTGTTACATTCTCCCCTCCTTAAAGGATTTCGCCCCAGAAATCTTCAAGTTAAGGAGAATGCATATCCTACCATCCAAACAACCATCTACTCAACCATCAAACACGGACATCCATTGTCCTTATAAAATTTCTAATGCTGTATGGACATATGCAAGAAGTGTGTGTATATGTTCCTTATCTAATGCAAAATCAGGTGGTCTACTGATTCAGTTGACCTCCTTAATGCAAACCATGAAAGAACCCTATCGATACATATTATTCCTACATGTGTGCACAAACATTCACCAAAATGCAACATCCATATGATGGTACAACCATTATACATCCATTACTTAAATATGTACACACATTTATATGCGATATGCAACATGAAGTGACTGAGCCGATCTAATGCCTAAAGTGTGTGTATATGCATCCACGAGCAACCACTAGCAAACACTTGCATCCACGTGCAACCATCATACATAACATGTCTCAAACACATGTTTCAACCATAGGACTATCCAATCTAAAGGTCAAAGATACTAGCGAGAGGACACACTAAAGATAAGATAAGTACAAGGTAAGCGGTAAAGGAGAAATTTAAAAGACATACCCTCGAAAAGAAAAGGGTATAATGAACGCATCTTCGCTTCCGTCTCCCAAGTGGCGTTGCTCTCATCATCTCCCCATTGCACTTTGACTAGTTTACCCTCTCGATTCCTCAACTTCTTAATCTCCGACCCAATAACGCGCGTAGGAGCTCGTCGAATCGTCGCATCACGCTCGATCTCCACCTCTCTAAGCAAGCTCGGCACCGCCAATTCCGCGGTCTCGTGCAAGCACTTCCTCAAATGTGATACATGGAATACGTCGTGTACACCACTAAGTTTCTCGGGCAACTCCACTCTATACGCCATCTGCCCAATCCTTTCCTTAATATAAACGGCCCTACGAACCTTGGTGCTAACTTCCCAACGGACCCAAAGCGAACGACGTTCCGTAATGGAGACACCTAGACAAAGACCATGTCCCCAACATCAAACTCAAGATCTGACCTCCTCTTGTCCGCATAAGATTTCTGTCTATCTTGCGCCATCTTCATCCTCCTTCGAATCAAATCGATCTTTTTCGAAGTCTCCCTAATCATATCGGTCCCAAGTAAGATCTTATCTGTAGACTCCCACCAACATGCAGGAAAACGACATGGCCATCCATAAAGAGCCTCGAACGGTGCCATGCCAATACTAGACTGAAAGCTGTTATTATATGTGAACTCCACCAACGAAAGATGTTCCTCCCATGTACCTCCGAAGTCTAAGAAACATAACCTCAATAGGTCCTCTAGAATATGATTCACCCTCTCAGTCTGGCCGTCCGTTTGACGATGATACGCGGTGCTGAAACATAACTGAGTCCCTACCGCCTCTTGTAAGCTTTTCCAAAATTCGCTGGTAAAAATAGGATCGCGGTCGCTCACTATGCTAGAAGGAACACCGTGCAAACGAACTATTTCTCGAATGTATACAGAGGCTAACCATGGAGCAGTCCTCTTACTCTTCACGGGAATGAAATGGGCGCTCTTAGTAAGTCTGTCTACCACAATCCAAATCCCCGTATTACCCTTCCTTGATCTTGGTAATCCATCAACAAAGTCCATCGAAACACTTTCCCACTTCCATTGTGGGACCTCCAATGGGTGAAGCAATCCATCGGGCTTCTTTTTCTCTGCTTTTACTTGTTGGCACACCAAGCATCTAGTGACAAACTCGGCCAGGTCCATCTTTATACCCGCCCAAAAGTAAACTCGTCTCATGTCCGTGTACATCTTGTCACCGCCGGGATGGATGGTCATCTTCGAACGATGGGCATCATCAAGAATGGTCTTCCTTAGGTCATCGTCTTTTGGTACACAAAGTCTACCGTCCCTACGTAACCAACCCTTATCATCTAGGGTATACCTACGGAGATGGCTCGATGACTCCCCACTATTGAACTTTTCTACTAACTCAACCAACTGTGGGTCTTCTCGCTGTGCCTCGACAATTCGTCCCAAAAGCGTAGGTCTGACCTCTAAGGATGCTAGCAAACCAGGTACGAAGACAATGGAAGGTGTAAAGTCAAACATAGAGATGAACTCTAAACTTCGCCGCTCAACAAACAACGGACTCAAGGATAATCTTTTTCTACTTAAGGCATCTGCCACCACGTTACCCTTGCCAGGGGTATAAGATATCTCAAAGTCGTAGGATGCTAAGAATTCCATCCACCTTTGCTGCCTTAAATTCAAGTCCTTCTGAGAGAATTAGTATTTTAGCGATTTGTGGTCAGTGAATAATTCGAGTTTTTCGCCAAGAAGATAATGACGTCAAGACTTAAGCACGAAGACAATAGCGGCAAACTCTAGGTCATGTGTAGGGTAATTTTTCTCGTGTACTCTCAATTTCCATCCACCATAGGCTATTACCCTTCCCTCCTGCATTAAGACTGCGCCTAGTCCTGTCCCACAAGCATCGGTATAAACGGTAAATGGCTTACTCCCATCTGGCAACATTAAGACTGGGGCTGTGGTCAAAGCTCTCTTCAAACGTTGGAACACATCATCACAATCTACGTCCCACGTAAAAACTAGATTCTTCTTCGTCAATCGTGTTAATGAGGCTGATATTTTTGCGAAGTCTTTGATGAACTTCCTATAGTAGTCGGCCAACCCTAAGAAACTCCTCACCTCGGTAGCATTTTTAGGAACCTTCCAATCTTGGATAGCCACTATCTTAGCGGGATCCACAGCAATACCTTCTTTGGAAACCACGTGCCCTAAATATCGCACTTCTTTCCTCCAAAAGTGACATTTAGAAAATTTAGCTATAAGGCTATGCGCTCGAAGAGTCTCCAACACTTCCCTAAGATGTAGGGCATGCTCTTCCTCGCTTTTAGAATAGATCAAGATGTCGTCCACAAAGATTACCATGAACCTATTAAGGTACTCCCTAAACACCCTACTCATCAAGTCAACAAAGTATGTGGGGGCGTTTGTCAAACCGAAGGGCATCACAAGCCACTCAAAGAAACCATCTGGAGTCCTAAAGGCAGTCTTGACCATGCTATCCTCAGCCACTCTCAACTGATGGAAACCAGTGGCTAAGTCCAACTACGAAAACACTGAGGCGCCAACTAACTGATCGAAGAGATTGTCAATCCTCGGCAGTGGGTGTCTATTCTTCTTAGTAAGCTTATTAAGTTCTCTATAGTCCGTACAAAGTCTAAGGGACCCATCTGCCTTCGTGGCAAATACTATTGGAGCACCCCACTCCGATATACTACGTCTAATGAACCCCTTCTCAAGCAATTCCTTCACCTGCTTACTGAGTTCTCTCCTCTCTCTTGGAGCCATGTGGCGCACTGGCAATGCAACCGGCTTTGCATTATCTACTAGATACATTCGAAAGTCTATTTCACGTTTTGGGGGTAAACCCCTCACCTCATCGAAGAAATCAACATATTCACGGACTATGGGAATAGAATGTAAATCAGCATCGGATGCGTCAAGGGATTCTAGGTAGCTAAGCATTACTGGACCTCTAGGGTCACAAGAAATATCAAGGGTCTTTCCAGAACGAGTCAACAATATAACTACCCTTCTTTCACAATCTAGGATGGCCCCATATCTAGTTAGCCAATCCACACCTAGAATTAAACCGTAGCCCATGAAGCCAAGAACAAAAGCGTTGCACTCAAACTCAATGCCCAAGATAAACACTCTCAAATCCCGACAAATCATAGAAAGATGAGCCGAACCCCCGATAGGATTTGAGACTACTAAGGGATCAGTAACAAGACTAGTATCTAGGTGTAGTGTTTCAACTAATGATGTAGAAATAAAAGAATGTGATGCGCCAGAATCGAATAAAGTACGGACAGGATGATCAAACAGAAAAACTAAACTTTCAACGGAAATTGCTCTACCTCGTTCTTGCAGCGGTGGGACCACGAGAGCCTGAACTTGTCCCTTTGCCTGCCCTGGTGCCATAAGAGCTTGCACCTGTCCTCCCGAGGTAGACCTTGACCTCTGCCCTTTCTTTGGGCAGTCCTTAATAAGATGTCCCGCCTCGCCACAGTGGAAACAACCGGTCTTCTTCTTCTTCCTACAATCTTTGCTTAGATGGCGGGTGTCCCACAGTTAAAGCATTTCTTCTTCCCCTTAGCATTGTTGCCTTTGCCACCTTTCTTGTTCTGTTGTTGCTGTTGCGACTTCTTTTGATCCCCTTTCTTCTCGGGTGCCTTTTTATTAGAATTGGCGCCCTTCTCCTCTTCATGCATGAGCGCCATGTCAACTAGTCTCTCGAAGGTAGCCCCCATGGGAATGTGGGTCATAGCTAAGCCATGAAGCGGCTCGTTTAAACCCTTAACAAATCTTAGAGCCTTCTTTTCCGGAGTGTTCCCCAATTCCAAGCCAAACCTTGCCAATTGGTTGAATTTGTTGACGTACTCTTTCACCAATAGGTTCCCTTGCTTCAGCGCCATAAACCTTTCCATGTATAGATTCTCTTCAGCCTACGAGAGAAACTTCGCCTCTAACCTATGCCTAAAATTTGGCCATGTATTGACTGGACGTCCCCCATTAGTGACCTCCCACCAAAACGAGGCCTCATCCTTCATTAGCCAGGCAGCCAACTGGACTTTTCTTTCATCATCCATTTCAAAGATTCTAAACAATTCTTCCACCTCCTTTAGCCAGTTACGAGCTTCAACAAATGTCTCTGTTCCGTGAAAAGGTTTTCCACCCATTGCTCTAAAGTCCTTACATATCTTAGCAAAAGTATCGACGCTAGGAGGAGGGGGAGGAGGAGCATTAGCTGGACCTGCAGTGGCGGTCCTAGCCTCAAGATATTGACGAAACCAACCGGGCACATGAACACCCTCTGGTATCTCAGATGCTTCAGACATGCTGAAACGAAAAAGTAAAGATTCAATATAAAAGAACCAAAGGAAAGATATGTGGCTCTTGGGGTTATGCTTTCCAAAATATACTTTTCTCTTGAAAATACTTTCCTTAAAACGTACTTTTGAAGGTACTTCTTTATAAAAATTGTTTTGAAAAATGGTTTTTCAAAATTCATATCTGTTCTGGTAACCTTCAGCTCTGATACCACGTGTAACACCCCACGTCCATTAATGTCACCCGCAAAGGGAATGCATTAACTTCCATGGAGCATTTTAAGTGAATATAGAACAGAAAATCACAACAAAACAGATATTAAGCAGTACTTGAAAATTCAAAACTTTATTTATTGCAGCAGAAGGTAAATATGTTTGGTTACATCATCAAAACCATAAACCAAAGTCAAGTACATCATATCCATCTTGATAAAACAAAGTACATAAACTGAAAGACATAATCCCCAACATTATAATAGCCATAAATAAAGAGAAGCTGAACTTTACTTCAGCGATCCAAGAAATCTTCTAAATGCAGTCCAAAATCAAGCTCCACTGGTGCTATTTCCAACCTGAGCACCTGGGGGGGGGGACGGAAAAAAGAGGAGGAAATAAAGGGGGTCAGACATAAAGTCTGGCGAGTGTGAAAACTTTAACAACATAATTAACAAAGTAACTAGGCTAAGGCATAAGTTGGAAAATAAGGAAATGATCATGAACCATTGAGTATGGCAGAGTAAATAAGGAAACAGGATGAACAACGATATCGTTTAAGCGCACCTAAACCACTATAGGATGATTACTAAACTACACCCACACTATAGGATAATTGCTATACTGTACCACCACTAGTATACTGCACCACCACTAGTCACCCTAAGGTTGATCCCGCCTACAGACTTAAATAATGATAATGGTAGTTTCGTGCACCCCTAGCTGCCTTCATAGGTGCCGTCTGCTCCTATCTCCACTAGGTCTACCCACTACCCCCAAGTGATCGGCTCCCAAACTCGTAGATACCCGTGATGGCCCCACAGTGGGGTGTATCACTCCCCAAAGTGGCAACCCGATACAACAAAGAATGCACGGCTTATACCTACACGATGCAACAACGTCTTACATACCAGCCCGGGTCCACACACGCATATGAACCCGTTGGACTTGCGTTGCCACCGCTAACCCAGTTTGGCCTCTTACAGTCAAGCCCAGTATGCGTGTCCCGTCCTCGACTTGGGTCGAGACCACAAAGATATGTATAGGTTACTGGTTGAAATGGGCCCCCATTACATGCCACAAGCTATCCAGCTATGCTTGGTCCCCTCTAGTACATCCTACTTAACCCACTTCTTATTCATGTTTCAATTTTGGTTAAGTGTTTCTAATCGTATTTCCAAATGCCACCCAAGGCACCCACTAGATTCCACATGCCACCCAAGGCATCCACTTAACCCCCTCATGTCCCACTACATGTTTATCTGGTTAAGTGTTTCTTAATTCATTAAGACTGTAACCTCATAAAGACCTCTCACATTAGACTGACATTTGTGGCAGCTGGATTTGCCAGGCAGGTCCGGGCAGTCTTACACCACAAAAGAGCCTAACCTCGTGTCTTTACAATTGTTACGTATTTAGTTTATGCTTAAGACCTCTCACATTAGACTAGCATTTTTCGCAGCTGGATTTGCCGGGCGGGTCCGGGCAGTCTTACACCACAAATGAGCCTAACCTCATGTCTTAGACGATTAATTACTCCTAATTAATCATTCCCCAAATTTGAATTACTTTCCCTATTCAAATTATCAGTCAATTCCAAATTTAACGATGTCCATAATTGACTCAATTATGTCCATCCATTTATGGTATGTAAAATCATACCAATTTTCACCATAATTATATTTTATGCCTTTTAAGTCATTTATGCCAATTAAATCTTTTTAATATTATCCCCTTTACCCCACGTTGTACGTTTATTCATTTAACGAAAAATATACGTTAGACTCGAATAGTCTAACTCATGAAATAAAAGAAAACATCACAATATGTACACATAATTAAAACATAGATCTAACATAGGGGTGAACTTGCATATGTGAATGATGTTCTACATCTAAAACTTTCATAGTCCAAAGTTACAACTTGAATAAACAACATATGTCATGGATCCAAATCTAAAGGTGTGAACTAGATGAAATAATGACCACAAACTTGCATAAACATCATATGTCATTGATCCAAATCTAAAGGTGTGAACTTGATAAAATAATGGCCACAAACTTGCATAAACAACATATGTCATAGATCTATACCTAAAGGGGGTAAACTTGCATAGGTAATAGCCTAACATGATTCATATCCAGCTCATAAACTCACATATTTGATTTATACATCGCAACAATGGTGTAAACAAGTATCTAACATGTAAAGTATCATGTAGAATCATAGCCTAACTTTCAATTAAATTTTCACATAAACTAGGTGCCATAACCATGTAAGGTCACATATAATTCTACCCAAACTTGTATATGGTTCATGTTTAAATCAACATCTAAACTTGCCTACATATGATTTATCATATGAATCAACATAACCAACTAGCATAAGAAACACGATGATTTGATTGTATATAAAATTACAACATAAATGATAGCAACATAACTTTACATCAAAAATGATAGCATCACAGCATAACGTCATAGAGATTTCAATCACAATCCTACAACATAATCATAACATGCAATCAATACTTCACATCACATCCATACAATCCGCATTATAACTTAATCCAATTAAATTACTAATTATTTTATTAAAACTATCGAACTCACGACTCAAAAGAAGTCTTGAGTTCTAAATTCTGATTTCTGATTTCTGGAGTTGAATTAGCTCTCCCTTGAAGAAGATTCGCTGTTAGGGTTGAGTAGTTCTGATTTGGTTCGCTGTTCTTCCCCTTTAATTTGGTGGCGGTTGCTCTAGGGTTCAAGACAACAACATGACTGTAACACCCCACCTCCGCTAGGGTCACTCACAAGGAAATGCACTAGCTTTGGAAGGGCGTTAAACGAGGTAAACATGCATAAAGATATCACAAAACAGAACATATAAAACAGCGGAAGTAAAACAAATTTCATTACCTTATAAAATAATAAGGTCTAAAACCTTTTTACATCAAAATACATCAAAACCTGTCTTGCAATAGTAAAGAAGCATAAACCATTTCATAAATTATTCCCCAAGTTAAATAGTAAAGTAGCCACAGCCAAGAAAAGTCCAAGCCATCCATGATGACCTTCAAGCAGAAGAGGTCCGAACTAACAACAGTATTTCCTCCCTGTAACCTGGGGGGGAAACGGAAGACAAGAAGTGAAAGAAAACTGGGTCAATCATAAAGACTGCTAAGCCCTATCTACTATCAGTATATATACTAGTAAAGTTAACTGGCATGAGGAACTGAGATGAACATAAGTATGATGACAAGATAGATAAGCTAAACCAAAATAACAGCATGAACTACTGTACCAAGATAAACAAGTGTGTCATGATAAACTACGGTGTCAAGATAAGTCAAGGTATCACATCGTCAGTTTCTATCAAGTACAATATCGCAAGGTATCTATCATGTATATTCGCTCTGCACCTCCCGTACTAGTATCCCGGCACGTGTCATGTGTTAACTATGAATGTCTCTTGCCCAGTGTCATGTAATGGTCCATGTCATCCTAATATATCGTATATATAGGTTTCCTGATTCGTATGATTCTTTCCATGCATAAGATCAGTCCTTTGCCGTAGGCCGTACGGGTCTTTCTTACGTAAATCTATACCACTTTGCCTTAGTTCCATGATCCTTGAGATCATTTTGGACTGTCCCCCTAGATCTGGTTATGTTTTCTTACCATGAACTACCACGCACTCAACTAGGATTTATGTCACCTAGGACCACTAGGGATTATGCTACCTAATGAACGTTTTCGTATCTCGGTTTGGGTTTTAAGCCACCTAGGACTACTAGGGATTATGCCACCCGTCCACCACGCCCTTTGTCCCACGTATGAATCGTGAATCGTTTTCCATGTCTAGACGCACATGTATCTCAATGTGCTATCCGAGTTCCGTGCCAGGGCAAATCAAGAAATACGGAACTCGGTCGGGAGCTTTATGTCATCTGCTGATGCAGATATCAAGGTCTGTTTTTGTATCCGTGGCTATGGTCCCACGTGACCCCTCCCTCAACTACTGAAAGGCAATCCAAGAAAAATCATGTTTGAGAACTACATCCCGGCCCCACTATAGCCCCACTTTCCTATGGGCCAACCTCACCCATGACTCGATAGCAAGAACATGGTCTGTTGGGAGTTCTCTGCCTTTCCGTTCGTACACGATTGACTAAAGATGGTAGGTAGTCGGCGACGTGCTATCCAGGGCAAAATCAAGTATCGTCGACTCCACGCTAATCCATCCCAGTCTTTAGGTCGCTCGCATAGCAACCAAGGCATACTCTTGGCTCTTCTACCGCAGACCTTAACCTCTATGAGGCCGGGTTTCATGGACCATCTTCCACCTCACAGAGGGATACCAAGAGTACCCTCACGTCCCCCGAAGCTACTGCTTCGCCACCCAGTTCGCTGGAGCTTTTTATCCAAGTCAAATAAGTTGCTCCTCCTCGTATACTAAGCGATGACCTACCGTATCAGGTTACTCATCTATTTATGAACTAGTCCCATGTCCTTGGCTAAGAATTATTACTTAGTTATTCTTAACTAAGGTTTACCACTTAGCTTCTTTTCCCGTTATCCTTGATTAACTACGATTTTCAACCTAGTCCCCTGAGCTAGGGTTTTTTCAAATGGGTTAAGTGTTGTCATTCAAGTTCATGACTTAACCCGCCCACGAATCATGTCAAGGTTGGCTAAGTACTCAAGTTCAAGGCTTAGCCCTACAAGTTGGTTAAGTGTACCAAGAAGCTCATGACTTAACCATATCAAGTCAAATTGGTTAAGTATTTATTTGTCTTAACCCTATCAGATTATTGTGTTAGATTGATTAAGCATAGATTATCTTAATCCCATCAGATTATCGAGTCGGCTTGGTTAAGTATGGGTTAGCTTAACCCCATCCACTAATCGTATTACAATGGTTAAGTATATTTAAAAGGTCTTGTGACTTAACCTTATCAGGTCCGCATATTAGATTGGTTAAGTATAGGTTACTTAACCTCATCAAATCATCATGTATAATTGGTTAAGTATACGTTACTTAACCCCATTAAATTTATCATGTTAAGTTGGTTAAGTATCGGTTACTTAACCTCATTGAATTACCAAGTTTAGATTGGTTAAGTGTTTAACTTAACCCCATCGAATTACCGTGCTTAGATTAGTTAAGTGAAGGTTACTTAACCCCATCTAATTACCGTGTTTAGATTAGTTAAGTCTAAGTTACTTAACCCCATCTAATTACCAAGTCGGATTAGTTAAGTGTAAATTACCTAACCCCACCGAATTTACCGTGTTAGATTAGTTAAGTATGGATTACTTAACCCCATCTAATTACCAAGTCGGATTAGTAAAGTGTAAATTACTTAACCCCATCCCCTAATTGTCTTATATGGTTAAGTGTCATTAAGGAACCAAGTCCGGTTTAACTTAACCTACCCATTCGTGTCATATCGGTTAAGTGTCATTAATCAAAATTACTTAACCTTTTCATGTGGCATTAATAAGATTAATGCACCCCAACCTCTCACATTAGACTTTGTTGTGGTTACTAGTTAAGCCGGGCGGGTCCGGGTAGATTTACACCACAACCTAGTCCAACCTAGGGTTTTAGGTGCTATGTGACCAACTACTCACATTGGGTCCTATTGTTTGTAGCCACTAGTTAGGCCGGGCGGGTCCGGGTAGATTTATGCTACAAACTCAACCCAACCTCGAGTTGGCCACTTTCATGTTTGGTCTAGTGTCATATTACAATTACAACCCATACACGTCTAGTTTTCAAGTTCCATGTTCATAGCCAAAATTACATGTTGTCATGTTTATACCAATTTGCCCCAAGTCGTGTTTCATGTCATTAAAGTTTACCCATAATGTAACCCCAACGCTTTTAAACTCGCATATACATTCGCAACAACGCATAATGGATTTAAGAAGGAACTTGGCGAAAGCATGACAAAAAGGGTATAAGGCCACAAGTTAATCATGGTGGCATATGAGGTATAAATGTGTTCATTAACTTGCATGTTACATTGTTAAGCCTCAAAAACATGCATAACCCCAAAACTTAGCATATAGGTGAATCATGGTGATAGATGACATAGAAAAATGGCTAGTAGTTCGCATATAGCATTCTATGCAAGTTAACTTAAGGGATAAGAGAGTTCTTATGTTGCATAATACAACATTTCAACATAAAGCTTATAGCTTTTAGCCCACAAAATCAAGGTGATAACTTTACGAATATGCATAGGATAAATCTACACATAACATGATAGTTTCTAAGCATGTAACCTACTCAAGTTCAAACCCAAAACTTGCAACATGAACATTTAACTTCATAGTTAATATCTAAGAGTAGGAGGGGGCTTACAATGCTACGAAGGCACAAATCAATATATAAAAAGATTGAGACGAAGCCACACTAGCAAAAACTCCAAATCAATAAGCTCCAATAAAACCCTTGAGAAAATAATAAGGAAGATCCTTGCTTTGATGAAGATTTGCCTTGAAATCAAGTTTAGAAGCTCTCATATGAACATAGAAACTCTCATACACTCATATGATCATGTAATCTCTCATGTGAATGAAGATAGAATTTATGACAAGAGGATGGAGGCCATGACTAAACATTTTGGCATAGTTTAGTTGTAGGATCAATTTATGAGAGTTTTAGATTAGGTTAGGGGTCTTTTTATAGAAGATTTGGATAGTTTAGGCCGTAGGATAAACCCTAGTTTAGATCCTAGCCATCTAAATCCATCACAAGCCAACAAACTAGACCCAAAGCATGTCTTGGGGAAGAAGTCAAGTGTAGGAACCATTTATGGCCTTTAGATCAACCCTAGAGTCAATCCGGACCATCAAAACTCATCCCGGGCCTCAAAAATGGGTTCTGGGCCACCCCAGGCCGACCAGGTTGACCTGTACAGGGGGGAAGTCGACACTACATTCGACACAAGGGGGGGCAGGTCGACTTGGGTGTCGACACTACAGTCGACACGGGTCAGTCTGCCAGAAAGTCTGCTGAAATCTAGTTTGGGCCATATCTTGGTCATACGGACTCCGATTTTCGAAAACTCGGACTCTATTTCGCGTATTTTTCCGAGACGAACGCAATGGTGATGTCCATTTTACCTAATTCTAATTTTAAAATTTAATTCTGCCTTGATTTCTTGTTTTAACGTGTTGTTAAAATTCGGGTTGTTACATTCTCCCCTCCTTAAAGGATTTCGTCCCCGAAATCTCCAAGTTAGGAAGAACGTATCCTACCATCCATCATCCATCTACTCAAAACATCATCCACAAGCAACCATTGTCCTTAAGAGATTTCTAATGCTTTATGAATGTATGCAAGACGTGTGTGCACATGTTCCTTAGCTAATGCTAATGATCAGGCCTGAATGATCTTTCTAATGCAAATTATGTTTAGTGCCGTGAATCTAACATGTATGCAATTAGTCCTGTATATACACTATATGCGTGCACAAACATTCATTCATATGCAACATCCACAAGATAACACCTTCAATTTCATCCATAAACAAGTATAAATACTCGTGCATATGCAATATGAAATGTGAGTGCGTCGATCTAGTATCTACCGTGTATTCGCGCATCCACGAGCAACCACTTGCAACCATTTGCAACCATATCAATCATAACATGTTTCAAATACATGTTTACATCCATAGAGTTCTACCTAAGGTTCCCAAGATAAGATCGAGAAGATGAACAAGACAAACTCCTTACGGGGTTTGCAACAGAAACAGGACCGAGAGGATATCCACCATGCGATAGCATGCATGCAAGCTCTAGAGGAGAACCAGGGATCAATGATATACTCTTAAAAAGAGACATGATGCGCGCGTCTAAGCCGCATTTCCTTGAGCTTAATTCCATCGTGCCTTGACCACCTTTGACTTCATGACTTCCGTAGCTCCTTGATTCCTATTTCCAAGATATGAGTCGGAACTCCTTTCACTATCGCCTCTCGTTCCCTTTTCACTTATTCTTTTCTAGAATCCTTGGCTCAACCATAACTGCTTACTCATGCAAGCCCTCCAAAATTCACTAGTGAATTTTGGATCTCGTTTACCGATGCCAATCCATGTTACCACGTGCACTTACTAGGGTGGTTCCTATAACCCATGCTTAAGCGGAATGAACCATCCGCCTTATTGGCGAACGTTACTTGATCGAATCAGAGGTTTCCGATAAATACATCAAGTGATTCTAGGTAACTAACCATGACAAAGCCCAAAAGGTTACACGAGGCTTCGAGGGTATTACCAAAGCAAGCCAAGAGTCTGACTACCCTCTTTTCAAAACCGAGAATGGTATCCCTTACTGGATAACCACTTTACCCCTAGAATCCATCCATAGCCCAACAATAGAAGCATTTCTTCTAATCTCAACACTTGGCATAGACGTTCTCAAATCCAAACAACTCATGAATAAATGGTCCAACTCTCCAACCAGATTTTGGGACTAAAGTGGGATCTTCTACCATGCCAGTACTAAGGTGCAGAGACTTAACTATCGAAGCAGACTTAAATGATGCGATGATAAAAACAGGGTCTGGACGGGATGATAGAAAAGAAAGGCTAAACCTTTAACAGAAACGATACCATCCATATTAGGTACGCTAGGAGTGAGAGCATACAATTGCCCTCTCGCTGATCTTGTCCTTGCCTTCCTTCGTGGACTAATCCATACCAACAAGTTGCTTATCCTTACGTCCGTGTCCTTTATCCTTGCTCTTATTACACTTCCTTGTAACACGGTAACAGGTCCCTCGAGAACTTCCTCCATCGCACGGGAAAACACTTACGTAGCTAGACAAGGATTAGTCGCAGTTAAAACTACTGTGACTACAGATGGAGGAAAGAAAGGAAAAGGGATTCAATCAAGGAAACAAAGGATAGTGCTAATGGCTTTTGGGGAATAGCCTTTAAAAACTTTTCTTGAAAAATGCTTCTTTGTAAACAGTTTTTCAAATAGTTTTCAGAAGGTTTTAAAAACTTTTGCCCAGTCTGGTAACCTTCTGCTCTGATACCAAATGTAACACCCCACCTCCGCTAGGGTCACTCACAAGGAAATGCACTAGCTTTGGAAGGGCGTTAAACGAGGTAAACATGCATAAAGATATCACAAGACAGAACATATAAAACAGCGGAAGTAAAACAAATTTCATTACCTTATAAAATAATAAGGTCTAAAACCTTTTTACATCAGAATACATCAAAACTTGTCTTGCAATAGTAAAGAAGCATAAACCATTTCATAAATTATTCCCCAAGTAAAATAGTAAAGTAGCCATAGCCAATAAAAGTCCAAGCCATCCATGATGACCTTCAAGCAGAAGAGGTCCGAACTATCAACAGTATTTCCTCCCTGTAACCAAGGGGGAAACGGAAGACAAGAAGCGAAAGAAAATGGGGTCAGTCATAAAGACTGGTAAGCCCTATCTACTATCAGTATATAAACTAGTAAAGTTAAATGGCATGAGGAACTGAGATGAACATAAGTATGATGACAAGATAGATAAGCTAAACCAAAATAACAGGATGAACTACTGTACCAAGATAAAAAAGTGTGTCATGATAAACTACGGTGTCAAGATAAGTCAAGGTATCACATCGTCAGGTTTCTACCAAGTACAATATCGCAAGGTATCTATCATGTATATTCGATCTGCACCTCCCGTACTAGTATCCCGGCCCGTGTCATGTGTTAACTATGAATGTCTCTTGCCCAATGTCATGTAATGGTCCATGTCATCCTAATATATCGTATATGTAGGTTTCCTGATTCGTATGATTCTTTCCATGCATAAGATCAGTCCTTTGTCGTTGGCCGTACGGGTCTTTCTTATGTAAATCTATACCACTTCGTCGTAGTTCCATGATCCTTGAGATCGTTTTGGACTGTCCCCCTAGATCTGGTTATGTTTTCATACCATGAACTATCACGCGCTCAAATAGGATTTATGCCACCTAGGACCACTAGGGATTATGCTACCTAATGAACGTTTTCGTATCTCGGTTTGTGTTTTAAGCCACCTAGGACTACTAGGGATTATGCCACCTGTCAACCACGCCCTTTGTCCCACGTATGAATCGTGAATCGTTTTCCATGTCTAGACGCACATGTATCTCAATGTGCTATCCGAGTTCCGTGCTAGGGCAAATCAAGAAATACGGAACTCGGTCGGGAGCTTTAAGTCATCTACTGATGCAGATATCAAGGTCTGTTTTTATATCCGTGGCTATGGTCCCACGTGACCCCTCCCTCAACTACTGAAAGGCAATCCAAGAAAAATCATGTATGAGAACTACATCCCGGCCCCACTATAGCCCCACTTTCCTATGGGACAACCTCACCCATGACTCGATAGCAAGAACATGGTCTGTTGGGAGTTCTCTGCCTTTCCGTTCGTACATGATTGACTAAAGATGGTAGGTAGTCGGCGACGTGCTATCCAGGACAATAATCAAGTATCGCCGACTCCATGCTAATCCATCCCAGTCTTTAGGTCGCTCGCATAGCAACCAAGGCATACTCTTGGCTCTTCTACCGCAGACCTTAACCTCTGTGAGGCCGGGTTTCATGGACCATCTGCCACCTCACAGAGGGATACCAAGAGTACCCTCACATGCCCTGAAGCTACCGCTTTGCCACCCAGTTCGCTGGAGCTTTTTATCCAAGTCAGATAAGTTGCTCCTCCTCGTATACTAAGCGATGACCTACCGTATCAGGTTAATCATCTATTTATGAACTAGTCCCATGTCCTTGGCTAGGAATTATTACTTAGTTATTCTTAACTAAGGTTTACCACTTAGCTTCTTTTCCCGTTATCCTTGATTAACTGCAATTTTCAACCTAGTCCCCTGAGCTTGGGTTTTGTCAAATGGGTTAAGTGTTGTCATTCAAGTTCATGACTTAACCCGCCCACGAATCATGTCAAGGTTGGCTAAGTACTCAAGTTCAAGGCTTAGCCCAACAAGTTGGTTAAGTGTACCAAGAAGCTCATGACTTAACCCTATCAAGTCAAATTGGTTAAGTATTTATTTGTCTTAACCCTATCAGATTATTGTGTTAGATTGATTAAGCATAGATTATCTTAATCCCATCAGATTATCGAGTCGGCTTGGTTAAGTATGGGTTAGCTTAACCCCATCCACTAATCGTATTACAATGGTTGTATATTTAAATGGTCTTGTGACTTAACCTTATCAGGTCTGCATATTAGATTGGTTAATTATACCTTACTTAACCTCATCAAATCCTCATGTATAATTGGTTAAGTATAAGTTACTTAACCCCATTAAATTTATCATGTTAAGTTGGTTAAGTATCGGTTACTTAACCTCATTGAATTACCAAGTTTAGATTGGTTAAGTGTTTAACTTAACCCCATCGAATTACCGTGCTTATATTAGTTAAGTGAAGGTTACTTAACCCCATCTAATTACCGTGTTTAGATTAGTTAAGTCTAAGTTACTTAACCCCATCTAATTACCAAGTCGGATTAGTTAAGTGTAAATTACCTAACCCCACCGAATTTACCGTGTTAGATTAGTTAAGTATGGATTACTTAACCCCATCTAATTACCAAGTCGGATTAGTTAAGTGTAAATTACTTAACCCCATCCCCTAATTGTCTTATATGGTTAAGTGTCGTTAAGGAACCAAGTCCGGTTTAACTTAACCTACCCATTCGTGTCATATCGGTTAAGTGTCATTAATCAAAATTACTTAACCTTTTCATGTGGCATTAATTAGATTAATGCACCCCAACCTCTCACATTAGACTTTGTTGTGGTTACTAGTTAAGCCGGGCGGGTCCGGGTAGATTTACACCACAACCTAGTCCAACCTAGGGTTTTAAGTGCTATGTGACCAACTACTCACATTGGGTCCTATTGTTTGTAGCCACTAGTTAAGCCGGGCGGGTCCGGGTAGATTTATGCTACAAACTTAACCCAACCTCGAGTTGGCCACTTTCGTGTTTGGTCTAGTGTCATATTACACTTACAACCCATACACGTCTAGGTTTCAAGTTCCATGTTCATAGCCAAAATTACATGTTGTCATGTTTATACCAATTTGCCCCAAGTCGTGTTTCATGTCATTAAAGTTTACCCATAATGTAACCCCAACGCTTTTAAACTCGCATATACATTCGCAACAACGCAAAATTAATTTAAGAAGGAACTTGGCGAAAGCATGACAAAAAGGGTATAAGGCCACAAGTTAATCATGGTGACATATGAGGCATAAATGTGTTCATTAACTTGCATGTTACATTGTTAAGCCTCAAAAACATGCATAACCCCAAAACTTAGCATATAGGTGAATCATGGTGATAGATGACATAGAAAAATGGCTAGTAGTTCGCATATAGCATTCTATGCAAGCTAACTTAAGGGATAAGAGATTTTTTATGTTGCATAATGCAACATTTCAACATAAAGCTTATAGCTTTTAGCCCACAAAGTCAAGGTGATAACTTTACGAATATGCATAGGATAAATCTACACATAACATGTTAGTTTCTAAGCATGTAACCTACTCAAGTTCAAACCCAAAACTTGCAACATGAACATTTAACTTCATAGTTAATATCTAAGAGTAGGAGGGGGCTTACAATGCTATGAAGGCACAAATCAATATATAAAAAGATTGAGACGAAGCCACACTAGCAAAAACCCCAAATCAATAAGCTCCAATAAAACCCTTGAGAAAATAATAAGAAAGATCCTTGCTTTGATGAAGATTTGCCTTGAAATCAAGTTTAGAAGCTCTCATATGAACATAGAAACTCTCATACACTCATATGATCATGTAATCTCTCATGTGAATGAAGATAGAATTTATGACAAGAGGATGGAGGCCATGACTAAACATTTTGGCATAGTTTAGTTGTAGGATCAATTTATGAGAGTTTTAGATTAGGTTAGGGGTCTTTTTATAGAAGATTAGGATAGTTTAGGCCGTAGGATAAACCCTAGTTTAGATCCTAGCCATCTAAATCCATCACAAGCCAACAAACTAGACCCAAAGCATGTCTTGGGGAAGAAGTCAAGCGTAGGAGCCATTTAGGACCGTTAGATCAACCCTAGAGTCAATCTGGACCATCAAAACTCATCTCGGGCCTCAAAAATGGGTTCTGGGCCACCCCAGGCCGACCAGGTTGACCTGTACAGGGGGGAAGTCGACACTACATTCGACACAAGGGGGGCAGGTCGACTTGGGTGTCGACACTACAGTCGACAAGGGTTAGTCTGCCAGAAAGTCTGCTGAAATCTTGTTTTGGCCATATCTTGGTCATACAGACTCCGATTTTCGAAAACTCAGACTCTATTTCGCGTATTTTTCCGAGACGAACGCAATGGTGATGTCCATTTTACATAATTCTAATTTTAAAATTTAATTCTGCCTTGATTTCTTGTATTAACGTGTTGTTAAAATTCGGGTTGTTCCAATGACGGCCATACTTTTAGTTTTAATTCTGATTTAGGGTTTGAGTCTATGGGTCTTTTTATAGAGTTATGAATTAATTTAAGCCGTCGGATGATTTTAGGGTTAATCAAAACCATTCAATCATGACAGGGTGACAAGTCAGCCCTAATGACTCAACAAGGAGTTAGAAAGGACTCAACAACATGGGTCAGCCTGAACCAGAAAGCTGTGCAGGCTTTTGCCTCGGCCTGGGCGCACTTGGCAGGTGCGCCAGTGTTAATTTGTACTGGCGCACTTCCCAAGTGCGCCAGTGCATTTTTTCCTTTTGCCACCAATCTTTATTCATCCATAACTCCTTCATCCGGTCCATGTTTCCTACAAACTCGGACTCTATTTCAACCAGAATTCCGAGACGAACACAATGGCGCAACCCAATCCCCATAATTCTTACGCCTGAGATTAATTATTCTTTATTTTAGTTAATTCGATTATTCAAAAATCTAGGGTGTTACATTTCCTGCGCAGTCAAGCAATGAGAAATGAGGTTATATTGGACATCATCAATATAAGAATACAAAGTTTGAATAGAACGAGAATTAAATCCGATATCGTTCTTATTGACGATATCATAACCATTGATAATAGTATCCCAACATTTAATATCAACAGATTTTAAATATAATTACATTTCTAATTTCCAATATAAAAAGTCTGTACCATTGAAAATAAATGGAATACGACGGGACTGATTCTCAAAAGACTGACAACTAGGATCCATGATTCTAGGGTTAAAGAACACCAAGCTCTGATACCACTTGGTGTCTCTATTAACGAGGAATTTTAAGCACCCCGGTGGCCACCAAAGATACCTCAGAAACTGGTTTCACGTTCTGCCTCTCGACACAGAAAACCACCCACGGGCATGTAGGGGCAAGAGTCAATACGTCGTCACACGATCATACAACGAGAACCCCTTATCATGCTGTTAACTTAAACCAGCTCTGATACCACTTGTTGGATCTAGATTAACCCTAGAGGAGGGGTGAATAGGGTTTATCACAGCTTATTGCTGAACTAAAATTCTATAGGATATGAAATAATAAACAGATCACAGAATGCAGTAGAAATAAAAAGCAGAAAGGAAATAACACACAAAGATACCCAGTTTCGGCAAAACCTTGCCTACTGCTGCATTCCTAAGATTTCTACTAGGTGATAGAATAGATCCCGCTTACAAGACCATGTAAACTCGCACTCCTTGCTCCTGAACTAACCCTACGCTCAAAACCCTAGACTGGTTGATATCCTCTCGACCAGATTTTCCCGAATTACAAACCGTAATCCGTAACCCTAAATTTTACAAACTCTAGTAAACTGCCAGTTAAACACCTAACTGGTTTCCCCTAAATTTTTACAGATTTCTAGAAACTGTTTTGGACAATTTACAAGACAGATTTGAAAAAAAATACAAAATAAATAATTAAAAAACCCTAGGACCTAAAATAAGTATCATCCCCTTTTAAACTTGTCTTAGCCAAATTAGAAACAAGCCGGGCCCTTTTGTAATTCAATTGCCCGATCTCTCTAGGAAACAAAATATGGTGGCGGCTCACTAGGGTTTCAATGAAATCGTCCCCAAGTTGGCTCCAAATTGAATCATGGCATCTGAAAGTAAATTATCTCTGACGGTTCTTGTCTGTTGATGCTCTCTTGCTCACGATTTAGGCCTTTTCTCTCTCCCGAGATCGAAACAGTGAGTGATTTGAATTTTATTGCTTTGAAAAGCTTGCGAGTTGTTAGTTGGTTTTTATTATTGATTGCCTATGATGAATCTGTGTGTAGAATGTATATAGGATAATCGAAACCCTAATAACACTCTGATTTCGCCATAATGACTTGGCCTGGTTTTCTTGAGTATTTCCCTTTTTGAAAAATCTTGACTTTGAGTAATTAGTGGATGAGTTTCTGGACATTCAATGATTCTCTAATTTGAATTTTGCCCCTTGCATGAATAATTTGTTGCTTGATTCACAATCGGTTTCTACAGCAATTTCTGTGACTTTCTTCAAGTTATTTTCTGATTTCTTGCCAAATATTGTATGCTGAAAATCTGGAAAAATGTTTTGCCCAAAAACCGATTTCTTATCCAGACATGAATTGATATATCTGCAAATTAATTTATTGACAAAAACATGCTATCCAAGATGCTGTAATACTGGAAGTTAAATCTCCATATCTTGCCATAAAGACCACTGTAATTTTTGCATTTCTGGAAAAATCGAATCAAATGATTTTCTAAAATAATGTTTGCCAAATCTAGAAACATGTTTGAGTATGTCATACATGATTTACTTGAAGCAATTGCCAAACATATTGACACAAAAAATTTGCACTTGCCATAAAAACAAACTGCCTTGAATTCTCACTGATTTGTTACCTTTAGTTGCATCTTAATTAACCTGATTCCCTTGGCCTTGTTTTTGATTTGTACTTGCCAAAAATGACATTGCTGGAAATTTCCTTTGAATCATTCTTGGAATCTCATTTCAAAGTGAATGCTTGTATATCCAGAATTGATCATACTAATATCCTCCATTTTTCTTTGAATGCTCCATTTGTGTGTGGATTTCCCTGACCTTTTGCTGATTCACACAGAGTTAATTTTTGCATGCTTGTATTTGACATTTTGTTTCCATGATTCCTTAACTGCCATGCATGTTTTAGTCATGTAGTGGCGCATGCATATGTACATGCAATTTTGAGTTTTATCAGCACCACTGTTCCTATACAAACTGAATTGAATAAATCCTGCTCCAATATGTCATTGCTGTCAAAAAAATGATCTAGAGTTAGCTCATGACTGTGATCACAATCCATGCTGATTCCTCGACTTGTTATATATGCTTGCAGTTTGTTTATTCATTGTTTCATGCTACTATCATGTTGTTGCATCATTGTAGACTAGTTTTTGACCATATGCACATGAGCTATTTGTATGCAATTAACACTTTGCCATGCTCCCTTTTGGTTGAGCTTGCTGAACCACCACTTGCTTGCTTGTACCATCCTGCTTGTCATGTTTAAACTATTCACTTGAATACGTCATAACTGAAATGCTTTTATCATCTAGTTTTGACATGCACATGCACTTGTATATTTCATTTGTAATTGAAGATCTGTGATGACACGTATCCTTGCTGCTTCATAGTGTTTTCATGCACCATTTACATGTTCACCTATTTGTGCATGTTGATCCATGCTACTTCATTTGTCTATGATTTTCCTGAAGTTTGTTGATGCTTTGTTGTGAGTGTACACTGTGTTGGGCCTTGTATGGTTTGACCAGAAAAGCTTATGTTTGTTTGTGCTCGACCACTTAGCTTGAAACAAAACCTTGATTGTGCACTTGCACATTTGAATCCCCTTACTCGACTAGTTTGTGCCAAAAGCTACACTTTGTTGTTTGCTTAGACTTGCTGCATGATTCATGCTGACTTAACATTGCAGATGCTCCATATGATTGTTGTGCTGACCATGTTGACCTGTATGTGTATATATATATATATATGTACATGTATGTGTGTATATATATATGTATATATATATATATATGTTTGTGTGTGTCTATTCGAATATATATATCAGCAGACCGCTACACTGTGTTGTGGCTATTCAGAATCAACTGGTTCTGATCAGCAAACCGGTGTAGTGTGTTGCAGCTGATCAGTGGGTACTAGAAATATATACATATCAGATCAAGTCATGAAAAATGATGAGAAACACACCAGAAAACTGAGGCAAATAAAATTTTAAAAATAAATTCAAATTTGCATGTATTCAGTTTTTATTTCTATTGTATTGTACTGTGTGTGTGTTTTATGTGACAGGTAAACAGGTGATGACTGGACTGTCTGAACTGAAAGCTGCGAAAACAGAAGACAAGAAGACAGAAGGCAGAAAACAAGAACAACATGTTTAACAGTGAAAGTGTATGTAGTTGAGCCTGTGAATGTATAACTGAAAATGTATAATCGAAAGAGTGTTGTAGGAGCTGTGAATGAAAAAGAATATTGTACTGATATTTGTAACAAACAAGTTTGAATGAAATAAAATGTTATTTTATTGTGTTCAAACAAACTTTTCTATCGTATTTAATTTATTTACAAGTACAATATCATGTGTAATATCTGTGAATGTGTACAAATAGTGGAGTCATATAATTTGTACTGTTTGAATGTAGAAATATAATATTGTATTTAAATAAAATACTGTGTGAATATATGAAATTCTGTACAGTTGTATTCTATTTAAATATAAATATTATTCTCCTGTCTGTGATGTTGTATAACAGTACAATAACAAACATATTTAAAATAATATTTATTTGGTTGTTATCATCGAACAAAAATCATATAATTGTGTATACAACTACGTTATATACAACAATAAGTATATCCCTCCACAGGAAGTTGACAGGCTCCACGATCAATTTGTAAATCTGCAGCAGGGAGAGATGACTATTTCAGAATATGTGCGGAAGTTCGAGGAACTTTCCCGCTACGCTCCAGAGCTAGTTCAGGAACCAGTGCAGAAGAACAAGAGGTTTATCGATGGCCTCTCCAAAAAGTATCTGAACAGGGTCACTGCTCACATCAAGCTCCCCTTCAATGAAGTGATCGAGATGGCTAACCGTTATAAGGATAATGATAGGAATGCACAGCAGGAGCGTGAAAAGAATCAGAACAACAACAAAAGAAAGCAAGTTGACAGGAAAGCAGTGGCGATCGATTCTTCTACTTCCAAGCCCCAAGGGAAAAAGAAGAGGGACAAATCTAAGGTGAAATGCTTCAATTATCAGAAGATGGGGCATTTTGACTATGAATGCCTAGCCCCGAAGAAACCTAGAAGAAATGAGTCTGGACTGAGTCAGAACCGCAGTCAGAATTCAAGGAACACTTAGGAGTGCTTTAATTGCCATAAGACTAGGCCCTTTATCAGAAATTGTCCTCTGCTCAAGAAATCTGAAGTAGAACATGTCTATGATGGAGCTGCTGCATCGGCTTCTTCCGAAGGAGCAGGTAAACCGGATGTTTTAGGAGGTACTCTTAATATTAAGAACATTCCTATTAAAATATTGTTTGACACTGGTGCATCAAGAAGTTTCATTTCTAATGACACTATTAAAAAGCTTAAATTGAAACCAAGAAAACATAAAGAACCAATTAGAGCCCATAGTCCGATAGGAGGTTCACTTATTCTCGACCAGTATTGTAGAGTGCCTGTTTCTTATTCTTACTTCCAATTCCCTTTTAATTTGATTATCATGAATTTCTCCGGGTATGATATCATACTTGGAATGGATTGGCTAACGAAGTTTGAGGCTGAGGTACTATGCGCTGAAAGAGTAGTCGGAATTAAAACCAAATTCAGAGATATTATTGCTATTCCATGCCACGGCTCTGCCACAGATAGTAAAGAATTTTGGTCTTCTCTAGAAATCACTCCTGCTTCTATTGAGGATATTCTGGTCATTAGAGATTATGCGGATGTGTTTAAAGAATTTGACAGCTTACCTCCGCGCAGAGAAATCGCCTTCAGGATTGACTTAGTTTTGAATGCAAGGCCCGCTGTACACCCTATTCGGAGAATGACACTGAAAGAAAAAGAGGAGTTGAGCAATCAAACTAAGCATCTTTTGTGGAAGGGTCTGATTAGGCCTAGGTTCTCAAGCTGGTGTGCAGCAGTGGTGTTTGTCCCAAAGTCAGACGGTACCCTCATGCTATGTGTGGACTACCGTGACCTAAATAAGCAGACACTGAAAAATAAATATCCACTGCCACGCATTGATGATCTGTTGGACCGCTTGAATGGAGCACGAGTATTCTCTAGGATGGACCTAGGTACAGGTTTTCATCAACTGCGCATTGCCGAAGAATGTGTGCCTTTGACAGCTTTCAAAGGGCCAGACTTATTTTATGAATGTCTAGTAATGCCCTTCGGCTTATGCAACGCTCCAGCATACTTCGTTGATCTGATGAATAGAGTATTCCATTATGATTTAAATAAATTCGTGCTGGTGTTCATCGATGACATACTGATCTTTTCTAAAACCACTACTGAACATGAAAAGCATCTGAAAGAAGTCAAATTCTCCAAATGCATATTTCGGCAAGATGAGGTGAAATTCCTCGGTCATGTTGTATTAAAGGAACACTACACCATATCAGCGAATTTGACATGCCAGGGATGCGAAGATTTGATACGGCTTAAAGACGTATCAAATTTAATATAGCTCATAGTCGTACCAAATTTCACTTGCTACACCTCAACCGATCTGCACCTCACACACTCCCTAAAATCTAACCGTAGATCTTCAAAGCTTCGGATTGTTTCCTTTGATACAACTTCAACCCATATCAAATCCTCATTGTATTTTTTGCCCGCTACGCTATTAAAACAAAGATGCCAAATTTATTGGCGGGCACGGGAAATAATTTTTTGGCCGCTTCTTTTATAATTATCTTCTGTCTCTCAATTTCCTTTCCCGTCTCCTCCTTCTCGATGAAAACCATACGAAATTAAAATCCACCCTCTCCCTCAGTAAGATTCATTACGGCTAATAAAGAAACGTTTGTTACTGCTTTCATTTAAAAAACCCTAACCCTTGGCCTTTATGTGGTTTCGTTACCTAAGTCACCTTAGTTTTTGATATGTTACATCTCCTTATTGAAGCGTTTCGGCAGAATAAATATGTGCTTCCATGAGAAAAGGTTAGATTTTACATTTGTTTTGTGATTTCATATATAATTCGAGCTAAATTCGATCATTCTTTGCTGAACTCGATTAGTCTTTTTACATTTTTCTTGTTCCGTTGGATATCTCAAAGGATTGTCAACTGAGGAAGACGTCAAACAAGCTTCTAAATGGATTGTGTATACCATGAGGTAATTATATGATTTTCAGTTTATTTCATAGTCCCTTTGTAAATGGGCTTATGAAACCATAAATTTATAGCATTGTTATATATTGGTATAGTTTATTGATAGTTGTGTAACTATGAACTAATATTAATAATTGTGTAATTATTTCTAAACCGAAAAATGGGAAAACAGAGTTGGCTAATGCGAGTTGAACCTAACATTAGAATCTTTGTGATTTTGATATTATAAGGTGAGATGAAAATGGGAAAGCAATAGCAAGTTACCAGCAGAAGCTTACACGGAAATTCTTAAGAGAAAAGGTTCATTATATTATAAGATGCTACTTTTATTAATTAAAAAAAGCTAATTGTTTATGAGTACTAGTTTGCTTTTATTATATTTCTTCAAGAAATTGAAAAATTAAAATATTTGGTACTAGTTTGCCAAAATGGAGATCTGAAGAGTCATCTTAAAGGAATCAAATTTCTTTGTACTTATTTTTTTTATATACAAGGATATTGTTATGATATGTTTGATGTTTGAGCTGAATATCAAATATTATTTAGTTTCAACATTTGAACAAACAGCTGCTAAGCTAAGAATTTATTGAAATGTAAATGAAATTTTATGATAATATTAGTATAGATTTTATTCACTATCTGTGCTTCTATCTTTCCATAACCATTCCCACTTTAGGCATCTTTGTGCCAAACAAGTCAATTTTGTTGTTGAACATGCACAAAATTAGTATATGAAAGAGCAACCATGAACATAATAATTTAATTTGCCAAACTCTTAGTCACCATTTACTGGGTATTCCTCTCTACCACATTATTAATCTGTAATATCTTAGTAGTTTAATACCGCAATTTTCAGTTATTTATTTTGTTCTATGCATTATTAGGGACCAGTACCGGGTGCACCAATTTAACAAGGTTGAGATGTTCGTCTTTTGTTTACCTGAAGAAAGCGAATCATACCATGACGAACTTATTATAATTGAAGATGAACTCTTTACACCCTTGGGTCTGTGTTGACCTGCTTTTTAGTCAAGGCAGTCACACATGGAATCTCTGATCAACAATATGCTCGAGTATTGGAAGCATCGTCAGAAGACAGGCAGCAATTTGGTCAAAATCGCATCACACGAACGGCCCGAATCTCCTATTAGACGATCTTTTTTGGGACTGAAAACAACGATTAAGGAGCTGTGCTTAGTAACTCTTGTAGATCTCTGAATTATCTTCAGTTTGAGCTTTGGTTTGGCTCAATCAGACCTACGGTTTGAAAGTTATGCCGGATTCCATGAACGCGTGCAGAACTGGGAACTTGGAATCTGGAATTGGCATAACCCATTCGGATCGGATATACGGATCAGATCGGAGCACAGAAGACCTGACCCGCCTGAAGTATTTTACAATGAAGTGCTTCCAGTCTTCGGATCGGAGACATCACCTCGGTTCGGATCGGCTAAAGGAAGACCCGATCCGCTTGAAGCTCCTTCTACTCGTCAAGCCCACTTGGCTTTGGACACTCCGGTTCGGATCGGATGGAGTACCGATCCGACCACCTTTGACCTGCTGTCGCACTTCAGAATTGACCTATTCTTGTGGCACCATTTCCTCTTATTCTCATGGATCAAACTTCACTTGTCTCCACACGATCCGAAGACCACTTCTTCCCCTTTCTCCGAGATGACCACTCTACCCTCCATGTGGCCCATCCGAACCGGACCGCTTCAGGGCCTGGCAAGGCCCCCCTACACCTATAAATACACCATCACATGGCAGTTTCAAGGGACTTTTTGACGGCTCCAACACTTGGCCTCCTTTATAAACAAGCAAGGACATTGCTCATCACTTTAACACGAGGAATTCGTGTATAAATTCATTCTCTAATCTCCGCTTCTTCATTGTAACACAAGGCTATTGTGTATAAACCGTAAACAAACAACATTGTAATAACTTCTTAGGATTTAAGAAACTATAAAGTGGACGTAGGCTTGGATTGAGCTGAACCACTATAAAATTTCGTGTGTCTCCTCTTATTTTACTGCATTTGATTTGTGATAGTGAGGTTTTCACATCGAATTTGGGTGTTAGGCCTAGATTTCGGTCTAACATTTTGGCGCGCCAGGTAGTGGGGCACACGACAACTTCAACTTCGTCTTGGATTATTTGGTTATTGGATCGATGGCTAAGCGAAAGGTTTCCCGTGTTGAAGGCGAAGGGACGAGAAATGAGGCAAGCCATGAAGCTTCCTCACATGAAAATCCGTCAGCATACTTGACGCGAGAAGAGATGGATGGCGTTCTCACCGAATTGAGAGCCCAAATGGCAAGGCAAGATGATCTCCTTAGGAAGCAACAGGAGATGATCGACTAATTCTTCGCTCGGATGGAAGGAAGGCCGAGCAACAGCGTACAACTAATGGGAAATGGAATAGAATCAGCCCCAGCAGCAGTTGTAAACCGGATCGGTTCGGATCCGATCCGAACCGAGGGCTAAAATTTGAATCCAACGCAGATGGAAATAGAGGGCATTCCCCACCTGGTCGGTTCGGACCCGATCCGAACAGCAACCCTACATGAGCTTGACGGCAGCAACCTCCCCTTTGGAAATTAAGACTTCGCTCCGGCTCGACCTACATCCGCTCCGGTTCGGATGAACAACCAGGCACCAATTCCAGCTCAATGGCAACAGGAAACTTCTCGGAACAGAGGGCCAGAACCGGGTCGGATCGGAATATCTGACCCGAACCATGCGCATCACTATGAATTTCCTCACTTCTCCGAGCCACAACATGGAGGCACCTCGGAATCGAACCGAATGGCCTTCGAAGCTCCCCGTGCACTTCCACACTCTACTAGATTCAACGATGCGGGCACCAGCTCTGACCTTAGCAGCTTGCAATGGCTCTTTGAAGGCGATCGGCTCGCCAATCTCATTGAATGACTCTCTAGAGGTCACACTTATCAGAATGGCATGGATGATGTCAATCACAACCCATTCACTCAGGAAATCAGGAATTCCCGCAATCCACCAGATTTTAAACTTCCGCAACTAGAGCCCTACAACGGCAGGACGGATCCTACCGTGCACCTGATGCGCTACAAATGTCATATGGAAGTTCAATCAGCATTGGAAAATGTCATGGCAAAATGCTTCCCTCTCTTTTTGACCGATATAGCAGCTATGTGGATTCAGTAGCTGGAATTAGAATCGATCAACAGCTGGAACATGTTGGTCGCTCGCTTTATCGAATAGTTTTGGGTCCACATTGCCCGACCCAAGAATGTAATGTCACTAACTACAATCAAGCAGAGGCCCAGAGAAACTCTACGCTCATTTTTGGAACGGTTCAACGTTGCAGCAGCATTTGTTGATCGACCTGAACCATCTATGGTATTGATGGCGGTAGTATCCGGCGTTTTGGACAACTCGGAGTTCAAAAAATCCTTATACCGAGACACACCACGAAATCTCAGCGAATTCTATTTTGAATCGGATAAATTTCTGCATGAAGAAGACGCAACGTCCAAAAAGAAAATTCTCGATGTTAACATGCTCAAAGACGGAGAACCGTCTGATTCTAGTAAAGGCAAAGGAAAAGCTGCCGTCAAGAACGCCCACAACGCTCAGCCCCAGAGAGGGCCCAGTTATGAAAAGTACACCGAACTCAACTCAACTTTGACTGACATCTACATAAACACGAACGGTGACATCTCCTATCCAAAGCCTCCCAGGAGGGAGCCATCGCAAAGAGAACGCGATTCTGGAAAATACTTCATGTTTCATTATATTGACGGTCATGACACAAATGACTGTAGGCACTTGCGAGATTTGATTGAGGAATGGGTTAGACGTGGAGAGCTACCCGAATATGTGAAACAACCAACAGCGCCTGCACCTGCGCTACCTCCAACTGCTCCCCGGAGAGGGAATGACCCTGGATCGAGCTCTCGTGGGCTCATCATCAACTGATCTGGATTGGATCACTCTGCATTTTCAGCATCTCTTAGGATTTAAGATATGTCTCCTTGCTTTCTTTAGGTTTTCCGATTGGCTAAATCGGAGTACACACGTTCGGGGATATGATTTAGCTCCAAAGCGTGCTCTGCACTCGATGGCAAACCAATCAGGATTTGCTTTGGTTTTGTACTTTGAATTGAATAAGGAAGGATTTTCCGAGTATGGATTGGCGATTTAAGTGTCTTGTCAGGTTGTGGCAGGATTCTCAATCTCAATTAAAGTATGGCTTATACTTATCTCGGACCCCTAAGCATGGATTATGCCTAGGGACAGACGGTCTTGTCAGGTTTTGGCAAGCATAGCTCTATCCCGACATGAGTATGGATTGTACTCACTAGGATGCTTAATTATGGATTATACTCTGAAACGACGAACGATCTTGTCAGAATTGGGCAAAGGAACTCAATAAAACTTGAGTATTACTTTTGCTCGGATTGAACTTCATGGTATGGCTTATACCCGGAAGGATAGGTCCATCGCCAGGTTTTGGCAGGATGATTCGAACGTCCCTCGAGTATGGTTCATGCTCAAACAAACGCCCAAGCATGGTTTATGCTCGAAAGTATAATCAGTTTTGTCAGGATTTGACATACCTTTTTTCTCTCTTTTCTTCGCAGGTATGGATTATACTTGCAGCTGGCAGGCCCGGCGTGGCCTTGGATTTCTTAGATTATCCAGAACACATCTTCCTTCAACCAGCAAGATATGTTTTGGGGGGAAAATGTTGACCCGCTTTTTAGTCAAAGCAATCACACATGGAATCTCTGATCAACAATATGCTCGAGTATTGGAAGCATCGTCATAAGACAAGCAACGATTTGGTCGAAATCGCATCACAAACAAAGAAAGGCCGGAAACTCCTATCAGACGATCTTTTTTGGGCCTCAAATCAGCGATTACAAAGCTTTGCTTAGTACGTCTTGTAGATCTCTGAATTATCTTCAGTTTGAGCTTTGGTTTATCTCAATCGGACTTACGGTTTGAAAGTTATGCCCGTTTCCGTGAACGCGTGCAGAACTGGGAACTTGGAATCTGGAATTGGCATAACCCATTCGGATCGGATATACGGATCGGATCGGAGCACAGAAGATTTGACCCGCTTGAAGTATTTTACAATGAAGTGCTTCCAGTCTTCGGATCGGAGACATCACCTAGTTTCGGATCGGCTAAAGGAAGATCTGATCCGCCTGAAGCTCCTTCTACTCGTCAAGCACACTTGGCTTTGGGCACTCCGGTTCGGATCGGATGGAGTACCGATCCGACCCCCTTTGACCTGCTGTCGCACTTCAGAATTGACCTATTCATGTGGCACCATTTCCTCCTATTCTCATGGATCGAACTCCACCTATCTCCACATGATCCGAAGACCACTTCTTCCCCTTTCTCCGAGACGACCTCTCTACCCTCCATGTGGCCCTTCCAAACCAGACCGCTTCTGGGCGGGGCACGGCCCCTCTACACCTATAAATACACCATCACATGGCAGTTTCAAGGGACTTTTTGGCGACTCCAACACTTGGCCTCCTTTATAACCAAGCAAGGACTTTGCTCATCACTTTAACACGAGGAATTCATGTGTAAATTCATTCTCTAATATCCTCTTCTTCATTGTAACACAAGGCTATTGTGTATAAACCGCAAACAAACAACATTGTAATAGCTTCTTAGAATTTAAGAAACTATAAAGTGGACGTAGGCTTGGATTGAGCCGAACCACTATAAAATTTCGTGTGTCTCCTCTTATTTTACTGCATTTTCTGCATTTGATTTGTGATAGTGAGGTTTTCACATCGAATTTGGGTGTTAGGCCTAGATTTCGGTCTAACATTTTGGCGCGCCAGGTAGTGGGGCAACTGACAACTTCTACTTCTGCTTCGATTATTTGGTTATTTGATCGATGGTTAAGCGAAAGGTTTCCCGTGTTGAAGGCAAAGGCACGAGAAATGAGGCAAGCGATGAAGTTTCCACACATGAAAACCCATCCGCATACTTGATGCGAGAAGAGATGAATGGCGTTCTCACCGAATTAAGAGCTCAAATGGCAAGGCAAGATGATCTCCTTAGGAAGCAACAGGAGATGATCAACCAATTCTTCGCTCAGATGGAAGGAAGGCCGAGCAACATCATACATCTCATGGGAAGTGGAATAGAATCAGCCCCAGCAGCAGCTGTAAACCAGATGGGTTCGGATCCGATCCGAACCGAGCGCTAAAATTTGAATCCAACGCAGATGGAAATGGGGGGCATTCCCCACCTGGTCGGTTCGGACCCAATCCGAACAGCAACCCTACATGAGCTTGAGGGCGGCAACCTCCCCTTTGGAAATCAAGACTTCGCTCTAGCTCGACCTACATCCGCTCCGGTTCGGATGAACAACCAGGCAGCAATTCCAGCTCAATGGCAACAGGAAACTGCCCGGAACAGAGGGCCAGAACCGGGTCGGATTGGAATATCTGACCCGAACCATGCGCATCACTATGAATTTCCTCACTTCTCTGAGCCACAACATGGAGGCACCTCGGAATCGAACCGAATGGCCTTCGAAGCTCCCCGTGCACTTCCACACTCTACTGGATTCAACGATGCGGGCACCAGCTTTGACCTTAGAAGCTTGCAACAGCTCTTTGAAGGCGATCGGCTCGCCAATCTCATTGAACGACTCTCTAGAGGTCGCACTTATCAGAATGACATGGATGATGTCAATCACAACCCATTCACTCAGGAAATCAGGAATTCCTGCAATCCACCAGATTTTAAACTTCCACAACTGGAGCCCTACAATGGTAGGACGGATCCTACCGTGCACCTGATGCGCTACAAACGTCATATGGAAGTTCAATCGGCATCGGAAAATGTCATGGCAAAATGCTTCCCCCTCTTTTTGACTGATAAAGCAGCTATGTGGATTCGGCAGCTGGAATATGAATCGATCAACAGTTGGAACATGTTGGTCGCTCGCTTTATTGAACAGTTTCGGGCCCACAATGCTCGACCCAAGAATGTAATGTCACTAACTACAATCAAGTAGAGGCCATGAGAAACTCTGCGCTCATTTTTGGAACGGTTCAACGTTGCAACAGCATCAGTTGATCGATCTGAGCCATCTATGGTATTGATGGCGGTAGTATCCGGTGTTTTGGACAACTCGGAGTTCAAAAAATCCTTATACCGAGACACACCACGGAATCTCAGCGAGTCCTATCTTGAATCGGATAAATTTCTGCGTGAAGAAGATGCAACGTCCAAAAAGAAAATTCTCGATGTTAACAAGCTCAAAGATGGAGAACCGTCTGATTCTGGTAAAGGCAAAGAAAAAGCTGCCGTCAAGAACGACCGCAACGCTCAGCCCCGGAGAGGGCCCAGATATGAAAAGTACACCGAACTCAACTCAACTTTGACTGACATCTACATAAACACGAACGGTGACATCTCCTATCCAAAGCCTCCCAGGAGGGAGTCATCGCAAAGAGAACGCGATTCTGGAAAATACTGCATGTTTCATGATATGGACGGTCATGACACAAATGACTGTAGACACTTACGAGATTTGATTGAGGAACGGGTTAGACGTGGAGAGCTACCCGAGTATGTGAAACAACCAACAGCGCCTGCACCTGCGCTATCTCCACCTGCTCCCCGGAGAGGGAATGACCTGGATCGAGCTCTCGTGGGCTCATCATCAACTGATCTTGATTGGATCACACTGCATTTTCAGCATCTCTTAGGATTTAAGATATGTCTCTTTGCTTTCTTTAGGTTTTCCGATTGGCTAAATCGGAGTACACACGTTCGCGGTTAGGATTTAGCTCCAAATGGTGCTCTGCACTCGATGGCAAACCAAACAGGATTTGCTTTGGTTTTGTACTTTGAATTGAATAAGGGAGGACTTTCTGAGCATGGATTATGTTTGGCGATTTAAGTGTCTTGTCAGTGTCTGGCAGGATTCTCAATCTCAATTAAGGTATGGCTTATACTTATCTCGGACCCCTAGGCATGGATTATGCCTAGGGACAGACTGTCTTGTCAGGTTTTGGCAAGCATAGCTCTATCCCGACATGAGTATGGATTGTACTCACTAGGATGCTTAAGTATGGATTATACTCCGGAACGATGAATGATCTTGTCAGAATTGGGCAAAGGAACTAAATAAAACTTGAGTATGGCTTATGCTCAGTTTGAACTTCCTGGTATGGTTTATACCCGGAAGGTTAGGTCCCTCGCCAGGTTTTGGCAGGATGATTCGAACGTCCCTCGAGTATGGTTCATGCTCAAATAAACGCCCAAGCATGGTTTATGCTCGAAAGTATAATCAGTTTTGTCAGGATTTGACACACCATTTTGCTCTCGTTCCTTTGCAGGTATGGATTATACTTGCAGCTGGCAGGCCCGGCGTGGCCTTGGATTTCTTAGATTATCCAGAACACATCTTCCTTCAACCAGCAAGATATGTTCTAGGGGTAAAAATGTTGAACCACTTTTTAGTCAAAGCAGTCACACATGGAATCTCTGATCGACAATATGCTCGAGTATTGGAAGCATCGTCAGAAGACAGGCAGCGATTTTGTCGAAATCGCATCACAAACAAAGAACGGCCGGAAACTCCTATCAGACGAACTTTTTTGGTCCTGAAAACAATGATTATAGAGCTCAGCCACATAACCCTTGTAGATCTCTGAATTATCTTCAGTTTGAGATTTGGTTTGGCTCAATCGGACTTACGATTTGAAAGTTATGCCCGTTTCCGTGAACGCGTGCAGAACCGGGAACTTGGAATCTGGAATTGGCATAACCCATTCGGATCGGATATACGGATCGGATCGGAGCACAGAAGATCTGACCTGCCTGAAGTATTTTACAATGAAGTGCTTCCAGTCTTTGGATCGGAGACATCACCTCGGTTCGGATCGGCTACAGGAAGACCCGATCCGCCTGAAGCTCCTTCTACTCGTCAAGCACACTTGGCTTTGGACACTCCGGTTCAGATCGGATGGAGTACCGATCCGACCCCCTTTGACCTGCTGTCGCACTTCAGAATTGAACTATTCTTGTGGCACCATTTCCTCCTATTCTCATGGATCAAACTTCACCTGTCTCCACACGATCCGAAGACCACTTCTTCCCCTTTCTCCGAGATGACCTCTCTACCCTCCATGTGGCCCATCCGAACCGGACCGATTCTGGGCCTGGCAAGGCCCCTCTACACCTATAAATACACCATCACATGGCAGTTTCAAGGGACTTTTTGGTGGCTCCAACACATGGCCTCCTTTATAAGCAAGCAAGGACTTTGCTCATCACTTTAACACGAGGAATTCGTGCATAAATTCATTCCCTAATCTCCTCTTCTTCATTGTAACACAAGGCTATTGTGTATAAACCGTAAACAAACAACGTTGTAATAGCTTCTTAGGATTTAAGAAACTATAAAGTGGACGTAGGCTTGGATTGAGCCGAACCACTATAAAAATTTCGTGTGTCTCCTCTTATTTTACTGCATTTTACTGCATTTGATTTGTGATAGTGAGGTTTTCACATCGAATTTGGGTGTTAGGCCTAGATTTCGGTCTAACATTTTGGCGCGCCAGGTAGGGGGGCACACGACAACTTCAACTTCGTCTTGGATTATTTGGTTATTGGATCGATGGCTAAGTGAAAGGTTTCCCGTGTTGAAGGCGAATCGATGAGAAACGACGCAAGCCATGAAGCTTCCTCACATGAAAACCCGTCAGCATACTTGACGCGAGAAGAGATGGATGGCGTTCTCACCGATTTGAGAGCCCAAATGGCAAGGCAAGATGATCTCCTTAGGAAGCAATAGGAGACGATCGACCAATTCTTCGCTCGGATGGAAGGAAGGCCGAGCAATAGCGTACAACCCATGGGAAATGGAATAGAATCAGCCCCAGCAGCAGCTGTAAACCGGATCGGTTCGGATCGGATCCGAACCGAGGGCTAAATTTTGAATCCAACGCAGATGGAAATGTTGGGCATTCCCCACCTGGTCGGTTCGGACCCGATCCGAACAGCAACCCTACATGAGCTTAAGGGCAGCAACCTCCCCTTTGGAAATCAAGACTTCGCTCTGGCTCGACCTACATCCGCTCCGGTTCGGATGTACAACCAGGCACCAATTCCAGCTCAATGGTAACAGGAAACTGCTCGGAACAGAGGGCCAGAACCGGGTCGGATTGGAATATCTGACCCGAACCATGCACATCACTACGAATTTCCTCGCTTCTCCGAGCCACAACATGGAGGCACCTCGGAATCGAACCGAATGGCCTTCGAAGCTCCCCGTGCACTTCCACACTCTACTGGATTCTACGATGCGGGCACCAGCTCTGACCTTAGCAGCTTGCAACAGCTCTTTGTAGGCGATCGGCTCGCCAATCTCATTGAATGACTCTCTAGAGGTCGCCCTTATCAGAATGACATGGATGATGTCAATCACAACCCATTCACTCAGGAAATCAGGAATTCCCGCAATCCACCGGATTTTAAACTTCCGCAACTGGAGCCCTACAACGGTAGGACGGATCCTACCGTGCACCTGATGCGCTACAAACGTCATATGGAAGTTCAATCAGCATCGGAAAATATCATGGCAAAATGCTTCCCTCTCTTTTTGACCGATATAGCAGCTATGTGGATTCAGCAGCTGGAATCTGAATCGATTTACAACTGGAAAATGTTGGTCGCTCGCTTTATTGAATAGTTTTGGGTCCACATTGCTCGATCCAAGAATGTAATGTCACTAACAACAATCAAGCAGAGGCCCAGAGAAACTCTACGCTCATTTTTGGAACGGTTCAACGTTGCAGCAGCATCAGTTGATCGACCTGAGCCATCTATGGTATTTATGGCGGCAGTATCCGGCGTTTTGGACAACTCGGAGTTCAAAAAATCCTTATACCGAGACACACCACGGAATCTCAGTGAGTTTTATCTTGAATCGGATAGATTTCTGCGTGAAGAAGACGCAACGTCCGAAAAGAAAATTCTCGATGTTAACATACTCAAAGATGGAGAACCGTCTGATTCCAGTAAAGGCGAAGGAAAAGCTGCCGTCAAGAATGACCACAACGCTCAGCCCCGGAGAGGGCCCAGATATGAAAAGTACACCGAACTCAACTCAAATTTGACTGACATCTACATAAACACGAACGGTGACATCTCCTATCCAAAGCCTCCCAGGAGGGAGCCATCGCAAAGAGAACGCGATTCTAGAAAATACTGCATGTTTCATTATATTGACGGTCATGACACAAATGACTGTAGGCACTTGCGAGATTTGATTGAGGAATGGGTTAGACGTGGAGAGCTACCCGAGTATTTGAAACAACCAACAGCGCCTGCACCTGCGCTACCTCCAACTGCTCCCCGGAGAGGGAATGACCCTGGATCGAGCTCTCATGGGCTCATCATCAACTGATCTGGATTGGATCACTTTGCATTTTCAGCATCTCTTAGGATTTAAGATATGTCTCTTTGCTTTCTTTAGGTTTTCCGATTGGCTAAATTGAAGTACACACGTTCGGGGTTAGGATTTTGCTCCAAAGCGTGCTATGCACTCGATGGCAAACCAATCAGGATTTGCTTTGGTTTTTACTTTGAATTGAATAAGGAAGGATTTTCCGAGTATGGATTATGTTTGGCGATTTAAGTGTCTTATCAGGTTGTGGCAGGATTCTCAATCTCAATTAAAGTACGGCTTATACTTATCTCGGACCCCTAAGCATGGATTATGCCTAGTGACAGACTGTCTTGTCAGGTTTTGGCAAGCATAGCTCTATCCCGACATGAGTATGGATTGTACTCACTATGATGCTTAATTATGGATTATACTCCGGAACGATGAACGATCTTGTCAGAATTGGGCAAAGGAACTCAATAAAACTTGAGTATGGCTTATACTCAGTTTGAACTTCCTGGTATGGATTATACCCGGAAGGTTGGTCCCTCACCAGGTTTCGGTAGGATGATTCGAACATCCCTCGAGTATGGTTCATCCTCAAACAAACGCCCAAGCATGGTTTATGCTCGAAAGTATAATCAGTTTTGTCAGGATTTGACACACCTTTTTGCTCTCTTTTCTTCTCAGGTATGGATTATACTTGCAGCTGGCAGGCCCGGCGTGGCCTTGGATTTCTTAGATTATCCAGAACACATCTTCCTTCAACCAGCAAGATATGTTTTGGGGGGAAAACGTTGACCCGCTTTTTAGTCAAAGAAGTCACACATGGAAACTCTGATCAGCAATATGCTCGAGTATTGGAAGCATCGTCAGAAGACAAGCAGCGATTTGGTCGAAATCGCATCACAAACAAAGAAAGGGCGGAAACTCCTATCGGACGATCTTTTTTGGGCCTGAAAACAGCGATTACAAAGCTTTGCGCAGTAAGTCTTGTAGATCTCTAAATTATCTTCAGTTTGAGCTTTGGTTTGGCTCAATCGGACTTACGGTTTGAAAGTTATTCACGTTTCCGTGAAAGCGTGCAGAACTAGGAACTTGGAATCAGGAATTGGCATAACCCATTCGGATCGGATATACGGATCGGATCGGAGCACAGAAGATCTGACCCGCCTGAAGTATTTTACAATGAAGTGCTTCCGGTCTTCGGATCGGGGACATCACCTCGTTTCGGATCGGCTAAAGGAAGATCCAATCCGCCTGAAGCTCCTTCTACTCGTCAAGCACACTTGGCTTTGGACACTCCGGTTTGGATCGGATGGAGTACCGATCCGACCCCCTTTGACCTGCTGTCACACTTCATAATTGACCTATTCATGTGGCACCATTTCCTCCTATTCTCATGGATCGAACTCCACCTATCTCCACACGATCCGAAGACCGCTTCTTCCCCTTTCTCTGAGATGACCTCTCTACCCTCCATGTGGCCCATCCGAACCGGACCGCTTCTGGGCGTGGCACGACCCCTCTACACCTATAAATACACCATCACATGGCAGTTTCGAGGGACTTTTTGGCGACTCCAGCACTTGGCCTCCTTTATAACCAAGCAAGGACATTGTTCATCACTGTAACACGAGGAATTCGTGTGTAAATTCATTCTCTAATCTCCTCTTCTTCATTGTAACACAAGGCTATTGTGTATAAACCGCAAACAAACAACATTGTAATAGCTTCTTAGGATTTAAGAAACTATAGAGTGGACGTAGGCTTGGATTGAGCCGAACTACTATAAAAATTTCATGTGTCTCCTCTTATTTTACTGCATTTTCTGCATTTGATTTGTGATAGTGAGGTTTTCACATCGAATTTGGGTGTTAGGCTTAGATTTCGGTCTAACATTTTGGCGCGCCAGGTAGTGGGGCACATGACAACTTCTACTTCTGCTTGGATTATTTGGTTATTGGATCGATGGTTAAGCGAAAGGTTTCTCGTGTTGAAGGCGAAGGCACGAGAAACGAGGCAAGCCATGAAGCTTCCTCACATGAAAACCCGACAGCATACTTGACGCGAGAAGAGATGGATGGCGTTCTCACCGAATTGAGAGATCAAATGGCAAGGCAAGATGATCTCCTTAGGAAGCAACAGGAGATGATCGACCAATTCTTCGCTCGGATGGAAGGAAGGCCGAGCAACAGCGTACAACTCATGGGAAATGGAATAGAATCAGCCCCAGCAGCAGCTGTAAACCGGATGGGTTTGGATCCGATCCGAACCGAGGGCTAAAATTTGAATCCAACGCAGATGGAAATGGGGGGCATTCCCCACCAGGTCGGATCGGACCCAATCCGAACAACAACCCTACATCAGCTTGGGGGCAGCAGCCTCCCCTCTGTAAATCAAGACTTCGCTCCGGCTCGACCTACATCCGCTTCGGTTCGGATGAACAACCAGGCAGCAATTCCAGCTCAATGGCAACAGGAAACTGCACGGAACAAAGGGCCAGAACCGGTTGGATCAGAATATCTGACCCGAACCATGCGCACCACTACGAATTTCCTCACTTCACCGAGCCACAACATGGGGGCACCTCCGAACCGAACCGAATGGCCTTCCAAGCTCCCCGTGCACTTCCTCACTCTACTGGATTCAACGGTGCGGGCACCAGCTCTGAACTTAGCAGCTTGCAATAGCTCTTTGAAGGCGATCGGCTCGCCAATCTCATTGAACGGCTCTCTAGAAGTCACACTTATCAGAATGACCTGGATGATGTCAATCACAACCCATTCACTCAGGAAATCAGGAATTCCCGCAATCCACCAGATTTTAAACTTCCACAACTGGAGCCCTACAACGGCAGGACGGATCCTACCATGCACCTGATGTGCTACAAACGTCATATGGAAGTTCAATCGGCATCGGAAAATGTCATGGAAAAATGCTTCCCTCTCTTTTTGACCGATGTAGCAGCTATGTGGATTCGGCCGCTGGAATCTGAATCGATCAACAGCTGGAACATGTTGGTTGCTCGCTTTATTGAACAGTTTCGGGTCCACATTGCTTGACCCAAGAATGTAATGTCACTAACTACAATCAAGAAGAGGCCCATAGAAACTCCGCGCTCATTTTTGGAATGGTTCAACGTTGCAGCAGCATCAGTTGATCGACCTGAGCCATCTATGGTATTGATGGCGGC